>LPNX010367911.1:0-74427 GCA_001517045.1 Pseudotsuga menziesii
GGTTAACTGAGTGAGATTGCATGGCAAAGAGTCAGTTAAGCTAGACTCACTTATGGAATTCGAATTGTTCCCTTAGGCATTCGAATTCTTCATGGAGTTAAGACATTACTCTTGCATGGGAATTGTAACCCTTTATTGTTTATAAAATATACAGAGAGGAAACCAATTCTGGTTCCGATTATTGCCAATTCATGAGTAATTTGTTAATAATTCTTTGATGATTTTGATTCCTAGTTCCTAGATCATGTGCAAGAATTAATACGCCAAACCTATTCAACCCTATTGTTCTATATTGTGAGATCTGTCGAACAACTGGCCAGCATCGACCTAAATACTGCTATCTTCTGCAGAGGTATGTGCAAGTCCCTAAGAACCCTTATTGTAAGTTCTGTAAATCGGTGGGCCACAATGAAGATGAGTGTCGCAGCTTTGACCTCATGAGAGAACAAACTTACGATGGTTATCAGGTACAAAATGAGGGACAGAGAAATGATGGCTATGGTTACCACGGTGGTGCATCCGGTAGAGGTGCTTTTGGAGGTCATGGTCATGGTGGTATGGCTGGAAGAGGAAGAGGCTAGATTGTGTGTTACAGCTGTAACTAGGCTGGGCATCTAGCTAGAGACTGTCGGAACCCAACTACGACATGTCAGTATTGTCGAGTAGTAGATCATGTGATCGAGCAGTGCCCGCAGTTGATAGCTAAGATTCAGGAAAGAAAAAGTGCCCCTACTAAGAATATTCAGATGATTTCTATCGAGCAAAGACTTGCCCCAGCCATTAATGTTGTTACCTAGAGTGGCGCTATGACGAAAGTACAGAATAAGGAGCAACATCTTGACGAGGCTTGGGTTCGTAAGGCCCCAACGAAAGTCCCAGCATTTGATATCGAAAGAGAAAAAGAGACATTCATGGAAGCCAAGAGAGATTTTGTTGCTCCTAGCACATCAGTAGCACCTGTGCAACAACATCAGCAGCAGTCACAGACGCAAGAAGCTTCGATAGACAAAGTAAGTACATTGTCCTCCTTTTTATAGAGTTGTATGAAGCTCTTAAGGAATCGGAATGATTTAAGTGAGTTGCAGAAATTTATTGCTTCCTGCGAACCTCAGTAAAGTTCTGGTCCAGAAAAACTGTTAATAGAGTCAGGAGAACTGGTAGGGAAATGAGATTGAATGCTCAGATAGGAGAGTATGATATGACCGATGTTATCTTGGACCTGGGATCAGAGGTAAATGTCTTAACTAAGCAAACTTGGGAACAAATGGGAAAACCTACCCTTGATTGGTCCCCTATATAGTTGAGATTAGCCAATCAACAGAAGATTGTGCCCCTAGGACGCTTCCCTAATGTCCCAGTAGATATTGATGGCGTCTGTATTGTAGCAGACTTTGAATTTATTGATCTCATTGACGACATCAACCCCTATCCAACATTGCTAGGTATTGAGTGGGCATTAGACAATGATGCAGTCATTAACCTTAAGAAGAGACAGATGAATTTCGAAGGGAAAGGACTGAGATTCATAGTCCCATTGGATCCTTATCAAGGAGAGAGATACACAGAGCCAGTAAGAGATGAAGACCAGGATGTTTTGGACCACATCTACAATATCACAGCGAAGGAAGAATATTATGTTGATCCTACTGTCGAAGGTATCATGGATTGGCAGTGTGACAGCTCCTGCATGACAGATTCAGATGATGGCCTAGAGAATCGACAGAATATACTGTATGAGCTACATGGCCATCGATGTGCCAAAATTACCAAGTCTCTCAGATGGCTTGGCTCACAGACAAGAACCTTACCTATTTTTGATGGTTCAACAGACCCATAAGAGTTTATTGTGCAATTCTTAGAGCAGGTACTAGACTCATAGAAAATGGAGACTCTGGATTCAGCATTCAGAGCCACAGCAACGAGATAGTGGAATGGTCACAAGAAGTACATTCATAGTTGGGAAGCATGCTAGAATTCCCTTTACCTAAGATTCAGGGACCAACCTTAGGAAGTGAGAAGCAGGTTTAATGGTAAGACTAGTCCTCAGGGACATTTGGAGCAATGCTACGAGGCATGGAAGCATGTACCTCGTGAAGAATGGGTACATAGGTTTGTGCACACCCTGGGACCTATAGCAAAGAATTGGTATTTAGAGGTCAAGCTTCGCCACGGTACTGTAAGTTGGGATTGTCTTGTTGATAGTTTTGTGCTGACATTTTATATTAATGAGGTTTCTCCTGCTTTGGACACAGCTGTTAGGTTGATCCATACTAAAGTATTTTATGATCAAGAAATAGCAGAATACGAACCTGATTGGAAGGCATAGGAAGCCAATGCAGTAGAATGTTATAACCTCACAATTGACGAGGATGACGATCCACACAACATTAACATTCCTGAGTCAGAAGGACACTGCGAAGTACATGGACCAGAAGTTGAGGCACTTGAAGTGACTCAACCCCTGAAGACATGGACCGTAAACATTGGGTTAGAAGAAAATCCTAAGTATGCTACCATTGGATATTATTGGGATGATGAAATGGTAAGCAAGGTGACCCAACTTCTCCATGAATATCAGGATCTATTTTCGATGAAGTTCTCAGAGATGAAAGGTATCCTTAGGGATATATGAGTGATAAAGATCCCTTTGAAACCTGATGCGAAGCCTGTGAAATAGCACCCTTATAGGGTGAACCCTAAGTATAAGGAAAAAGTCTGAATGGAGCTGGATAAGATGCTTTCTGTAGGAATCATTGAGCCTATTGAAGAGTCCGAGTGGGTCATTCCTATGGTGGTGCAAGAAAAGAAGACTAAGGGAGAAATTAGAATCTGTGTCAATCTAAGGAAGCTAAATGATGCCTATTTACATGATCCTTTCCCCACTCCCTTTACAGATGAAGTTTTAGACAATGTGGGAGGTCAAGAAGTGTACTCTTTTACTGATGGATTTTCAGGTTACCATCAGATTCGAATTGCTCCAGAAGATCGACATAAGACACCCTTCGCTACAGAAATGGGATCCTTCCAGTATACAGTTATGCCCTTTGGATTGAAGAATGCCCCTGCCATGTTTTCTAGAGTAGTCATCTCTGCTTTTAAGGAATTCATACATAAATTCTTAGAAGTTTATTTTGATGATTGGACTATCTTCGGGTTATTAAAAGACCACATAGCTAGTTTAAGACTTATGTTGGACAAATGTAGACAGCATCAGATTTCCTTGAACTTGAAAAAGTGTATCTTCTGTGCCCCTTTTGGAATTCTGCTAGGTCACATTGTCTATAAGCAAGGATTGATGATGGATCCTACGAAGATAGCCATTATTGTGAACCTGCCACCTCTGAAGTCTGTTAAACAACTACGCACTACGCTTGGTCATACTGGTTATTATAGGAAATTCATCAAAGGATATGCTCAGATAACAACCCCTATGGAAAAGCAGTTGAAGAAAGATATTAGGTTTGAATGGACCCCTGAGTGTCAAGCAAGCTTGGATATTTTGAAGGAAAAGCTGGTAACTGCCCCTATCTTAGTATTCCCTGATTGGAATAAGGAGTTTCATGTGCATGTCGACGCATCCTCCATTGCTCTGGGAATAGTATTGGCTCAGTCAGGTGAAGGTAATATCGATCACCCTATTTCTTTTGCAAGTAGAAAATTGTCCACAGCAGAAAAAAATTATACTACTACAGAACGAGAAGGTTTAGCTATGGTGTATGCATTACAGAAGTTTCGACATTATCTGTTAGGATCTCATTTTAAGATGTTCATTGATCACTCTGCTTTGAAGTATTTGGTTAACAATCCTATGCTAGGTGGAAGGATATGCATATGGTTGATTCTGTTTCAGGAATATGACTTTGAGATCATAGTCAAACCTAGAAGACTGAACCTACGTCCTGACCACTTGTCGAGGCTCGAGTCAAGAGAAGAGCCCATTAGCCTAGACAAAGGTCTTCTTGATGCCCAGTTGTTTTCCATCTAGATGGTTGATGATTATTTCCAGGATATTGTTCAGTATTTGTCTACAGGTTTTGCACCCGCCGAAATGACAACACAGCAGAATAAACAGCTGGTGGTTAGAGTAGCCGACTTTACCTTAATAGCAGGACAACTATATAAGATGGGACCAGATGAAATACTGTGCAGATGTGTTCTGGAGCATGAAAAGCCATTAATTTTGGCTGAGGCACACTCTGGCGCAGCAGTAGGTCATTACACAAGAAAAGCTACAGCATAAAAGATTCTGACAGCCGGATTGTGGTGGCCCACAATTCATAAGGATGCAAGAGAATATTGCCACAGCTACGAGGGATGAGATGCCTCTAGTTTCACAGGTAACTTTACAACCCTTTGATAAATGGGCTATTGATTTTGTTGGACCTATCAATCCCCCTGCAAAGAAATCTGGAGCAAGATACATTATTACAGCAATTGACTACCTTACTCGTTGGGCCGAAGCTCAACCAGTCAAGACCTGTAGTGCTGCTACAGCCACGAAGTTTATCTTTGATAACATCTTGTCAAGATTTGGGTGTCCTATAATTCTTATGAGCGATCAAGGATGACATTTCTTAAATAAGACTATTGAAGTATTGACTGAAGAATTTCAAGTATATCATCAGAAGAGTACTGCCTATCATCCTCAAGCAAATGGAACTGTCGAAGCCTTTAACAAGATCCTTGAACACGCTCTGACGAAGGTTTGCAATGCTAACAGAAATGATTGGGACCTTAGAATTCCAGTAGTACTATGGGCTTATAGAACCACCTACAAGAAGTTGACAGGCCATACACCTTTTAGGCTGGTTTATGGACAAGAAGCCGTTATTCCCATGGAGTACATTGTACCTAGATTCAGAATATCTGCTTTTACAGAGATGGATGACCCAGATATGATGAAAGAAAGGCTGGCAAAGATACTAGAACTTGAAGAGGACAAATTCATTGTAGGGTTCCAGCAGCAAGTTCAGAAAGCTAGAGAAAAAGCATGGCATGATAGACACATCAAGAAGAAGCAGTTCCAGCAGGGTGATCTTGTGCTCCTATATGACAGAAAATTCATGAAATTCTTGGGTAAGTTCAAGACACATTAGAAAGGACCTTATATAGTGCAGAAAGTTACTGATGGTGGTGCAGTCCAGTTAGCTAAATTGAATGGAGAAATTTTACCTTCTATGGTGAATGGAAGTAGGTTAAAGAAGTACAGGGACAAACCGGGACCCCTTGATCAGGAGTAACAACATGAAGGACAGTCTAAGTACCAAGAACAGTTGGAATTGGGTACTAGACTATAATGAAGCTGTTCTCAAAGCTATGAAGTGTTGAAGACTGTCAAATTTTGAAGGTTGAAGTTTGGTTTCCGTATAGGTCAGGATGGGTCGAAGGTGCATATTGTGTCAAAGGTACTTATCAAATCAAAGTTGGAGTTAGTGGTTATGTCGCAGCCTAAAATGTGATGGATGCGACAAACTACACTTGGCGGTGCCGGCATGTGAACTGTCCTAACTGCCTATAATGATGAGATTTTGGGGAAATCTGGTGCCGTGTGGATAGGATTTCCGCCACTCCATAAGATTCGGTGTCATTAATGCACGATAATGATAGATTCTATTGCGGGATTCACTGAGAAGCTACACCGGCCTGTGACTCCTGCATTGTGCATCTCTTTGAGTTTCTTCAGTTAGAACTATGTCGAATGATCATGAAGTCCAGGAGTTATTACGGGTGGTCAGGGAGAGAGCTCTGCTGAACCTTCTGAGAAATCCACCCATGCAGCCATGTTCGACCAAAGCACAAAGAAAGGCAGAAGTTTGCTCTAAGAGGAAGGAAGAAAGGAAGAAGTGCGCTCTAAGCCGCATGAATAAAAGCACCGGACTTCATAGGAAGACTCTGAAACATCCCAAGATGTATCCTCTTGGTTTGGCACAACCGATGCGGCTGTTTGTCTTATGCACCTTAACACACAATTCTGGGGACCCTAAGTTGTGGATGGTCAAATGTTCGGCAAGCAGATCGAAGGATGGGGTCACTGATAGATCCAGAAGGCCTTAACCAGCATAAATATTACGAAGGAAAGAAACAAGCAGACGACAACCATATGTATGGCTTCAGCAAGCAGCTCACTATGTTTCGCCAACAAGATTCTACCACCAGAAAAGCAGCTGAGTGTCCCGGGATAGGACACTGGTGAGTCTTAGGGGCTTGTTGGGGCGTGCACCCTAATGGTCCTTAAGGTGGGTAAATCCACGGAGTTATGGGAGTTTGTAAGCGGAGTTATGACTCAAAATAGTCTTAGGGGTGTCGGGGTTGAGTAAAAACCTTCTTTTGTAATAAACCCATGGTTTAAGTCCAGGGTTTAGGGTTCGGGGTGCCCATGGTTTAAGCCCATGGTTTTGTAATAAGTGCACTATAAATAAGCACTCTTGTAAAGAAGTCAGTTTAGGCTTTTTGATGTAAGATGAATTGATGCGAAGCTAAGGCTATTTTGTAAGAGAAGGTTAAGTCCCAGCTATGTGCGTGGATGACCTCTGCAGCTATGTGCACAGAGGCCTGTAGCTGTGTGCACCACTTTGAGGACTTGAAGGGATCTACAGCTGAGTGCGCAGATCAGAACTGTGGTTTTTGTAAAGAGTTGAATAAAACACAGTTCTATGGACGTAGCCCCTACACTGGGGATGAACCACATTATATCATGTGCTGTGGTTTTTGTTGTGTTGTTGTTATGTTCTTTATGCATTGATACATATATATCTGATAAGTAAGATCACTGCTAAATATTAACTTTGCTGGAATTCCCAGTAAAGGGTTAAGAAAGGCACTGTTTGTTTATCTAACCGCGAAGCTAAATAAGTAACTATTAAAGCTCTGCATTGTATGATTGTAAGTGTTAGAAGCTAAAGGTACAGTAATATCCCTCTTCTGCTTGCAGAAACCTAATTCTGCGGCACCCCATAGCTGTTTTGAGTGAGACTACAACCTGTTCGCAGGTTGTTGCCGAAAGGGCCAACACTGTGGGTCTTTTGTTGGTGCGAAGTTAATGGTATAAAGCCCGGGTCTGCCCTATAGCCCAACATCTAACTCTTAATAAATCAAGGAAATGAGGAAAACATCATGGGAAACCCCCTCCCACACCCCCACCCCCCCTCAAAATGAAGAGTAGGGAAATGGACCAAGATTTCACACCAGGAGACAAATTTATCCCGAGTAAAAAAACTATTTAAAATTTTTGCAGTCTGCACCTATGTACAACACTAATGCAGTGTGATATTCCTTGTGTGCACTGGCCCCATGGTACATTGCATGTAAACATCTCCACCTGATTTCAATATGATGTCGAATAGGAGAAGAAATGTTGTTTCTTTTGCAACCAATCTTGCATCTTTCAAACCTCTTTGATAGTATGGAAGAGTTGAAATTGAGATGCCATGCCTTGAGACCTTGCTTGAGCCCATAAAATGGATTCCTTATCTTTCCTATCAAGGTATAATTAGTGTACCCCTTAGGCTCTTCCATGTATATTTTCCTTTCCAATTTTTCATGTAAAAATTTACTTTTGTCTCTTCTTTCTAGAGGAACAGTGAGATGATTGTCTCATTTGCACCAGAGCATATAGATTGAATGGATAGAAGAGCATATAGATTGCATGAGTAAAAATAATATAGGATGCATGTGTAGAACACTTGTTTTAAATGAATACTCTTGAACATGTGGTGCAGTAAGAGCCACCCATATTATTAATTTCTCTTTTGAAGGAAGCCGGTGAGATGAAGAAGGCATTGGTGAATGAAGATTTTACTAAATGAGGAGTAATGACAATATAGAATATTTCAAATTTGATAGGAATGGCCATCACAATAAATGGTTGTATTTCATTTTCATATGATATTTTATATTTTTTTGAATTGGAAATAACACAACCACAAAATTACATATTTTTTGTTTCGAAAATAATAGCATTTGTGAGGAGTTGCGACAGTTGCTGCAACTCCTTGTAAGTCAATATAGGTACTCAATGATTAAAATTTTTAATACGCGGATGCATTTTATTAAAATTTATATTATTGAAAATATATGCAGCTATTCAAATCATTGTTTGGTATTTATCTCTTTTTTATATCATTTTTGTGGCATCTTGGCTTGTTGAAATTCACTAAAACATAGTCGGGACAAATATATTTTCAGGGACCATGTGAGCGTATTTTTAAAACATGTTTATACATATCGTATCCCTTTAAGTATAATTTCTAATACAACTTGATTTTTTCATTTTGAATATGAAACAAGAAAGATATGGTCGAAATACTTTCTGGGGCCAGTAGAGTAGGAAACTCAAGAATAAAGTTGGGACAATCACATTTTGTGAGGCCTAATGGATGAATTTTCAAAACCTATTTATATGGAATTTTATATGAATATAGTTTCCAAATAAATTCAAATCGTTTGATTTCAATATAGTATGATGAAATTATGACCAAAATAATAATTGTCTGTCCTAAATCTGCACTCTGAAAACTATGTTTTCCGAGTTGTTCATTGGCATATTTGGCCCGTCAATTGTTCTTGTCTTCAAAAATTGTTTCTATTGGATAGATCCACATAAATATAATTTCACCTCCAATTTTAATCAATTCAATTCTTATTCAAACGAAAAATTTGTTCTCAAAATAGTGATCGTTTGTGAGGAGGGAACTCATAAACAACATTACTATGTAGGTTGTCCTTTAGCATATTTTTTTATATCATTTCATGATATTTTTAAAACATGTTTCGATTAGATGTATCCCTATGAATTTACTCTTATTTTGATTTTTAATCACTCAAATCGAACAATAAATGAAGATGTTATCATCAAAACATTGTTAGGTAGTATACGTTGACCACTACTTGTCAGCAGATATAAAGTGAATTTTGCTTCGTTCATTTTCTTTGAATTTTTTTTAATAGAATTACTTTTCACTTTTCGTGTATTCATTGGATGAATAAATCCTATAAACCTCTCCTCCTCCATCATCTCACGTTTTATTGCAGGTAAGTGCTCATTTTTTGCATATCTCAAGAGGATCGAGTAAGACAATTTGTAACGAGTGATTCTTTAGACCATTTTTTTTAGAATAAGGGTGTGCATCATTATTAACAAAAGAGTTATACTACTCTTATGAAAACATGATGTTTCTACTCATGGGATACATTGATGCTACTAATCCTATATGGTGTTGCTACCTTAAAAAATACACGATATGGTCGCATTCAAGCTCCTACAAGTTTGTTCCAAAACTGTTCCATCTCCTACCAACAACAAGAATTTCCATTAATACTTTTACATCCAAGTTTCTTATGAATACAAAATAAGATGTATGGAGACTCACTGTGAATACCAAGAAAATATCATTGAGAAATTAATCCCATTTCCACATCACCAATCCCATTAATGCTCCAAAATAAGCCTTTTGGAAGATCTCTTGTTCCTTATTCTCATTCACCAAAACCATGGTATGTATATGCATTTATTTCATCTAATATTAATGATGCATGCATATTGAAGGTCATAAATTCTCATTTTCTTATGTGGTTATCTCTAATATCCATTGACTCTTACTACAATATCATTTATATAACCACTACACTCATATTAAATTTAGCCTCTGTCACTCTACCACTCTGATGCCTTTCTACTTCACCCACCCCTAACCCATGCCATAAACATATATTGGCTCACTTACTATTCGAAGTTTCCCCATTTTCCTACTCCAGTTCCAAATAAAAGTTGATGCTATAAAACCTATCCCAGGCACCATCGGACCTTGGAATGCTTGAAAAACATATTTCTCGTGGATATTCCTTGGGAATAATACAATTCTGATTACGAAAATCCTCTGGTTGTAGTCATGAAAATCTTGTTTGAAAACTAGCCTGCTGGTGAACAAGGTTTGTAAATTAAATAAGAAATAAATAATTCCATCCAAGTTTCTTTCTGAATAAATATTCCAAGTTCCTATCTGAATAAGGTTTCAAGACTCATTACTACATCAGAAGCATGTTCTAGATCTACATTGTGCTACATGTTCCTAGCTCTGCACTGTTCTTTATTGTAATTTTTAACATGATTGTCGATATGTTAGATCTCTTGTGTCTCAGATGTTGCTACATATTCAAGTATTTCATAGGTAGGTGCATGTATGCTTCTTTGTCCTTTATTTAATCACATTTCATTGAATTATATGGATTTGTATTTGGAAAATCACTTGAGCCCTTTTCCCCACTTCCTCCTTATTGGCTATAGTCCTAATGGTAGAAACAATTTTTTTTTTGGTGGGGTACTATTACCCATCATCACTCTTACACCATCCATTCAATCCAACCCCTTTATCACTTCCTTTGAACAAAGGAATCCTTATCTCTACTTCCATACTCAATTCCATCCTTACACCGCCGAACTATCCAAGCATGAGAAGGGTCAAAAGATACCCTATTGTTTTCACATAAAAACCAACAATAGGAATTCTTGTTGTTGTCACACAAGAACTAGTAGTAAGTAAAAAGGGGAATACCTGACATGGACAAGCCAAAGACACGTTTTGTAGGAAAGGAATAGGTTGACCAGAAGAACCTATAGTAGGATAAGGTATTGTATAAGTCATTCCTAAATAAGAACACATTGGCATACAAACAAGGTGGAAATAGAGGTATGATTTATGTGATTTGTTTGCATGGTTCACTAGTGCATATGATTTTTCACATCTTCAAAAGTCACATTGAGATTCATTGAAGGTTGCATTATGCATTACAAAATATTTTAAACATATTATGTGCATGTTGTCGATTCATTTGATGGTGACACTCATGGGTCATAAGAAATTGAACATCAAAGGATCAATCACATTACAAAATTATTTTCCCCCACATACGGATCATCATGGTTGGTTGTTTCTACGGTATATTATTGTTTTAACATGCCCTTTGTTCTTACAAGATCAGCATAATTTTCATATGCATGATAATTCTTATGCATCTAGAAACAATATAATGTAACAAACTACATCAACAGTACTATATTTTGGGTAGTAGAAAGACCAATTTAATGGAAGCACAATAGAAAAATTTATATGACTTGGTAAATAAAATGATTTAGAAATGGAACAAGATAATTCATTAGTTGTTATATTTCTTGTTGCAGTAGGAAGGAATGAAAATTATTTTGTTTTATTGCAATGGGATATGCCATATCTCTCAAGAGTTCTAGATTTGATGTGAAAAGTGGTTCTAAAACTCTGTTATTCTCCATCAGTGATAATTCTTGTAGCAGAACTTGGCTTGTGAATTTCACTGGTAACCTTTTTGGAACTTGTGACATGTGGAGGTGTACAAATTAGGTTACTTTTGAATCATATTTGAGCATCTTGGATAAGCATACAAAGAAGCTCAGTCTATGGTAGCATTGAACGCATTATTGGGATCTTGGGCTCATATGTAACATAGTATTTCCTGGTACATCATAGAAGCTCTGTGGCATAAGAATGGTATCCCAATAACATGATTTTAAATTTATTCAATCATTATTATAGTCATCCCAAACACCATCACACTCTTGATCAAATATCCAACATTCTTTTAATAACCATACAAGATGTATTTGATTAGTTTACTTCTATCCATTAATTCATTATTTTGTAGTTTAAATTGGATTGTATATTAGAGTAGCACATAGTCATTCATGTATCCAAATTTGTGTCCTATTTCTAACACTGAATACTCAGTTTACGGGTTCAATTTGGGTCACATATCAATCATCATTATCAACTAGAAAGCAAAAATTTTGTCAAAATTTCATCCTTTTGAACAATAATACCTACAACAACACACTCATGGTCAAAGAAAGATGTCACGACAACCATTTTTAGATACAACCATATGAAAAATCTTTTTTTGCTTGAGGGAAAGTAAAATATTTAGTTTGGGGGACTTATCCATTGTTTGAAGAAACCTAACTATCCTTCATTAATTTTTAGGATAATTCATTTTTGTTGAGGCGCATTTGTGTGGATTTACCTTGTTGTTTGGGCATTTTTGTGATTGTTTCTTGTTGGTTTCATCTATTACACAGTCCCACATAGCTTGGTATTCCTCACAATGAATATGGAAAGGGTATGGTGGTCATGGAAAATATATGAGAAAACTTGAAGAATAGTATGGAGATGTATTGACATGTTTAAGGTTATTATAGAGTATTGAATTTCAAACAATGAGAGTAAGTTTATCTCTATTCTATAATTGCATGATTTGCTTAAGCCAATCCAAACAAATATTGAACTTCAATATCAACATCTAGGGTTGAGTCAGTGATCAGTAAATGTTCATAACAATGTTTTCCATCAAGATCACATTGTATTTCTCATTTATCCAGGTTTTTAATACAAAACTGCATAAATTGAACCGTGGAAATCTTGCAAACCGTGAACTAGGTTTTTGGAAAATTTGGAGGACTGAGTATGGTAAGGAGAATATACCCACTAATTTTTAGGAGAAACTAGTACATGGATTTTAAGAAATTGAGCATCACCATATAACAATTTGTTTTCTTGAAATTCGTGATGTGGATATCTCTGTTTTCGGTGAGGAAAAGCAATGGAATGATAAAAATATGCTCAAAATTTTTTAGCTCAGTTTAGTTTGTGGTTTATGATCAAATGGATAAACAATTTGTTGTTACTTGTGTGACAATTTGTTGTTACTCCACCATAACTGCTTAAATTACTTGAGGGATACTTTTGAAGGTATGTTGGCTATGGGAAGGAAACATAAGAATGTTAAGATAACCTAGATGACCATGGATTCAATAAATCATAATTGGATCACTTTTTTTGTTTATGATTGGTTGATGATGACACATAACATGGATTTCAATGAAACATGTAAATTTTTGAAAAATGGGAATCCATTGTTTGAAGAAGTTTCAAGATGCTATTAGGAAGAACTATTGCAGATGATCAGTTGGGAAATTAGAGATCTATCAATAGGTGATTTTTTTTGAAAATGGAAGCAACATGATATGCCCCATTTAAAACTTGGTTCGTACATAGGTATCGGGTTGCATGAGGACACACAACATATTCAGTTTGGGGGAGATGTTGGGCCATGGAATTTTCATCATTTTACACTATCTTTTCCCTACTTTTAATCCCTTCTTGCTCACCCATAATCTTGTAATAATGCCTAATAATCCATTTTTATGCGCATGTGTGGGATTTAGACCTAAGGTGGTTTCCATTTGCATGTTCTTAGTATTTCATGTGAATTGTGATTAAACATTGGAAAAATAACATATTTTGCATTTATCTTTGAAACATGGACGAGTTTGGTAGTTTTTCGTAGAATCAGTTCCAAGCTTGTTGACATTACTCGAGGACATTTTCCACATGTCGTATGTTTGAATATCAATGAAAGTGGATAGTTTATTTTTTTCATATGAGGAATTATTAATTCATTACTATTGCTTTTACTTATGTTGTTACTATTGTTGCTACTCCATGAATCTTCCTTGGGGGAACATATTCATTAGGGGTGATGGATTTTTATAATTCCATTGTTTATATTATTTTTAAATGTCTCAAATTATGAGGTTAAAGTTTTTGAAGATAAAAGGGACAAGTTGGTGGTGGATGAGAGTGCATATTTGGTTTATTTATGAATATTTGAAGACCTCCATGTAATATATGATGGGGCCAACAAATTAAATGCTATTAGGAGTCATTTGGGATTCATTTTGGGCATGTTATGATGAGTCACATCCCCAAATTTGAATTTGACTTCAAAAGAATCCTAAATAGCATGAAAGCTATCAAACATATTGGGATTAGCTTTGAATTGATTTTGAGATCCAAATTATTAATAATTTGTTGAGGATATTTTGGATATTCATTTATTCTTTGTTATGGAAATCACATGTATAAATAAGAACTCCTCCATTCCAAAGAGAGGAATCTTAGAGAAACAAGTCCAATTTGTGATGGAATAATAATTATATTTATTTTAGTCTATTTTATAATATATATTGTCGTTCATCAATTTCTCTCTCTTTTGTTAATGAATATTGTAGTTCGTTCATTTTCATAATTTGTAATTAGACTAACTTCTTCTTCATTTCTTAGCATTGAATGTATTTTAATTTGATCCATTCATTTCCTTATATGTATTTTTAATTAAACTTATTTATTTAAGTGTGTCAAATTTGTATATTAGCATGGTTGCAACCATAGTGTGATTTACTTTTTTGCAAATGTGAGTGTATTTCATCTATGCAAGTGTGATTTATTTTTCTGCATCTGTGATTTACATTTTTGCAACTGTGATTTACTTTTTTGCAAGACTGGTTGTGTTTTAGTTTTCATAGTGTGCTTTCAATTATGCAAGTGTGACTGTGTTTCAATTTTCACAAGTGTGTTTTAGTTTACGCAAGAGTGAATTGATCTAGTTTTCTACAATGCATATTAGATGTCCAATAGTGAATTGATTTAGTGTTGGGAAAGGGAAGGAGCACAAGCAAGAAGTTCACGCATAAGAAAAAGAAGGTACATCACGTGCATTCCAGAAAGGAAGGAAGGTCATGAAGGAAGCAAATGGACCATCACAGATGGAATGGAGATGCGTGCGATGGAGGAAAGGAAAGCGTACAAGCGTCCAGGTGATAAAGGCCGAAAAGCGACAAGTGAAGATCATGGCCGCTAAAGACAACGTAATCTTGAGACAATGCACGTATGGAATAATATTTGTAAGTCAGGATGATAGTGCATTGTGTCAATCCATGACAACTTGTTATGATGGTTGATCACAATCTATAACTGATGAGAAGTATGTAGTCGAACCTGCGTGGTCTGATAGAAGATATAAATAAGAAGAACTCATTCTGTATAAGGGTTGGTCATTGGTTGTTGTTTTTGGTCATTTGTTGGTTTTCCAGAGATGAGGACAACATTTTGTTGTATTTTGAGTTAGAGTTAGGAGAAGAGAAGATTCAGAGAGGATTCTAGTAGCAGTAGGAGGCTGTTGAGCCACAGATCTTGCAGCTATGTGCACAGACTACTAGGAATAGTAGGAATCTACAGGTGAGTATGCAGATAATAAATAGAAGAGTCGATCCAGGCTATGTGCGGATCAGTAGGAGTAGATAGAAGAATAAACCAGAGAGCATGAGAGAAATAAGTCTAAGTCATAAAAATACATATCATAAGATCAGTCTGCAAGTCACAAACTACAAGGTGCTATATCCATTCCTCATGCCATATGAAGAGAACCTTGGTGGTTTTTTCCAGATGGGTTTCCACATTATGCTTTGTGTTTAAATGGTTGACTGATGTTGTATATGTTGATGTGAATGATTTTTATTTGCTTATTGTATGTTGATGAGATATTGTTGAATGCATGGTACCATATTGTTAACTAGTGAATGAATAGTTGTTAATGAATTTTTGGAATGTGCAAGCAAGTTGTGGTTAATTCCTTAAGTTAAAATATAAGTCGTGAATGGTCTGTTAGTTCAAGGAATCAGCTGCGTCACAATACTTGTGCTAGCTTTTAAGGTTAAGGCCCAAGTCATGTCGCATGCACTGACATCTAGTTGTGCTCAGTCATGTAGGAACCGTCCAGCCTTTCAAGTTTCCTTTGCTGAGCACCTTGGCCGCACGCCAAGGGACTATAATCCCTCACCAACTATGGAGACATGTTTCTTGTTGTTACCCATTAGATATCTTGGGTGAGACTACGCCTGCCTCGCAGGTGTTACCGACAAAGTTACTCTGTCAACCTGATGTCTTGTGGTTTATTGTTGGTATTGTGGTGTTGTTGAACTGCAGGTCACAACAGGAAGGTGATAGAAGCAAACAAATGGTTCCGTTGCTAGGACACTTAATCATTTGAGTCAAGGGAAATTTTGTGGAATTCGACGAAGAAATAGATAGAAGACTGTCCAGACTCTAAAACGCTAGCATTCACGTAAGAGGAGAGTGCAGGATCATGGTTGAGTGCAGAGAACTCGATAGACGAGTATATATATTATGATATCCACGAGGTCTTATTCATAGAATTTTGTGTTATATTATATGAGTGGTTGACAAGATTGACAACTAGACAGACAAATTTCCAAAGAAGAGAAGTCATCGAATGGAGTGACCAGTTGGTTCATGAGGTAACCAACATAAGTAACATATCTATAGAGCTGTTGATTTTTGGGTTGACAGTATCTTGCAAGGATACATTACTGAGTTCGTAGTAGACACTATAACCTCGTATAGTGAGGCTGAAAGAATTTTTTTCCAAGGACCGTGAAGAAGGTATTTTCTATGTATCAGTGCATGGATCAAGATGCTCACCTATGAGAAGGGTATCTTGCAGTTGAGTAGTTGAGTCACGTTCCCATGAAGGAGGCTATGTCACAAATGACCTATTAATAAAATGGGAGAGGGTGAGTTGAGATGTTCTCTAGAAGTACAGATCCTGAAATAGAAGCATGATTCCTAAGGAGTGGAAGGAGATTTAGATCAGGGAAAAGAAGAAAGACCAAAAGAGGGTGACAAAACCATAGTCTGTTAGAGGAGATTGAACATGAAATTTGGTCACACGAAGAAGAAGGGTCTTGCAATGAAGAGGAGGACTATAGCCTAATTTCAAAAGTACCAGAGGACTTTGAAGACTCTGTCGAGACACCGAGGTTAGGACACAATTACATCACACCAGCAATATCACCAAAGGTGAGATCTAGAGTCTCATCCCTGGAGAGGACTACTAATACTGATAACAATGGTACTACGACTAATACGTAGAAAATCATACCTCCTTTGAATCCATTACTAGAGAACCCTGATTCCAACTCAATGGCAAGAGAAAATATTCGGCTACCCACATTCAATGGAAATGGAGAAAAGTATCTAGAGCAACATTGGTTCCTCTACAAAGCTATTTGGATGGTTCGTTTGGAACATAACGTAGATATAAAGAAGGCACAAATGATCATGGCTCCGAGGGTTCGTGTGCTAGATTGTTTTATGAAGTTCTATGCCACACCAGCTGGAACACAGTAGAATATTCTGGACAAGATCCAAGCCGCAGTGATCTCTGAGTTTAGAAAACCAAAGTCTGAGTCATAGTGCATTACTAAGATCAAAGAGATAAAGCAAGCAGTGGAAGAATCATTATGGGACTTTGACCAGTGGTTCAAATATTTGATGGCCAAGGTAAGATTCCAAATGTCAGATGTACAACATAAATAATGGTTTATTTCTGCGTTATTACCACACATCCGAGGGTCGTTAATGCAACAAAATATTGAGTCATGGATAGAAGCATTGGAGATAGAAATGAAGCAAGAGGCCTCTCCCATTGGCGACAGTGCCATAGGAATGGTACAGATTTAATCGTAGCTGGATAATCTGAGAATACAGCTTCACGAAATCAAGAAGGGTAAGGAAGCACAAGAATATTTATGGTGCATGAAATGCATAATGGATGGGCACAATAAGGATAACTTCCTGACCTTCATGTACTATATCGCATCAGGTGCAACAAACCCATTAAATGGCTATTGGATACCATGGTGTTGCTAATGCTATTCTAGAGGACATTGGGATGAGGAGTGTTTATATTTGCAAAAGGTTGTAAGTACCTTAACAAACCTCTTTTTTAAATTTTGTAAATTAGTAGGACATGAAGAAAAAGATTTCAGAGTATACCAGCTCTTGAAAGAAAAGACTGTCAACACCTACTTAATGAAAAATGAAGGGATCCCTCAGAATGAGCTGGCCCAAGCATCATATCATCCTGTGCAGTTCCCACCCAATAAATACCAAAATAAGTATCAACCTCGATACGCACCTCAGAAGCCGTACGTGCAACAAAATCATTACCACCCACCCTGCCAGTAGAACCAGTACCCACCATAGCAACCGCACCCACAGGGAAGGGGTGGTGGAAACTTCATAGGAAGAGGCAGAGGAGGAGGATATGGTAGAGGAAGAGGCCAATTTATGTGTTGTAACTATGGAAAACCGTGTCACTACGCCAGATATTTCTTAGGACCTGCGAAGACATGTTCATATTGTTTGGGATAGGACCATAATGTGGAGCAATGTCCTCAGTTTATCACAAAATGTCAATCAAGGAATATCGCAGGACCTTACCCTGCATAGAACACAAACCCAAATCCCAACATGAATGTTTAGATGATTGTGGCTAAAGCATGAGATCTGAGTGTTCTTTTCGTAACACGAGGATGGGCTATGACCAGAGTTGATCAGAATAAATTGCAAGAAAATGGGAGAGCGTGAGTTGGGATGTTCCCTGGAAGTACAAATCGTGAACTAGAAGCGGGATTCCTAAGGAGTGGAAGGAGACTTATATCAGGGAAAAGAAGAAATACCAAAAGAGGGAGACAAAACCATAGTCTGTTAGAGGAGAGTGAACATGAAATTTGGTCACACAAAGAAGAAGGGTCTTGCAATGAAGAGGAGGACTATAGCCTGATTTCAGAAGTACCAGAGGACTTTGAAGACTCTGTCGAGACACCAAGGTTAGGACACAATTACATCACACCAGCAATATCACCAGAGGTGAGATCTAGAGTCTCATCCCTAGAGAGGACTACTAATACTGATAACGCTGGTACTACGACTAATACGTCGAAAATTATACCTCCTTTGAATCCATTACTAGAGAACCCTAATTCCAACTCTATGGCCAGAGCAAATATTCGGCTAACCACATTCAATGGAAATGGAGAAGAGGATCCAAAGCAACATTGGTTCCTCTACAAAGCTGTTTGGATGGTTCATTTGGTCCATAACGCAGAAATAAAGAAGGCACAAATGATCATGGCTCTGAGGGTTCGTGCGCTAGATTGTTTTATGAAGTTCTATGCCACACCAGCTGGAAACAACAGAATATTCTGGACAAGATCCAAGCCGCAGTGATCTTTGAGTTTAGAAAACCAAAGTCTGAGTCATAGTGCATTACTAAGATCAAAGAGATAAAGCAAGCAGTGGAAGAATCATTATGGGACTTTGACCAGTGGTTCAAATATTTGATGGCAAAGGTAAGATTCCAAATGTCAGATGTACAACATAAAGAATGGTTTATTTCTGCGTTATTACCACACATCCGAGGGTCATTAATGAAACAAAAGATTGAGTCATGGACAGAAGCATTGGAGATAGAAATGAAGCTAGAGGCCTCGCCCATTGGCGATAGTGCCACAGGAATGGTACAGATTTAATCGCAGCTAGCTAATCTGAGAATACAGCTTCATGACATTAAGAAGGGTAAGGAAGCACACAAATATTTATGGTGCATGAAATGCATAACGTATGGGCACAATATGGATAACTTCCTGACCTTCATGTACTATATCGCATCAGGTGCAACAAACCCATTAAATGGCCATTGGATACCATGGTGTCGCATATGCTAGTCTAGAGGACATTGGGATGAGGAGTGTTTATATTTGCAAAAGGTTGTAAGTACCCTGACAAACCTCTTTTGTAAATTTTGTAAATTAGTAGGACATGAAGAAAAAGATTTTAGAGTATACCAGGTCTTGAAAGAAAAGACTGTCAACACCTACTTAATGAAAAATGAATGGATCACTCAAAATGAACTGGCGCAAGCATCATATCATCCTGTGCAGTTCCCGCCCAATCAATACCAAAATAAGTATCAACCTCGGTACGCACCTCAGCAGCCGTACATGCAACAAAATCATTACCACCCACCCTGCTAGCAAAACCAGTACCAACCATAGCAACCACACCCACAAGGAAGGGGTGGTGGAAACTTCATAGGAAGAGGCAGTGGAGGAGGATATGGTAGAGGAAGAGGCCAATTTATGTGCTGTAACTATTGAAAACCGGAACACTACGCCAGATATTTCTTAGAACCTGCGAAGACATGTTCATATTGTTTGGGACAAGACCATAATGTGGAGCAATGTCCTTAGTTTATCGCAAAATGTCAATCAAGGACTATCGCATGACCTTACCATGCGCAGAACACAAACCCAAATCCCAACATGAATGTTTAGATGATTGTGGCTAAAGCACGAGATTTGAGTGTTTTTTTCGTAACACGAGGATGGACTACAACTGAAGTTGATCAGGATAAATTGCAAGAACAACTGCAACTGTAGGTACGACCTACAACACAGAAGAAAGAATCATTCAACGTCTAGAAACAGAAAAAATTATTCTTGGAGGTATCGTTAGAGTTTGTGGATCCAGCAGAACCATCGACGTTAAAATAAGTAAAGGATATGCCTGAACGATTTCAACGCATATTTCAGAATAATGTCCCACAAAATGTTAGTAAGATCAAATCCTTTTTGTCAAGTTGTTTAATGCTAATACAAGATAAAAATGTTATTGCAGAACTACAAGTAATGATAGAAGAGATACCTATAGAGCCACGACCTGAAAAGAAATTTAACCAAGAAAGGAAGACGTTTAAAACTGGCCATGAATTAAGAATGATTGCATAGATAGGCGACTACGACATGGATTACATCATTTTAGACCTAGGTTTTGATGTCAATATTTTTGACGCGACAAACCTGGGAAATTATGGGCAAGCCACACTTGGACCAATCCCCTGTCCAGTTGCGACTTGTGAATCAAGCAAAGGTCCTACCCATTGGCTGGTTGAGTCAGGTCCCTGTCGACATTGAAGGATTACACACATGTGTGGACTTTGAAGTCATTAATATTGTTGATGACACAAACCCATATCCATCATTACTAGGGATAGATTAGGGTATAGGCAATCAAACTATTATAAATTTCAAGAAAAGGATCCTCTCATTCGTAGATAATGAGATAAGAGTGGTGTCTCCCATTGATCCATTAGAGGGACAAAGATATGTAGATCCTATATATAATGATGGATAGGCTGACTACCTCGACCAAATCCATAATGTTACTACATTAAAAGAAGACTACATCAATCTGACAGTGGATGGAAACCTAAGCTATAAGAGTGCTAGTTCCTGCACATCCGACTTAGAGGGAGCTTTGGAGAATTGGCAAAACAAACTACATGAAGTCTCTATGAGGAGGTGTGCAAGAGTTAACAGGTCTGTGTGATGGGTGGAGAAGGAGATACAAAAGCTACCCAGCTATGAGGATTTACCTAACCTTGTGACCTTCTTAAATGAGTTTGAAGGACTTGTAATGGAGTCACAATGCTTATCCGCGCTAGATCATGCACTAAAATCCATGCCTGCTAGATGGTGGGTGCATAAGAATTCTATAACAAACTGGCCACAGTGGAGAAGATTGATGAAAGTCAGATTTGGAGAAGAGGTAACCCTTATCAACCATAATTATTCAGGGTTATAAAACCATGCGGAGCATCTTAATCATTGTAGAATACCTGTGACAGGAGTGGGTACATAATTTCATACATATATTGGAAATGACACCTAGAACCTGGTATGAATCTATTGAATTGTGACAAGGAACCCAAGAGTGGGAAGGGCTCACTAAGAAGTTTGTGCATACATTTGATTTGCTGATGATCACCCTATAGTCAATGTTGCACTTTAGGCGATAAAGGAAAAGATATTCACTAAGATCCTTGTTGAAGATGCTAACTCTCACCAATGCACTACGACCATTCAGTAATGGATGTCTTGCTACAACCTAGCTAGAGATCTAGATGATGATGTGACTAACATAAACATACCAAAATCAGAAGGAACATGTGAAGTAGAAGAATATAGTATTTCAAGTTACCAGTTCCTAAATCATTAAAAATTAAGAAAGTAAACATTGGGTCATCAGACAACCCAAAGTTCGCCAATATAGGAGATTATTGGGATGAAGAGATATTTGTGAAAATCACGGATTTACTGCATGAATATCAAGACCTATTCCCTACCAACTTCTCAGAAATTAAGATAATAGTGGGAGACTTAGGGGAGATGAAAATACCCCTGCGACCAGATGTTAAACCCAGTAAGCAATGACCATATAGGATGAACCCCAAGTATAAAGAAAGGGTAGAAGCATAACTAGATTGTATGATCAACGCCAAAATTATTGAACTTTTTGAGGATTCAAAGTTGATCAACCCTATAGTGATCCAAGATAAGAAGACAACAGGTGAATTCAGGATCTGTGCTGACTTGAGGAAGTTGAACGACACATGCTTGCATGATCCATTCCCAACACCATTTACAGATGAAGTACTTGAAAGTGTCAGAGGGAAAGAGATGTATTCATTTACTAATGGATTTTTAGGCTATCATCAAGTTAGAATCACGAAGGAGGATTGGCACAAAACAACCTTCATCACCGAATGGTGATGATACCAGTATATGGTAATTCCTTTTGGACTCAAGAATGCACCTCCTATTTTTTCTAGAATAGTAGTATCTGATTTTAAAGATTTTATTCATAAATTTCTTGAGGTATACTTTGATGATTGGAATGTATTTGGTCTAGTAAGAGACCATATTAAGAGTTTATGAATGATTTTGGACTGTTGTCGCTAGTATTATATTGCACTTAATTCTAAGAAATGTATTTCCTGCGCACCATTTGGCATGCTGTTGGGTCACGTCATATGTCGCCATGGTATTTTGGTCGACCCATCAAATATTGTGATTATCTTGGACTTACCACCTCCTACATCAGTCATGCAACTCAGATCAGTTATGGGACATACATGCTACTACAGGAAGTTCATAAGAGGATATGGAGCGACCACTGCACCTATGGAGAAACTGTTGAAGAAAGACGCAAAGTTCCAGTGGAAAAAAGAGTGCCAAGAAATCTTGGATAAATTGAAGACTGCAATGACCACTGTGCCAATACTTGTATTCTCAGACTGGAAGAAGGAATTCCATGTGCATGTCGACACGCCATCTGTCATGCTTGGCATATTCTTGACGCAACTAGGAGAGGGTGCGCTTGGTCATCCTATTTCTTTCACAAGCAAGAAGCTATCAACAATAGAAAATAACTACATGATGACAGAAAGAGAAGGCCTTTCTATGGTCTATGCAATTCAGAAATTCTGACACTATTTGTTGGGTGGAAATTTTTAGATGTACACTAACCATTTAGAGCGGAAATAACTAGTCAACAAGCCAGTGTTGGGGGGGAATATCTGTAGATGGCTTCTCCTGTTTCAAGAGTTCAATTTTGAGGTCATTGTTAAACCTGGTCAACTGGATGTTAGACTAGATCACCTATCAAGGATAGAGAGTGGTGAAGAGGAAACCAACTTGGAAGATAACTTGACCGACACACAACTATTTGTGTTTCACATGATGGACAACCCGACCCATGAGTTCAATGCCATCATTCACTTTTTGAGTATAGGATATGCACATGAAGGAATGTCAACTAACCAAAAGGAACACTTGGCTGTCAAAGCTACTGATTATACATTGATCACAGGACACTATATAAGCTGGGTGCGGATGAGGTACTATGTCGTTGTGTCTTTGGCTATGAACGACCTTGGGTTATGAGTGAAGCACATGCTAGTGTCGTAGGAGGATACTACACAGGAAAGCGACGCTGCACAAGATATTGCAAGAATGATTATGGTGGCCAACCATACACATGGATACTAAAATCTTATGCAAGCACTGTAATATTTGTCAAAGGACGAGAAAACCATCGCACCATGATGAGATGTCCCTTGTGCCACAAATAAACCTTCAAGCATTTGATAAGTGGGCAGTTGATTTTTTTGGACCAATCAGCCCGCCAGGGAATAGAATTGGTGCACGATACATTATCACTGTGATAGACTATTTGACCAGATGGGCTGAAGTTGTGCCTGTTAAAGATTGTACCGCTGCGACTACGAATTTTTTTTTTCAAAAACATAGTCACCTAATTTGGTTGTCCGAGGATACTACTAACTGACCAAGGTACGCATTTTATTAACAAAGTGATTGCTAAGCTGACTGTAGAATTTCAGATCTAGCATAATAAGAGGACTCCCTACCATCCTCAGGTGAAGGGAACGGTCGAAGCTTTCAACAAGATCCTGGAAAATGCATTGACCAAGGTATGCAACTTGTGCTGAGATGACTGAGAATAGAAAGTAACAGCTATGCTATGGGCATATTGCACAACCTACAAGTGACTAATAGGGCACACCCCATTTAGACTAGTATATGGACAAGAAGTTGTTGTGCCAATGGAGTACATTGTGCCAATTCTAAGAATCGTCATGCTGACAGACTTGACCGATTGAGATGTTGTCGAGCAGAGGCTGACACGGCTTGTGCAAATGGAAGAAGAACCCTTCATTATAGCATTCCATCAGACAATTAAGAAGAAGTGATAGAAAGCATGGCATGATCACCATATCAGGGTCAAACCATTCGAAGTTGGAGGAGTTGTATTTCTATATAACAACAAATTGTTCAAACACCCAAGAAAATTAAGGACACATTGGCTAGGACCATATGTGGTCGCACACATCACTGATGCGGGCATAGTAAAAGTATAGAAGTTAGATGGTACCTATGTCGTGGGTATGGTGAATGGAAGTCACATGAAGCTGTACTACAATAGCCATAACATCCCAGGTTAAAATTGCATCATATGATGGGGAAAAATAATAAAAGAAATTGGGCTCAAAGACGTAAAAATTGCTTAGTCGCACGTCCGCGACGGAACAAGTACGAAGTGTAGGAGAAGGGCGACACACTGCATGGAAAAGAAAAAGGTGCAGAAAAAGGAGAAAAATGCTGTAAAAAGAGGAAATGACAGACTGGCCAACATTAAAGTGCAAATATCCAACGAATATTGAGGCCGTTGTGATAGATAAGTGTCATTAATTTGATGAGATATAAGGAGTATGATGGCATGTAGCAAGGTCACATCTAACGGATCTTCCATAACTGTTCTGATAGAAATAATGCAACACTCAATTTAATGACTTAATGAAGGAATGCAGTAGTTGACAAGCCCATGTGATGGATTAGACATTAACCGCCCATTGCATGATGCTTGCACGATGTGGTGGCAGGTATAAGTACAAGGATTCGTTGACAAGCATTCTTTTACGACCATAGAGTGAGCTAGAGAGAACCAGAGCCAAGCGATTACAGATTCAAACCATGTTGAAGTAAGCCAATGCCCATGGTTTTTTGGATCCCTAGTGATAGTGAGCCATCAGACGCAAATGTTATCTCTAGTTTCCCAATCGAAGAAGAGACTACAACTCCTAAAATACAAAAACCGCAGCAACAACTAGAGACTAATCCAATGGCAAGAACATGGAAGAAACCTATCAATGGGGTCAGTCACACTACCATTCCAACCCTTGGTTCACACACTATACCAAACTGATCTCAGAGACCACTAGCTGCTCCTATAGCTACAACACTTGTCATGGATCTGAGACAGCCTAACCAGGAACTAGTTGCAGGACCGTCTGGACTACCGCAGACGAGGAAATGCAAGACTACCGCTCCTGTGGATATTCTGGGTAATGCACCCATAGAAGAGGAATAAGAGGAGGATGAATCCATGTAAGAAGACTCACCACCGCATACAGGTCTGGATGTAGAGGAAGAAGATGAGAATTTCTCATACTATGTTTGGCCAAGGAGAGGTGATGCACCGAAGTTGGACCTCCTAAGGAAGGAGACTACAACCCTGGTAGTGCTGCGGATCCCTAATAATGTCCCCTTGCTAATGGACATCATTCCCAAGTTGGATAAGTTGAAGTTTGAGGACGTTAACACTTGACTATAAGATAAATTAAAGAGAGCAGACTACATGGTCCCAAACTAGCCCAACCCAAGAGGAGCACAGGTGCTTAGGCCGACAGAGTGGGCCGAGGGAGTTTCCCATGTAGGTTTGATTAACCTATTGTTTATGCCCCATTTCAGTCATAGTTTACAAAACACTTATGTGAAGTAAGTGCTGGTATGATTTCACAGAGGACGCCTATGGCTCAATCGAACATACCCAGTCAACAATGAGCTTATTTCGATGACAACAGACCTCCCAAACAAAGGAGATGACCCTGCGCCATACTTGGCCAAGAAAGACACCACCCGGATCAATAAGAACTATAACTTGTAATGCACAAAAAGGGGCTTCCGAATCGGCCCAATTGAGAATGCAAGTGTGCGGTTTGCTGCGAGGATATTATCTTGTAAGTTGCTACACAAGATAAGGCCCAATCAGTATTCGACGACGATGATGGAACTCCTAGAGCTATGCGCACTGGTTTGAGGGTTCAATTGGTCATGGTACCTACTGAACGAGCTCATATATGATACAACATAGGCCTAGCATGAACCCACCTACAAATTTCAATATTCCTGGATTCTTATCTTAATCTTGTTCACTATGTGGGCCAAACCGCTGGACTATGTGCAAATGGATGTCCCACTACCTTTCCATGTTGCAAGGTACCAAAACTTGTGGGATGATAGAAAAGACCAGACTCGGCTGAAGGACAACAACATCGAGTTATTTTTGCACGCAAAGGTGTTGCGTGATGTTATCCATCGGTCCCACCGAATCCATGTTGCGATGGTACAAAGATACATAACATTTATTAACTTTCAAGCTGGAGCGCATAATATAATTCTAGAGCCGAAAAGGGACTCGACCAAGCAAGTGCACCATGCGAGATTCATGGTGAAGGATGAGGACATGGATGCAATCATCCACCTATGGCCGGAAGAATGGTGCATCCAAATGGCAGAGAGACTTCCCAAAGAACAGGATGAAGAGGACCCACCACTTCACCAAGTTCATGGTGAAGGTAATGAAGGAGGCGACAGATAAGATAACCCGTTGCAGGATGAGGAAGAAGAAGATGGTGACTATAGACGTAGCTCAGATCAAAGTGATTCGAAGCGCACACCAAATATAGAGCATGTGTAGACCCAGACACAAACAAGGAAACAATAATTCCAACCACATCGCAAGAAGCCGACAAAGCGTCAAACACGAACACGTTGAAAGAATATGATGTGGAGGATCTCACAGTAGTTGTTGCTAAAGTCGCTCAACATAGCCTTTCTAGCCTAAATATGCAACAAGAAAACATAGCTCAATAATTTGCGGACCACCATCTGAATAAGTTGATAGATGCCATCAACGAGGTCAAAGTGACTGTCAAGGTCGAGACATATGGCATCAACCTCAATGTCCCAGTAGTTTCACCAACGTTTTTTTCTCCGATCAAAGTAAATATTTTGGGGTGCCCACTAGAAATGGAAGCAGAGACAAGTGTAGCTTATGATAATAGCACTCTACATATTGACTTCTCTAAGATGGACTGGAGTGAAGTCTATGAAATTCAACAGGAAGCCATGTCGAAAATGCGATTAAGAGAGAATGTTGTTGTCTATCAGGAAACAAAAAAGAAAAAGAAGGCAAAGGCATGCAAGGCCCTGCTGAAGGAAAAAGAACAAGAAATTCAGAGGTGCATCAACCTTCTTGCTGAGAAGGAACAAGAAATACTGGCACGCGAGCAGAACCACATCACATTAGTGGAGACCATCAAGAACGCCATTGCAGAATTCCCACCTAACATCGGCCAAGAAGATGAGAACTCCATGGCTATGGTAAACAGTCTAGCAAAGATCGCACAAGATCTTCGAAATCAGGTAGAAGAGTTGCAAGCCAGATAGGTGTCGAGCACACCTCTTGAGGAGCTCAAAGAGCGAAGAAAAGTAGCATCTGAGGCTGCTGGAAAAATAAAACAAGAAGAAACATCATGTTCTAAGGCACTAGAAGACATTTGTGTGGTATGGGAAGCACTTATGGAGGATATGACTGTTGAAATCATAAGGGTGAAAAGGTGCGCAGCTGAAGAGAAAATCATCATGGAAAAAGAAGACATGAAGAAGCTGGCCTTCCAAGAGAAAGTATCCAATATGAATGAAATCAAGCAGCTGCAGTAGGAGGTCCAGGATCTTCAAGATAGAGAGTGAGCTAGTGTTGGAGCAGTAATACATCCTTATTATATAGTTTATACCTTAGGCTAACTTCATTTTCCTAAATTTCATTAATGTCCTATGGTTTAGACTTAAGAGAGTTAATCCAACAATATATCTAGTTATTTTGGCCTATTCACACCTACAACAGTGCCTGGTTTGGTCAACATAGCCCATATGCTCCTTCATTAATGCATTGGAGCGCTACCTCCTTGATTTGTGGGGCCCTGGTTTGACTAAGTGCATTACGGATGTATCTAGCATGTTTTAGCTCTCCTAGGAGCATTTATTGCCACCTAGAGCACCCCACTTGCCTCTATATTCTCACCCATGCATTCCTTGGAGTCTTTAATGACCCAACACATTTCACCAACACTCACACATAAATTCAAGTCTGTTTGGGCTGATTTGGGTCTCCATTGGTCCACCTAGGGGGGATTGAGGTTATTTCTCACATTGACACATGTACAACTCCAATTGGATTCCAGAGCCAGTCAAATTTGTCCATTGTATTATAAATAATGTATGATAATAATATGACAAGTAATCAGCACCTTTCACATGTGTTGTTCCTGCTATTTTATGTCTCTTTGTTTTCTCTTGCATCTTTTTTCAAACACTTTGATTGTGAAATTGTTCTAGCTCCTAGATCTAGTTTGAGATGCATTTCTCACATGGTATCAAAGCTAGATGGAGCTGTAACAAATATTGTGATGTTGATTTGTTGTTTAGGGCATATTTCCAGTTTATGTGAGTGTAACAAATATTGTGATGTTCGAAAGTTGTTCCTCTCCTTTCGCAATTCAACTATTATGAATGGAAGTTGAAGATGTGTGCATATCTTAAGAGGAAATGTCTCTATGATGTGTCTGTTGGTGCTGTGAGAGAAATAGAGTCCTGTCAAGAGAAGGATGCTTGGATTAATGTCAATGATAGAGCATATGGAACTATGTGTCTAGCTATACCTCCTACAATGCGCTACATATTTGATTCTGCTGATTATCCATTCGAGCTTTGGGAAATCTAGATGAAGCTCTTGGAATGCAGTAAGAAGATGTGATCTATATGGAGAGCAAGCAAATGGGAACCTCCTTATGTGTTCTTCCTATGATCTTGGCCTCGTGCATTTCTCAAGAATGTGTTCAAAATAAAGAAGAAGAAATAACCAAAGATTCAGCAAATGATCTAGCTCAAGTTTCTTCCTCTATGGCTTTGTCTCCTTGCCAAGAAGTTATGTTTCATGAAGAGAGAATACAAGTTGCTTCCATCACTACTGTTGAATATTTAATTTCACTCTTCTCCTCTATGTATTATGTTATGAATCGGCAAGATGTATTGCTAGTTGATGTCCATAGCAAGCCTTCTCTAGAAGATGGGTTTTATTCACATGAGAGTATTGGTTCAAAAAATGGAGATGTTTCCTCCACCATCACTAGTAGATTTCCTCAAGTTCATATGAAGATGGAGAATATTTTTCCATCACAATGGCACATTTGGGACTTTTGTTCCACATTCTTGCAGCTGATTACAACCTTCATTTGAAGTTGACTCTTCAAGATCCTTATGACTCACTTGGGGTCACCTATTCTCAAGCAATTACAGTCTCTTTCAGGCATGGCATACTGTGTGGTTTGAATTCTTCGCATGGCATCCTTTTTGGTTTGAATTACTCACTTGGTGGTTCGAATTTCAAATATGAAGAGTAATATTTGCTCTCCCATCAATGCATTTCAGATGTTCTACATGGTCTAAGGATTCATCATGCAGCTGTTCCTGAGTTGATTGAGCATGTTCCTCTTCGTCCCAAGAAGAATATTCCTCTAGACATTTTCTAGTTTGGAAGTAGATGCAGATTTTGTTTTTGTTTCATAATCCATTTTTGAGGGGAGGTTTTTTCCATTAGGTTTTCCTCCTTACCTCTATTACATGGATCAATAAAATTTGTAAAAGGGTGACTTGTGCCTTAGTTTTCAAGGCCTCAAACACTAAATTGTACTAATTCTAGATTAAGGGAGGGTGTTGGAGCAGTAATACATCCTTAGTATATGGTTTAGACCTTAGGCTAACTTGATTTTCCTAAATTTCATTAATGTCCTATGGTTTAGACTTAGGAGAGTTAATCCAACAATATATCTAGTTATTTTAGCATGTTCACACCTACAACAGCACCTGTTTTTGTCAACCTAGCCCATGTGCTCCCTCATTAATGCATTGGAGTGATACCTCCTTCATTTTTTGGGCCTTGGTTTGACTAAGTGCGCTAGGGGTGTATTTGGCCTGTTTTAGCTCTCCTAGGAGCATTTATTGCCACCTAGAGCACCCCACTTGCCTCTATCTTCTCACCCATGCATGCCTTGGAGTATTTAATGACCCAACACACCTCACCGATGCTCACACATCAATTCGAGTCTGTTTGGGCTGAGTTGGGTCTCCATTGGTCCACCTAGGGGGGATTGAGGTTATTTCTCACATTGACACATGCACAAATCTAATTGGATTCCATAGCCACTCAAACTTTTCCATTGTATTATAAATGATGTATGATAATAATATGACAAGTAATTAGCACCTTTCACATGTGTTGTTCCAACTATTTTCTGTCTCTTTGTTTTCTCTTGCATCTTTTGTCAAACACTTTGATTGTGAAATTGTTCTAGCTTCTAGATCTAGTTTGAGATGAATTTCTCATTGCTAGAGAAGTAGAAGTTGAAGTGCATCAATTAAAAGTAGCACACATCAAAAACGTTATTCAACTACTGAAGGAAAAACTTGAGACGATCGCACAGTCAGCAGACGCAGGTCCGTTGGAACACATCAGTTTCGACCGAGTAGATAAATCGGCTGCGTAAGAAAAAGAGTTATCAAAGGAAGCTACAGGGGTGCAATAGATGGTGAAAGAGTTTCAGGACAAGGTTGGTCCTGCGGCACAATCAATGCTAGAGTCATAAAAGTTTGCAGGAAAAGCAGTAAGTTTTGTGACTCAAAATTTTGACAACAAGTCCATTTTTTCTTAGTGGCTCGGGACGAGCCACATGTGAGTGTTGGGGGCTTGTTGGGCTAAGAAAGGAGCACAAGGAATAAGTTCACATGCAAGAAAAATAAGGTATGTCATGTGTGCAACAGGAATGAAGGAAGGTCGCAAAGGAAGCAAAGGGACCAACGCAAATGGAATGGAGATGTATGCGACGCAGGAAAGGCAAGCGTACAAGTGTACAGGTGATAACGGCTGGAAAGTGACAAGTGAATATCGTGGCTGCTAAAGACAGCGTATTCCTGTGGAAATGCACATATGGAAGAATATTTGTAAGTCATGCCAATAGTTCCTTGTGTCAGTTAATGACAGTCTGTTCTGATGGCTGACCATGACCTGTAATTGATGATCAGTATGTAGTCAACCCTGTGTGGTGTGATAGAAGATATAAATAAGAAAAACCCATTCTGTGTAAGGGTTGGTCATTGGTTGTTGCTTTCGGTCATTCATTGGTTATCTAGAGATGAGGACGCCATTTTGCTATATTTTGAGTTGGAGTTAGCATAAGAGAAGATTTAGAGAGGAGTCTAGTAGTAGTAGAAGGCTATTGAGCCGTGGATATTGTAGTTGTGTGTGTAGATCACTAGGAATAGAAGGAATCTGTAGCTGAGTGCACAGATGGTAAATAGAAGAGTCGATCTAGGCTATGTTTAGATCAGTAGGATTAGTTATAAGAATAAACCAAAGAGCATGAGAGAAAGAAGTCTGAGTCATAAATACATATCATAAGATGAGTCTACAAGTCCTAGAATGCAAGGTGCTATATCCATTTCTCATTCCAGATGAAGAGCACCTTGGTGGTTTTTCCTAGATGGGTTTCCACGTTATTCTTTGTGTTTAAATGGTTGATTGATGTTGTATATGTTGATGTGAATGGTTTCTATTTGCTTATTGTATGCTTATGAGCTATTGTTGAACGCATGGTACCATGTTGTTAACTAGTGAATAAATAGTTGTTAATGAATTGTTGGAATGAGCGAGCAAGTTATGGTTAATTCCTTAATTTAAAATATAAGTTGCGAATGGTATGTTATTTCAAGGAATCAGCTACGTTGCACCAGTTGCACCAATTGTTAAGGTTAAGGACCAGATTGTGTCACCCGTGCTGACATCCAGTTGTGCTTAGTTGCGTAGGAACTGTCCAACCTTTCAAGTTTCCTTTGTTAAGCACCTTAGCCATACGACAAGGGACTATAATCCCTCGCCAATTGCAAAAACATGGTTCCAGTAGTTACCCATTAGATATATCAAGTGAGGCTACGACTTCCTCAAAGATGTTGTCGATGGAGTTACTCTGTCAGGACAATGTCTTCTAGTTTATTGTTGGTATTATGGTATTGTTGAACCACAGGTCACTACAGGAAGGTGATAGAAGCCAACATTTAGTTTTCTGGAACACATATTAGATGGTCAATTTTAGTGAAAAAAATTGTAGCCTAATTATATTTTGCATGATAACCTTGACATAACAAGATATTACCCTAGGTTGATAATTTATGTTGTGAATTTATTGTTTTTGTAAGAAATTAATTGGCCCAATATATAGGACCTAAGAAATTGGTTTTTATGAAATATTTTTTTGTGAATCTGAAAAGGATTTGGTGAATAATGTAACCAAGACATATCATTTTACAAATATGAAAGAAAATTTTGTGAATAATGTAGCTAGATACAAGATTATGGTTTTAGTTTTGATTATTGACGAATGTACATACCGTGGCATTCATTTTCCTAAGCCATTTTGCTTGACTCTTAGCACAAGTTGTTTAAAAAATTTCCATCTTGGCAAATTCATTGTGGGAAAATGACCCATGATCGTAGAAAACTACGAGAGGTTTTTGTGAAGAATGTATCTATCCTCATCCCTGTGGTTTTACTTTCAATTATCCACTAATGTATATATTGTGGTGTGCATTTTCCTAAGCCCATTTTTTGTTGATTATGAGCATAATTTTTTTTTAAAACTCTCATCTTGGGAGATTCATTGGGGGGGAATGACCAATAATTTTAGGAAATTGAGAGAGGTTGTTAAGAACCCATGTCAACCCTCCTCTTTATTTTGTTAGTATATTTTATCAGATGCATATGCTTTGTAAGTCGTCCCATCAGTATGTTGTATTATCCCACATTCATGGGGAGTAAGTAATAGTTGTTAAGTTGTCTAGTTATTATGTTGCATTATCCCACATTCATGGGGGGTAATAGTTGTTTAGATTAGACTAAGTATATAAGTATGTGTTAAGGCTAATGAAAGCATCGAAGAGTTATTTTGTATTGAGCTTGCTCAAAGGAGGTTGCCCCCTCGAAGTGGCCCGCGATCAATAAAATCTCTTTTGTGCTCCAATATTTCTGTTATATCGTGCATTTTCATTGTTTATTGTAGGAGGTTCTCCACATCTGGTATCAGAGCACTTTACTTGGCACAAGTGGGATTTTTTTTGGGGGGGGAATGGGGGCAAAATTGGGCGGTGACTTTCACATCCATTTTTGAAACTTTCTATGCAAATTCAAGAATAAAAGGTTGCATATCTGAATTCCTATTTCAAAAATATACAGTTTCAAAAAAAAATCATTTCATTTGGAGTTCTAAAAGTGGAGATATCACGGATTTAAAATCAGCTATTTTTCAGAATTTCGGTGGCAGCCGCAGAAATTCCAGAGCAAAAATCTTTTAACCAGGTGCCCATATTTCTATTACGATTTAGAGGGTAGAAGCAGAGTGGTTGTTCTAATTCCAAAAATAGGCTATAATAGCGATTCTGAGCAATATAGATTGGGTTATGCTCATTTTAAAAGTTTGCATTTGAAAACCCTAGCTCTAATTATGGGTTTTTGGGTACTGGGTGGAATTTCTGCCACATTTTTCTAGCACTTTGATTATTGCAGTAGTTCTTCTTCTTGCAGTGGTATTTTTCATTCAGATCAGGGAATAAATCCTATCGGCTTAACTGTCGGAAGTACTTGGGCATAGCCCTAAAACTCGTTGTGAGGAGTACCACAAGAACCCCGAAGTAGCTAGCCATTGAGAAGACCTACCAAGCAAAACGGGAAATGACCCCCATCAAATTGACTAGATTCCCATTCGTGAGGAAAACCAAAGAGTTGTCATTTTTGGCCAAGCGGTTAGCATTTTTACCTGCGCCATGAAGTGAGGGGTATTGCCCCAATACTCAAGCTTGAGACAACTTGGTGGCCGAGTGACTACCTTTGAACCATTAGGAAGCTGAATATACCTGGGGTCCATATCTATTTATAGTTGATAACGCGCAGAATTCCAAAACTGTCACATATCATTTACTCCAATTCAAGTTGGTAAAGCACAGCTTTCTAGCACTGCCACAGATCATTTCTTAAAAAAAAAAAGTATAAATTTCTATTTTTTAGCCATATATTTCTTGATTTAGCTTTGTTTCCCTTGAAAATTCATTGTAGACCCTGCCATTCCATTCTACATATTTTATTCATTAAGGACCCTATCCCAAGTCCACTTCCCGAAGCCCAAAATTCCATCACCTTCTTTCACCCCGCTTCTAAAATTCACATTTTTTGTTTCCTTGTCCCTTAGAAAGTGTCCACAACCTAGTTAGCCACTCACGTTTTTCCCAACTCAAAATTTTCTTTTTCTAAAACCCTCTCTGTTTTTGTTTTTCCACCCATTTTCGATAAAAAAAACAATCTTTCTTATGGTTGTCACCCACATAAGAGGAAATAGACAAATGGAAGAAGAACTTGTCACCTTCAAGGCCAAAATCGAAGATCCAGATCAAATATTTCTTGACCTCCATCTTCAGCACTCAGCCATGAGCAACCGACAATAGCCTGAGTCTTCTGCAGACACTGATTTCTCTGCTTCCAACAACTTTTCTGGGTCAAAGATTGAATTCCCTCGCTTCAATGGTGATGATCCAAAAGGATGGATACACAAGGTAGAACAATACTTTAATATGCATAACACTTTTGATGTCACCAAAGTCCTACTTGCATCATTTCATTTGGAACGTGAAGCCCTTCAATGGTTCTATTGGTACATCAAGGATCATGAAGAGCCCCAATGGAAAGATTTTTGCCAACTCCTTTTGCAACGATTTGGCCCTAGTGGTTTTGATGAATTCACAGGAGAACTCACCAAACTTTTCCAGACTCGCACTGTGAGAGAGTATTAGACAGAATTTGAGAACTTAGTCAAGCACACAAAAGGATTTTCTGATGCATTCTACAGAAGTTGTTTTATCAGTGGTCTTAAGGATACTATCCGATTTGACGTTACAATGTTCTGTCCCAACATAATGATGGAAATACTAGGGTTGGCTAAGTTGGCGGAGGACAATATTAGGGCTCATCAACGCTCCAAATCCACTTTTGTTCCATTAATAACACTAGTAGAAAATGAGAAATTAGTGACTAGGAGACCAAAAATTTTGGTCACCACAGTTTTTTTTAAGGGATAAATGACCAAAATTGATAAATTTAAGTGATCTAACTTAAAAAGACCAAGACAAATGACCACTTTTGGTCATGAGATTAAAATCAACTAAAAACGACCAAGATAAATGACCAAATTTGGTCACGTGATATCTAGACTAAAAATGACCACATAAAAATTGGTCATTTTTAGTTGTCACTACGGCAATGAAAAAAATTACAAGTTTGACAATCAATTTGTATATTTTACTAAATTCTAACACTGCAGATGGATAAGGGGGTGCAGATGGATAAGGAGGTCTCTGAATCCACTTGCAGTGTTAGAATTTAGTAAATTCTAACATATATATAATATATATTTACACGTCTAGTCCCTATATTCACAAAATTGAATTAATACAACCCAGCTATATGATAATTTGGACATGACCTTGGCATATAAAAAACCCACTAAACCTTGACATATAATGTTAATTATAAGGCTAATTTGCATGACCTTGACATATAATTATAGTTTTTATAGGCTAATTTGGACACGACCTTGGCACCTTGACATATAATTATAGTTTTTATATGCTAATTTGGACACAACGTTGCTATAAATTATAAATATAAATTCTTTTTTAATGTCTTTATTTCAAATATTCTAATTTTGTCTGAATTTTAATAACCCAAAAAACTTGCTACAATTTTTAGTCACTACTTATACCTTTATTATTTTTATAATTTTTTAAAGTTTAATTTTTAAATCTTAATTAAATGTTATATCCATATAATAAAAATATTAAAGTCAATGTAATTTGTCTCTCTCGTGTATTAACAAAATATATCTACATTATAAGAAAATCAATTTTGAAAAACAAATTTTAACTATGGATGGAATTTTTTCCAATCACGAAATACAATCGTTCTCATTAATTCCTTTTACATACTGGGTTACATTATATAAATGGAGAGGATTTACAGACATGCGGAAGGATTTTATAGGGGTTTAAGGATTATTGTATCACTTACGGAGATCATTCCCGTACATAGTTCCACACAATTTCGCGACTTTTCATTTTGAACAAAATATGCCAAAAAATGATGCATTTGCTAGAGGTTTGGAAGCAACAAGAAGCTTCTTCCTTTTTAGTATTGAATATACCCACTTTTGGTGTCACATGGATTCAAACCCATAACCCCTCATCTATTGCAAAGCACAAGAAACATAGCAAGAAATCTCTGTGGAAGTGTAGAATGGGAAAGCATCTTTCAATTTTCCACTAGCAGTCTTGGGAAGTGCTAGATTCAGCTAGTAAACATTAATGGATAACAAGAAAAGGGGAATCCATCAAAGGAGATGTAAATCTAGGTAAGAATTCAGGAAAGGCAAGCCTCAATTGAGAAACAACCATAGAAAGGAATATCCCCTGCCAATAAAGATAGAGTGAAAATGGAAGACAGGGAAGCTATGATGAAGTACCACAAAATATTGTTAACTACACTCAAGACAAAATCTTTCCCTTCATATGAAGTGGGTTTCACATTTTTGCGTTTAATAGTCAATTCCACCAGCAAAAGTCCCCTTTAGGATGAGGTTAGTATAATTCTCACCTCCTCACATCTCTACGATTTCTTGTATATAATTTTGTTTTGGGTTTTTTTTTTTATCATGGTCAAATCCATATTCCCCCAAATCCAGAAGAAGTACATATTTCAAAAGCTACAAATCCACATTTCCCCAAATCCAAGAAGCACAAATCACTACCAAGATCGATGCACTACCTACTGAAAGAGTAAAGTTTTTTTTTTTTGTCTTGGTGGGTATGTTGAAAGCCTCTCTGATATTCATTCTATATACCAATATTCCAAAGTGTGACATAAGGAAAAATTAGGCAGCTCTAACAAATGTTTCTCCAATAGAGTGGAAAAACATGGGGTTTAGAAAACAACCATAGTACCAATATCATGGTGGGTGTGAGGAGGCAACCTCTAAGAATAGTTCTTATGGGTGAGGGGTGGGGGATGGATTTGTAGGAATCCATCTGGTTGAAAGGATCTTGGAGAGGGGAAACAATGTGATTGTTGTTGATGATTTCTTTAGTGGTAGAAAGGAGAACGTTTGCATCACTTCAACAATCCTCGATTCAAACTCATCTGCCGCAATGTCTTGAGCCAATATTAGGTTGATCATATTTACCATCTAACATGGCCTGCATCTCTTATTAATTACAAGTACAATTCTATGAAGGAAATTATGTCCACACCTTGTAGGTAATTTTTGTCTTCCTCCTTTGCATTTGAAGTTCTGCTTGATGTCCATTTTGTTTTTGGGAAGTTATTTAAGAAACAATGGAATTTATCTGGATTAGGTCCCAGGTCTAAGGGGTTGCTATTCTACCGAAAGTGTACATGAATTGAAACTGGTCTCATGCCTTTGAAACTCATGCTATATGGGAATACTACAATGAGAGTGGATCCATGGTGGATGCTGTAATAGTCCCTAAATCGCAACAGTAAACCAATTCCCTATCGACATCTATTGTTGTTTTGGTTGGCTTTAATTTTTATGTCTATGTAGGACACCTCACTATGTTTCCTTATTTTGGCATCAATTATGATAGGTCATTTTACATCAATGTCATACATTGATTAGCCTTATGTATTAACATGCCCATGTAAACAAATCAACCTATGCATGTTGTATATTTTCATTAATATGGATCTGAGCTTAAAGTATGGACTGACCTTTTAGTTTAGAAGGCAGGTTTGCACCAATTTCCCAATTGGTGGTCCTGAGACAAGTCTTGGTGAATTTATCACCTGTAGACACATTACTGATTAGGTTCAAACCTTTACCATTCTATTAATCATCTCTTGCACACATAACAGGTTCCAATGATATTGGCAGGATATGTTCAATATTTTGCCTTGATGACCTAGGGTGACAAACTTACAATGATTCACATTAATGATGGGAGTTGTGTGACAACAGATTATTGATCTTGCCTCTAGATCTTAAAAAAAATGACCCAATTTCTAGGATATTACTGTCTTTGGAGTCAAGTTATCACCTACTTTTTTAGCTATTAGCTTCTTTGGAGTCATGCTAGGAACTCTTCCATGATACCTTATAATGGGATCTTTTTGGAAGTCCTTTTATCTGCAATTTTGGTTATTTGTTGGAATTAATGATAATTCAATTCAATTCAAACAATAAGATTTTACAAGATATAGAAAAACCTCTTAGCATTCTAGATATTATCTTTGCATGTGATGAAGATACATTGTTGAGCATGAAGAGAGGTATATTCAAAGGCCAAATATGACAGAGTCATAGACATTAGCAACAGATATTAGTCCTTGCCATTTGTCCCCTTTCACTCTATTTTTTAATGTTGTTAGCACCAATGTGATCCAAATCCTGATAACTCTAAGAAGCAGAGCATCGGTTTAGATTCAAGTTTAGATGTCTTGGCATGAAAATTCAGTAGTTTATTTGTAATAAGGATAATAGATAAGGTGCTCAGACATTGCAACCATAATTTTCCCTTGTCATTAGATATACAAAAAGGTTGTTGAGTGGTTGTTTTGGCAGCAACTCGAAATACATAATATATGAATATTTTGGTCTAGGTCTGTTTCTATAGAAGCCACAAGAAAGATGGATTATTGGCAGATCGACACTAAGGCACTGGTTAAAAAGGGTTGTGATGCCAACATATTTTTAAACATAATCAACACCTCAAATGCATGGCTTCTATGTTCTCAAAAGAGAATGAAAAATTGTGATTTACTTAAAGTTTACATTGTTTAATTAACTCGAGAAAAGGGGAAACATAATTTCAACTAATTATTTGTTCCTAGATTAAGAAAAAAAATGAAGGATTTGTTTTGGTGTCCAAAAAGTTAAATCCTTATTTATTCCTAAAAGCCTATAAACATTGCCTTATAAACTTTAAATGGGCAATTTTCTGTCCACACTTAGTCAACCTTTTACCATTTGTAGACTCCAACATTCTCTTGTATTAATCTTTCAAGACATTTTATGGGGCCTTTTGGCAGTTAAATAATCTCCTTGCATCATTTAGCATTCAAATATGCTAGATTGCTTTCTTCAATAGGTCGAAGATCAAATCCTAGGAAAATTCACCCTCTCCTTAGAAGGTTAAGGAGAATTATGTTGTATGTGCTATTCTACAGTAATAAGATATAGTTTCACAGAAAAAGAAAACATTGGCTAAGATTTCATCCTATTAGGTTGTGAATTTGCTTAACAAGTATTAGGCCTGACCTTGCAGAATATGATACGTATAATGTGATGGCCTATCCTTATCACTATCAAGGTAAACCTCCTCTCCTATTGTGACCAACCTCTCCATATTTTTTCCTTCTATCCCGGCCTAACCTTTTTTGGGCATTAGTTACTTTACTTACCACATACTTGCTGATATATTTGAATGCAGGGGATTGGGTTTATAAATTTAATTCTGAATCTGGTGGTTGTTTCATTAACAACTTCAAATGGTAAGTAATTAGATGGATACCAATACTCAAATAACCTCACTCATATACCTATATTGACACTACTATCATGGACATGTATGTCAGATTTGGGAGAGAGATCAGAAGCCAACTATTTGACAAAATACCTGAAAGAAGTGTTGAGTTATGGACTACGGAAAAATTCTTCAACAACCCGTGCATCTATTGCTAACTGGTAGGTATCTACCACAACTCATAAGTAAAGGAGTTTTTTCAGTGATTAAGGGAAACCCTGAACCAACAACATGAACAAAAAGAGACATCACACCTCATATAAACAAGTAAGGATCAATTTAATTAGGAAGCACATGCTCCAAATTATGGAATTTTTATCTCTGCAAATTTCTTTTGCACTATTTCTTGTATCTAAAATAAGTTTGGTCATTCATTGTTAAAAATAAAAAGTAATGGTTAAAAAGGAAGATCCACAAGATCCTTTACATTCTAATTAAAATTATATCTTTATGATCCTCTCATGATAAACAATTTGATGTCCTCAAAACATGGAAATATTGAGAAAAAATTATTCAGCACCCAGGATGCATCTCAAGAGTCTTTGTACAGAGGATGTCCCATTTTTTTTGTGGAATGATTCCCTTCTTAAGGACATTTTATTGGAAAAGGGGATATTCATGGGATGTCTGCAACATCCATGGGAATGAATAAATTCCCCTTAATTCTTCCATGGTGTCTAGGCATTTATTATGTGGACTATGGATTGTGGAAATGATATAGATGTCTAGAAAATCCTAATAGATTAGTGGGTAATAGTGGTTTCTATGGAATATTAGATTGTCATATGATAAATCTCTTACTTGCATGAGTCCCCCTATACAAAAACACAATTATGTTTGAGTTTATCATGATTCACATCATTATCATCATATATAGTTTGCAATGCATATTGGTTTAGCCACCAAAGCACATTAAACTTCATTAGTTTTGGTTGGCTGGTTAGTTAAGAATAACTCTATATCTGAAGTTTGATGTTGAGATTTTGGTTCTCCCTTGGTCCATTTAAGAGGAATTCACTCTCACTTGTATTAACTGATACTTCAACATATTCAAATTTTACCAACGATGATTCAATGATGTTGATGATTCTATTGAACTAAGATGACACTTCATTATGATAGTGAGATGGCACTTATGGCCATCATGAGATCAATTCTGAGTTTATATATTGGCTGGATTTGCATGTGTCTGAACATTGAATTTTATTGTGTGCTCTTTTCTTCTTTTCTTCTTTAATTTTGGAGGTGTGTTGAACAATGAGGTAAAAGTCAAACTAGCCAACCTGTGCTTATTTAAAGTTTGTTACTCTCTTTTTAGTGTGTTTCATATAATGTAGAAAATATGTCATTATATTATGTCTCTATGTTTTCATCTATGACATGAACTTTGGTCTAACTGAATTCTGTCCATTCCATTTGTGTTGGAACATGTGTATTCATTGGAAGCTATTTTGAATGTGAAAAAATCTACTATTGGTTTTCCTTTTACTTCATGAAATGGAGTTTACTCAAGTCTGAATACAATATGCCAAAAAATGTCTTTCCTATGTGCATCTCTCAAGGATATTTCTATGTCCTAAATCAATTTGATACTAGGTTAACACATGGCACATTCTTCTTTCCTCACAACTCCAAAGATAATTTGAAACAAGTAAGGAAAGAATAAGGGATTCCTAATCTTCAAGAAGATGATCATGGTGAGGAGAAGAGGGAAATGCAGGTTCAGGAACGGACTGTAGAGGCCATGACATCTACAGAGGATTTAGCTAATGACCATGAGTGGTCTAACACTACCTGTGTTGGTTCCGGGGATGGGGATGGGGATGAAGCAAATGTTGAAGAGAGATTTCTTGTGACTGGTGCAAATAAGTCAGTTGAAGTAACTTGTGAACAAAAAGTAGAGGCAATCAATGATTTAAGTGATGAAGTTAGTTCAGAGCAAGAGGATCTTGCTTGCTTCGATTCCAATAGGATGAAGAATTTGTATGATGTTATTAGGGATATTGAAGATCAGTTTATAAGGGCCTATGATTTAGGGAAGGAAGTTTCAAGGATGCTGGAGGTGACCAAAGTACATTATCATTCAAGATTCACTGAAATCAAAGGTATTTTTTGCATTTTTATCTGTACTCTATTTGATGCTCATATTGCACATTATAATTCTATGAAATTGGATGAAGGTGCTAAATGCAGTCACTAAGATAGGATTATTGTTCCAGTGAATGTAATCTTTGGGGTTTGAACTGATTCCTTCATTGAGATGCACCCGATTGGGAACATCTGGACACAACCTATCTAGCAAGTTATTTTCCATCACATTCATTATACATGTAGTGGTGCCATGCCTTTTGGGGATTGATCTTATATCTGTTGCAAACTACCTTCTTGTTTGCAGTGATAAACTTCAAACTAGTCAAAGCCTCACACATGAATGATAGAGGATTTAGCATCATTTATGGTCCTATGCAGGAGTAATGAATACCCAAAGTTTTACCAACGATGGAGAATTTATCAGAATTGGTGAATTTATTTCCTTTTTCGTAACAATACATAGGCATATGTGGTAGGATAATGCATTGCTTGTACTTACCTTATAACAATAGGGAGACTTAAATGTATTATTATTACAAGTGACCATGGAAACTTGTCAATGCAGTATTGAGTTCATGGACATCATGATTATTCTCCATCTGCTGTCACAATTTGTACTGTAGTGCATACAACTAGATTAGAATGCCACAATGTTTTTACATATCTAGGTATTATGCGCCCACTGATATCTGTGAATAATTGCTATGAAATTGAGGATGATGGTGTACAAGTTCTATTTTAAAGTTTTCTCATTTCTTTACATTGAAGTTAACTTAACTTCTAATTTCTTGTGTGTCAATGCAGAACATTCTGCAAAGGTTCTCAATGCTATCACTTGGCATTGATCAATGTCTTCAAGGTCTCCATTCTCCAAGTCTGATTTTGCATCCAGTTTAAAGTACCCAAATGATGTCAGTAATAGTGATTTTGTTGAAGACTGTAGCATGATTTCTGGTAGCCATGCATCAACATTAGACAGGCTATTGGTAAGGGAGAAAAAGCTCTATGAAGAAGTGAAGGTACAATTTTCACTGGAAATTTGTTTTCTTTTTAGAAGCAAAATTGTATATTTTGATTTAACTCTCCCAACATTTCTAGTGACAGAATTCCATTATGAACCATGATATCTTAGGCAATGAATTATTTGAAATACACTTTGTCTTTGATGTTCTGAAAATTGCTGCAACATTCATATGGAATTGAACTAGTCAAAGTCATTTTAGGATATATTGCATGGTTTCATGCAGAGAAATGGTACTTCTTGGCAGTGCAAACAATTTAGCTTCATGAACATTGGAAGGAAAACTTAATGTACTATTATTGTGAGTTTTAGCCACAGATTGGTATACTACTAAATCTTATTCATCTATAATTGTATGTGCCGATTCATGTTTACCATTCTAGGCCTCATTTTAGGTTGAAAAGTGATGATGCTTAGGGTTATTGGTGGTGGAGCATAGAAATAATCATTCTTTCAAGATGATTCAATTGTATTCCCTTATGTATTTTTAAGCATTTCCAGATTATTCCACATTCTCATGATGGAATTATTCTGTCAAATGGCATTTTGGCTATTAAGGAGCAGGATGACCAAATTACATTTGCCAATATTTCTAGGTCATTTTGCACCCTCTTGAGAATTCTGTAGCATTTTGAGGTTATTTTACATTTTTAAAAACCAAGATACCCCTGCAATCTGAATCTCTCCTTAAAATATGAATTAATGTCTATCTATTGTACAAGATGCAAGTATATTTGTTTCCCACAGGCTACTGAAATCTAAACTCAATTTTCTGGATATACTTTAATATGTGAATAATACTTTCTTTGACTCTGAAGCTCCAAATTCTACAGGTATGAGTCATAGAGGATTTTTTCTTGTGTACATTCAAATTTCATTATTTGATATGGTCAGTTGCTAATAGCTATGATATAGTTAACACAATTTGGAACAGAACAAATAACGACATCTAGTATACCTATTATCAACAAACCAATTCTAAATTCAACATCACATACTGGGGATTCAGGCACAACTAGCTTAGTCTGGGGCTTACTTTAGGTTTCTCTTAATTACTAAATGATAAGAAGTACATGCACAACTAGCTTGGTTTGGGGCCTTACTTTAGGTTTCTCTTAATTACTAAATGATAAGAAGTACAGTAATTTCATCCTAGCATGAGATTATGTTTAATGTATGTGACATTTCACCCATATTAGGTTTCATTAAAAAATGGCAATTCCTTTTGTTTCTTGTTCTAATGTCACTTGTTCTTCTTCTTCCCTTAGGTCCTTGGATGCTTTGTTCCTAATATCTACCATGTTGTTCCTTCTTCGTGATTTCTGTAATCCCTCTTTATTCCATCTTCCTATCTACTCACACCATTCTGCCATATACTAAACTTATAATGACAAACCATCATCAATATGTATTGCGATTTCAAAATGATTTATCTTTAACACCACACTCTTCTCTAAATAAAGTGTACTGAACCAGACATGCCATGTTAGATTTGTTTTCTTACACTAAAGTTAAAGGTTCATTTGTGTCAACTTGGCCCATGGCTTTCATTGGAAGGAATTTGACAAGATATTAACTGTGGTTGACACTTAAGTTGTGACTACTATTTTCAAGGCCAATATTGACATGCCTTGCAAAAGGATTTAAATCCTTTTAAACCTCAAGTATAGTGTACATGGCATGATGTCTGAGCCTTAATGCTAGCTTTAGGTCTGCTGTAATAATGCTCTTCTGAGTTGTGCTAATTTTCATTCAAACCTTGTTTTTATAAGCATGGGATTATAGGGGCTACTAGGGACTGAACAGTGAAAACTGAGTATAAGAATGTGAATAGCAGATAAATCTATTGGAGCACAATAAACATTTAATTGGTTTTACATAGACTGCTTAGTTACTACGTACTTCCACTTCTAATTTTTGTTCTGCTTCTCATTTACTTTTGGCATTTTATCAGTAGTAAAGTTGAAGTTTGAATAAACTGATGACCCTTTGTAGTGTATGGGTATGTCCACCAAGGGACCAAGTTCCTTCCTCCATTGATTATGATTTTTTGAAACATAACTGCAATTTCCAATTACATAAGGAAACTACAGTCTACAACATGATGGAGTGGGCTAGCAATAAATAATGATAGGAAGCTAAGTTGTTAAATTATGAGATGTCATATAGTGAAAAAGGAAGACATTTGGGTGTTGATGTAACTCATAGGAAACATTCTTTATAAATACATCAGAATAACAGATAGGCACTAATAAAATGGAATAAATTAGAACACATGGTAAGAACTTGTGTCAATTATTGAAAGTGCTAGAATAAAATAGATTTCAATAGTTATAGATAATTACCTGAAACAATTTTAAAAATCAAGTCAGACATTTTTCCTACTTGTTCCTAAAAATCAGCGTTACCAGGATCGTGGCATTAACTATTGATAATCTGGGTTTGAAATGGATCACTAGTTAAATAATTTTTTCATACTTGTTGGAGTCAAACTCTCCTATTGACTTAGTGTGACTTGTGAGTAAGAGTCTGACTTGGCCAAACGTGTCTGACAGAGCCTATAAAAACCCTCTATTAGCCCAATTTTCTTCTCTGCTGGGAGATTTTCTTGTCTAAAACAGATTGAAAGGAGGTCACATTGTCGCATCCAAGGCACCCATTGATGCTTATTGGGCATCTTTATATTCTTTTACTTACTGAGTTTTTCTCAATTTTTTTTTTACTTTTTCCTAGTCCTAGTCAAACTCTTCATTCTTCTGCCTTGCTAAGTTTTCCCTGATCCCGAGTTTGGTATTCTAAAAATATTCAAAGTTTACAATCAATAGATACTATGAGTTTATGGACATGATAGCCAATCAAGTATATCGTACTTTTGTTTGAAGGTATTGGTAGATGCTACTCAAATATATTTATACTATGTGCAGTGTAATTGTAAATGTTATTTACCTTTGATATTATCTGTGTAGCAAACATGGCATATACTCCCATTATTAAGGTTCTTTAGTTCATTGATTCCTATAATGTTTTTAGTTGAAATTCTCAACAATTCCTATATTCCAGCTATTACTAGTATGGTTTGTAATGAGAATCTAAGTGTTTAATGATTGTTATTATGCATTTGTAAGCCTATCTCACTTGTATTTTCTTCTTGCTTTTCTAATTTATATGGTTGTTATGGAATTTCATATTTTTGTGTACGAGTTTAGGCTTTTGATCTAAGGGTGTTAGATAGAGGTTTAAGGGTTTCTATAAGGATTCGTTGCTTCATTGATTCCTATAGTATTTTTTAGTTGAAATTCTCAACAATTCCAATATTCCAGCTATTACTATCATGGTTTGTAATGACAATCTAAGTGTTTAATGATTGTTATTATGCATTTGTAAGCCTATTTCACTTGTATTTTCTTCTTGCTTTTCTAATCTATATGGCTGTTATGGAAGTTCCGATTTTTCTGTACAAGTTTAGGCTTTTGATCTAAGGGCGTTAGATAGAGGATTTAGGGTTTCTATAATGGTGTTATTGATATAGCGATTGATGTGCGCAAATATGTTTATTTTCCCTTATCTACTTTCATCTCTATACCCAATGCTAAGTAGAAGCTCTTTTTTTCTAGGGCTTACCCTCTTGGGTCACATTTTTTATTCAATATGCTTTATTTGGCTATTAGTGTTGTAACTTGTCACTATTGCTCAAGCAATTGGGTTACCGTACACTCCTTTCCACTATTTTCACTTGTATCTCTTTTTTATTTTAGCTTTCAGTATTCAGTAGTGACCTTGGCACTCCATCATTCTATTTTTAATTGATTTTATTTTCCAGTACTATTGACCTATTCTTTTGGTCCCCCTATGGGCATAAATAAAATTAACTTATCTTATTATCTCTGATTTGTTAAGGACTATGGTTCCAATAAGAATGCCTGACTTGTTTTCCTTCATTTGTAATATGGGTTATATTAGTGAGAAGTTAAGTTACCGGGATAGAAATACGGATACGGATCTGGTTCACTAGATTTTTTTAAATGCAGGATACAGATACGGCAGGGAAACGACAAGTACAAACAAATATAAAAATATTTTTATAATAAATGGTAAAATATAATGAAGAAACAAAACTATTTAGGAAACACGAGTAGAACTATAAGTTATTGCCAAAAAAGAGAGTTCATGTACCATAACTGATAATTTGATAAGTTGTGATATTGATAATTTAAAAAACCATTTCAGCAAAGAAGGTGATAATAGTGTTTTAGTGAGCCACATCCACATGTCCCTATCAGTAGGGAATAAAGTGGTTTTCTTGAATGCTATGGCAAGACTACAGAACAGTAGGTGAAGTGAGCAACAACATAGTACATAAAGATAGATCAGCCCTTGACTAGAGACCTTGACCATAAACATATATCAAATAAAAACGTTGAGAGCAGACCTTGATATTGATATATCAGAGTTCAAGAACATATCTTGACATAAGGATAGATCATTCCTTAAGCAGGAATGGGGTTTACGCTTTTAGCCATTAGGTGTTTAGGGTTTTTAATTTTTTTTCATTATAAAATATTTGTTTTGGGGGATCAATGGGTCATAGAAGCATTGGAATTTTCAGGATCAGTTTGAAACTTTCAGGAATTGTTTGATTTTTCACAAGATCCGTTTGAAAATTTTAGGAATTTTTTGATATTTCACAGGATCTGTTTCATGGGACCAAGATACGTTTCCTTCTGTAGGGGATTTGTTTCCATTGTGGATTTGAATTGGATACGTATTGAATTCGTGGATCCACTAATACTACACACCGAGGTGGTGGATCCATTAAAATAGGTGAGAAGACATCTAGAGTCTAGACCTCAAAAGCTAGCTGAGCTAATGCTTCCTTGCATATGAAAAGATCATGAGATATGTCTCGACGCTTTTATTTATTTGCACAATGGGGTCTACTGTTTCTTAGAGTTCTAGCATTGCAAGGAGCCTGTAATGGATCTTGACTAGGTGCAATTGGTCAATTCTTGGCATTTTTGCTAGAAACCAATGACACAATATTATGGGGGTTAGAAGGCTTATAGTCAGATGCATTAGCTCACATATGGATCAATTCCTAGACTAACGAATGCAAATCTTAAACCCAAGGCATGAATTTATTCCATACGTCAAGTCCACTTATAATTGAATTAATGTTTGGTGTGTGCTTTTTGAAGTGTCAGTATGTTGATTATAGTTTGGCCATATGATCCCAAAAACCAAAAACGTTTACAATGGTATGATCACATAAACATATGTGATGTTGCCTTAGTATTTATGCACATTATATATCTTATCCAAACAGAATGGATTTATAGGTAAACTTAAATCATCAATTATTGAATCACATTCATAGTCCAATAATTTAATTTATAGTTCAAATGATGCAAACAGTAGTGAAAAATTCTGTCAAGTCCAAATTTTCAACTTTCCGTATGTGTCTCATATTTCCAGAAAGTCGAATCCTTGTATCCTTCCTGAGTTATACCACACTATCACTTTGGTGATTGGGACTTCACATTTGTGTGGCTGCTAGTTTTTTTTGTTGTAACATACACAACTAGTGAAAACAAAGGGAGGGAGTCAAATGTTTCAAACATCTATCTCTTAGAGAAACATGCCATACTCTTACAAGATGCAATTGACCAATTTGGCAGTTCCACATTGTTCCCTCAAACAGTTTCCTATAGTTTATAGTTTTTTTTGTAAGAGATACTTCTTATATGTACAAGAGGCCATATTTACAATTGTTCCCAAGGAGGGAAATTCAAATTACAGTTTATAGTATTATACTTATGAAATCAGAAATTTAAATTACGAAATCAAAATACAAAATTCAAATAGATTATTAATCTTGGATATATATCATATTGTCGAACCATCAGTGTCCTTTTTCAAAACGGAACAAAAATACCTGGAAAGCCTCTGAAGTCTGCCATGAACTCTACCTGGAATGTCTTGGGTGTGGTCAACATGCCCCTACATTGTTATATGTTTTTTCCCCATTTCTGACAATTGTGAAGGATGTTATTTCCAAAATGCATACCTATTTTTGAAACCGAAACCATTTTTAATTTTCAGATAACTTAGCAGTAGCACCATGTCATTAAAAGCTTGTAATGCACTGGTACTTCATTTCTAGGCAATCTATGCCTGACTCTTTCCATAAGAACATCCATTTGACCTGACTTAAACTGATATAATGGCAGTAGGAAAAACATAATAGACATTTTCCATGTTTCCATCTTTTTTCATATCATTCCACAACCATTGCATTGCCCTTCCCAGAAGATACTGCCAAAAACTCTATTGTGTACTTTTTGTACATATTTTGGAAGGATCTTATATTTTCATACAAAAATTTGCATCCATCAAATATAAAAGCAGTGGATGAATATTAAGAGTTGTAATATTAAATCAAATGCATGCAGTCAATTGATCAAAACATCAGATAAAATTAAATGATTTAATTAAATAATCAAATTATGAGTAAGTTGTCTCTAAAATTTGTCTTTGATTATAATTTGTTCTTTTTCTCAATTTTTTTTAAGATCCATTTTTGGATTAGATTGTGAATTTTTCAATCCCCGATGATTTATGATTGAATTCTAACCATTTTTTTGTTATCTATATAGGGGAATAAATAATGGGTTACAGAAGTGCATTTTCTTGGGCTTGTTGAGCATCCAAATCTAGTAAACTTGGTTGGTTATTGTGCTAAAGATGATGAAAGAGGTATACAATGGCTCTTGGTCTATGAGTTTTGTTGTAATCTCACAGATCACATAAGGTTACCAATAATACATACTAAAACATACATAAATATAGAACAGAGACAAGAGACAAGAACATATAGGATTAAACAGATTATATTATTATAATGAGTTCATACAATGCAGAGAACTGAACTAAGTTCTCGTTTGGCTCAACAGCCTAATATATACAATTTACATACGGTTACAAAATAACTACCTGTCGGTTCGGTGAACCGACGCGACTTTAGATGGCTGACCTAATCTCTTTAGTTTAGTCAGCCGACCGACTTAGTCAGCTGATCGACTAAGTCAGCCCATCAACTTAGTCGATTGATCGACTAAGCCGGTCCTCATTCAATTCAACTAATCGACTTGCTCCTTCTAAATCTCCCCCATGAACAAAACGTTTCTTCATCCCGAAGAAACAGGGAGGTACACAAAATTTGCTTGTTTTGGTCTTCAAAAATTTGCTTGTTGCACCCATTGATGTGCTTCCCTTTCTAGTTTCTGTAGTTTGGTGGTTTCCAGCACTACCTATTCTTCTATCGTCATCCTAAGTGCTGCCTCCGTGGTCTTCTTGCTCTCCAAAGCCTGAATCCCTTGCCGAGTCTGTCGTGTCTATTGATAAACTTTCTCGTAGTGAGTAGGCCAGTCTCTTAGGACCTCTTCGGTTACGACAGACATGGATGATTTTTGCAATAGTAGGCCTCTATTGTCAAAATTGTAGAGGAACTACAGCTTCTGGTCCGTAGACTAGTCGAAAGGGGGTTTGGTCGGTCGATCATTTATAGGTTGTTCTGTATGCCCATAAGACTGCAGGTAGTTTTTCATCCTAGTCGTCTTTGTCAGCCTTATATATTTTGGTTAACCCTTTTGTTAATGTTTTATTGAAATCTTCAATTGCCCCATTCGACTAAGGATGATATGCTGTACTCCATCGGTGGTCGATGTGGAATTGGTCGGTCAAGTTTTTGATAGTTTTATTGAAAAAGTGTGTCCCTTGATCACTAATCAATGTTAATGGGAATCTGAATCGAGTGATGATATTTTTGTAGATAAATTTAGTGGCAACCTCACTCGAACATGTATCGACGGGTTCAGCTTCTGCCCATTTAGTGACGTATTCTACTGCAGTGATAATATATCATGCACCTAATCTTTTTGCTGGGATAGGAAATGGTCCTATGAAGTCTATAGCCTAGATTTCAAATGTGAGACTGGGGTTTACTGATATCAAGGGAATTTGTGTACTTGGAAGGGGTCGACCAAGTCATTGACATCTGTCACATCGACTAACAAAACTTTTGCAATCTCTGTGAAGTGTCAGCCACCATAATCCTGACTGTTGGATTTTCTTTGTAGTTGTTTCTGCTTGGAAATGTCCTCCTGCAGGTCCATAGTGTGCTTCATGCATGATTTTGTCTCATTTATGTTCGAGTACACACCTTCTGAGGATGTCATCTAATCACATTTTGTATAAAAATCCATTGATGAGGCTGTATGGTGCAGCCTTCATGGCTAAGATTTGTTTCTTCTTGGTATTCATACCTTCTGGTGCCTGGTCGTTTTCTAAGAACTGAGCTATTTCTTCTAGTTCTTCTAGCACTGCTTCTATGTGAAATAAATGTGCATCCGGTAAGTCGTCGTCGACTCCTGTCGGTTCCTCTCATATGTCTATTCGGGATAGATGGTCAGGCCTAACATTTAGCTTTCCTGGTCGGACAACGACTTCAAACTCAAATTCTTGGAAGAGGAGTAGCCATCGACAAATCTGCCCATGATGGAGTGGTTTATTGACAAGGTACTTCAGGGCTTGATGGTCGGTATAGAATGTGAAGGGGTTGGCTAAAAGATAATTTCGATACTTTTGGAGGGCAAAGACCATACCTAGGGCTTCTCTCTCTGTAGTCAAATAGTTTCTTTCAGCCTTATTTAATTTACGACTACTGTAAACTATAGGGTAATCCATCCCATAATCTCCTGGTTGAGTTAGGATTTCTCCTATTGCTATTCCTGATGCATTGATATGCACATGGAATTTGATCGACCGGTTTGGAAACTTTAGAATGGGGGCTTCGAATAATTTTCTTTTCAATTTTTTGAAAGAGATGTGGGATTCCTCTGTCCACTTAAACTCTTGATCTTCCTTTAGTAGTTCTTCCAGAGGATAGGTCATATCTGAATAATGTCTTATGAATTTTCTATAATATCCTGTATGTCCAAGTAACACCTTGACTTGTTTAGGGTTTATTGGTGGTTTCAAGTCGAGGATAATTTTAATCTTTTCAAATTCGACCTTGATACCTTCTTTACAGACAATATGCCCTAATAGTATGCCTATGGGAGTCATAAATATACATTTCTTAATGTTCAGGGAGAGTTGAATCTGTCAACATCTCTCCAACATAAGTCTGAGCCATTTGCAGTGGTCTTTTAAGGTGGAGTATATTCCAGTCGTCGAAGTATATTGCCATGGTCTTATATATGTATTCTTGGAATGTCTTGACAACAATTCAAGAAAACACTGCAAGTGCATTCTTTAATCCAAAAGGCATAACTCTATAAGCAAAGGAACCAAATTCACACACAAATGTTGTCTTCTTTTGATCCTCTTTAGCTATTGGTACTTGGTTATAACCTGAGAATCCATCTATGAATGAATAGCATTCGTGTCCTACAACTTCATTCAAGATTTCGTCAGCATAAGGGGTTGGGAATGGGTCTGTCAGTGTGACTTTGTTGAGTTCCCTAAAGTCGACACAAATTCTTAACCTTGTCGGGTCATGTTTCTTGGGATGTACGACCATTGGACTTTCCCATTCTGACTGGTCGATAGGGTAAATGATCTCTGCTGCTAACATGTTATCGATTTCCTTTTTGACTATTTCCTTGTACTTGTGAGCCAGTTTATAAGGTCTTTTCTTAACAGGTCGAACATCAGGTTTAGTATCAATTTTCATTTCTCCCATTTCTTGGACTAAGCCTTTTAGATCTTTATAGTCCTTGGAAAAGACATCTTGGAACTCTTTTAGTAAGTTTACTATTTTTGTGGTCTGTTGGTCATTCCAGTACTCACCAATTTTTGCTAGTTTTGGTCGATCATCATTTGAGATGTCAACTTCTTTAGTTTTTACTTTGGCATCTAGCCACTTTGGTGCTTTAGCTTCATTAATCGGCTAAATTCCTTCTTTGAACTGTGAGAATGTGGCAGGGAAGTCGGCTGCAGTCATTCTGTCAATATCTTGTTTGTCTGTTGTTGCATTTTTCAGGATGGATCGGATAGGTTTTTTTGTTTCGATGTGGTTGGATTTCCATCTAAAGCTATTGCCTTCTGTGTTTTCATTTTATAATTGTAAACGGGTCGACTGTGGTTTTGACCATTTTTGTAGATTGTTACAGTCCTTTATCTGTCGATGGTCTTCGGAGGGTTGTTTTTCGGTTGGTTGGATAAATTGTTTAATTTGTTTTGTTGTCTCAACCAGATTTTCATTTTGCGGTATGAAATTGAAGTCTTTAATAAAATTCTCCCTGAGTTCGTGCCATAAGAAGGTTTCACCTATAGCTTCTTCCATCTTATACCACTTGTCGGGTAAGTCGGATAGGGTTGAGGGGAACAAATGTGGCCAGGCTCTCTCATCCTTGTATCCCAGTATTCTCCACTCCTTTTCACAGGTTTTGATATGTTCTTTTGGGTATTGTCCTTGGGTAAAGATAGGTATCTGAGCCTGCTGGGTTAATTTCTTTCCTCTGAACCGCTTGACAAAGTAAGTTAAAGCAGTTGTCCAGGTCTGTAGTTTCGTCTGATGGGTATCCCACCATCTAGTTGCTTGACCTGTAAACGTTTCAACTAAGCTTTGAAGTCAGCCATGTTCACCAATATTTTTAGATACTTGCTCAATATGCCTAACTTGTGATTCCCTCTCCTTATACCTTGGTAGTTGTGTAGAATTTAGGTTAGTTGGTTGTAAGGTAGGGTGTTCCCTGATTTTCTTTTATAAGATTTTTGGGATACTGGATACTATGAAGCACTGTCGGGTGGGTTTTTTCTGTACTTTTTGTATAGTCCAACACCCTCTTTCTTGTGTTTCGTAATTTTCAATCTCCCAGTCGTACAATTCAGCATCTGAGTTATAACCAACTAAGTCTTGGTTACCTAAGTTAAGTTCTCCATGGATGTTTGGTTCTGTCTAGTCTGCATCATTGTGGATTTGGTAAAGTTGTCTGATATTGACTTCTTCATCAATAGGTTCAGTCCAAGGCTCCCCTTGGGCTAGATGAATGGGTACAATGACCTTTTTACCATTTCCTTTTAATTTAATTTGTTCTTTGTCCAAAGATATGGATGCTTTCATCTTTCGACCCCAAGGTCAACCGACTAGCGCTGGGAAGGAGCTATATCCTTCTTTTGGGTCAATAATTTTAAAATCAACCTTGGTCGAGATTCCCTTGATGGTCGTGTCGACATTTTTCCAGAATCCAATGGGTTCAATTAGGCCTTGGTCGACGAGTTTTAGGTATATGCCTAACTCGTAAAGTCGAGGTCTACCCATCTGTTCCCAAGTATCCCGAGTCATGATATTTACCTGTGATCCAAAGTCAAGTGCTACTTATTGGACGTGGTAACCTTCGATTTCTAGGTCGACAAGTGGATCGGCATCACTTTTGTCTTTTCGATTCAAGCTGCAGATGTTTTTGGTTTGTTTTTCTGGGTTTGTTCCCTTTATTTCATGTAATAAGTCAATGAACTGCGATACTAATTTATCTGTTTGAACAAGTTGGATTAGTTGATTTATTGTGTTGGGTCGACTATTATGGAGGTCTTCTTCTCATGCAATGTCTTGAAAGATGTGGGTTGCTTGTTTATATGTTTATTTTTCCTTCGTTGGGTCAGGATAAACGTTTGTGTATTTAATCTTACTAATTCTGGGGTTATCAAGTCCTCTTTTTGTTCCTTGTCGAGTTACAATATGTAAATTTTTGGTGGTTATTACATCATTCTTTTGCACACAAGACACGACATTAAATTTTTTCTTTGTATTAATTTTTTCTAGCATAGTAGGGAAATCCTCTAATGAGTGATCGCCTACTCCACAGTGGGTACAGAATTTAAGATCAGTCCTGTCCTTGTATGGACAGTCTGCATACCAGTGACCTTCTTTGTAACATGTGAAGCACTGGGTAGGTCGACGTGGTCATGTGTCGCGATTCCCAGGGAATCGATCTCTTCCTCCATATCCTTGGCATCGATTTTCATGCCGGTGCTCATATCGTTGGTCGTCGTATATTTATCCATTCTGATCATTTGTTGGATTGTTTTGCTGGTTATGTTGCACCATTGCATTCGTTTGCTAGATCGCCTGATAGTTCTATTGGTCCTTTAGGTTTAACTAGCATTCAGTCGTGTTATGACTTTTGATTTCACAGATGGCGCACCAGGAAGCCTTGTTGTTCTTCATATTAAATGGACAGTCTTTTGTGGAGTGATCTCCATGTTCCTGGCAAATGTCACAAAAGGATTTGGTCTGTACAAATCGAACGTCTTGTCGGCTATATTCTTGTCGATAGTTATCTTTCGAATGACCGGCCGTCGAGCATTTGGTACACCACATCTCCTGATTCTTGAGGCTTAGTTCCTTCAAAGACTTCTGTACGTTCTCGAGCTGTTCTTCCAATCTGTGGTCTGTGGGGTAAGCAGGTATGTCTTCGTCCATCTCCACCTGAAGAGATTTTGTTAGTGCATCCTCATACATTTTGAATGTCTCCAGACTAATGTGTCGACGTACTTTTTGCGATAGTCTTGCAAGAAACCATTGAATTAGTAACTGTTCATCAATAACATAATCCAACTGGCTTAGTAGGTCTTTCCAATGTTTATTGTAGTCACAGACAATCTCCCCTGGATTTTGTGATGTGATTTTAAGCTTCTTTGCGGCTAGGTGCTTAGCGTCTGGAGTTTTAAAAAATGACAAAAATTGCACCTTAATCTTGGATTTTGTCACTCTGGGTTGTCTCTCCGAAAAGGTCATGTACCATGTCAATGCCCTTTTCCTTAAGGCTCCTGTGAACTATGCCATTTGTCGATCTTCATATGTAACCTGGTTGGCTAATTCCTAGGTCGAATCACAGACGAACCAATGTCATTTGGGGTCTTCATCTCCCTCATAAAGAGGAATGTGAGTGGATCCATGACCCATGTCTGAATCACTGTCATTGAACGCAGAAGGTGGTGGTGGTGGGGGTGGGGGTGTTGATGAGGGTGGTGGGGTTATTGGTGTATTCGTGCCTATAGAATTCTGATCGACAAAAATTCCATTTTCGTTGGCTGTCGAGTCTTCGTCGAATTGCAGTCATTTGATGTTGACTTCTGCTGTCGATGGTCTACTGCAACTATTTGTTCGTAGGTCTGATTGTTCGATTTCTTCTAAAGCTGTATTTGGTGGGGGGGGCGCTCCTTCATGTGTCGGTAAGAGAAATTGGATACTCTAGAGGGAGGCTTCTATTTGAAACATCACCCAATTCCCTTCCACTAGTCGACGTATAATAAGGTGTCGTCCAGGGTACGTTTTGTCACCTAGTTGTCTCCATATAGTGAAGTCACCAGCTCGTAGTCGGAGGTCTTCTTAGACAATAGTCTGTATTCTAGTACTCAGATTCAATGGGGAAAGGGTTGTTTCTTCATCAGGAGATCTTATTTGGAGAGCTTCTGGCTACTCTATCCACAATTCTTCCTCCTTAGGGGATGCTTCTTGCTCGACGCCTTCTTCATGTCGGTCATGACCCGACTCTGGCATATTTTCTTCCTTGTCATTCTCCCTAGGGTTTTTTCCTCTGTGCAGCTCTAAGGCCCTTTCTCGTCGTGCTTCCCTTCTCTGGTGTCTCTCATCCCTTTCTACTTTCTGAATGTCCGACATAATTTCATACGATCTATTCTCTTGAGGTCCCTTTTGGTCGACTTCTCATTACTGGTGACTATTATCTGGTTTGTGTCGACTAGGATCCACTATACTCTGTCTTCGACACATGACCAACTACCCCTCCATTTTTGCAATGAATTTCTCCCACTTCCTCTGCTTCTCCTCCCAGTTAGTGTTTGATGGTTGTTCGTACAGTGGTGGTCGAGGTTCAACAATGTGTCCTACTCCTTTCTCGATCAAGAATTTGAACAGCAAGGTCAGTAGGGAACACAAAAATTGTTCACTGAACTCTCTGTAAAATTTATCTTTGATGGTTTCCACCAAAGTTTTGTCTTCGACTGCTTGCTCCTCATATAAGTCGTTGACGATTTTCTCAAACCACTCCGAAAAATTTGTTCTGCCTCCTCGAATCAGTTTCTCCAGCAACTGTTGTTCTTTAGTTGCATCCGGCTTTCTCATCCAAGAGTTGCTTCAAGAGTTGGGGCACTAATTCGACAAACTTTTCATGTGTCTCTATAAAAAATATTTCTTTTGCTTCGACGACTGTTAATCTGTTCCTTCGTGCATAATTCTGCAAATAGTTTGCAATTTTGCATTCCCACCAGTCCTTAATATCTTGCTCTGGTATCATATGTGAGCATATATTTCAGTCATGTACTACCGGAAACGGAACTAATGTTGTAATCTCACAGATCACATATTGTTACCAATAATACATACTAAAACATACATAAATATAGAACAGAGACAAGCGATAAGAACAGATAGGATTAAATAGATTATATTATTATAATGAGTTCATACAATGCAGAGAACTGAACTGAGTTCTCGTTTGGCTCAACAGCCTAATATATACAATTTACAGACGGTTACAAAATAACTACCTGTTGGTTCGATGAACCAACGTGAATTTAGATGGCTGACCTAATCTCTTTAGTTTAGTCGACCGACCAACTTAGTCGGCTGATCGACTAAGTTGGCCCATCATCGACTAAGTTGGTCCTTGTTCAAGTCGACTAATCGACTTTCTCCTTCTACAAGTTTATCCCAAAAAAGAGCCTGGAGGACCACCTATTGAGTCGAGTTCTACAAGTTCTCCCATGGACTGTGAGATTACAAATATCCCTAGGAGTAGCTCATTGCTCAGCATACCTGCATGAAGAATTGGATTTTCATGTTTTTTATTATTTATGTCCTTACTCATATTTGATTATGTTTATTGCAACTTAATGCAAGAATGACATATGACTGGTCAAAGTATAATTCCATGTGATATTATGAGTATTGTACACTTGCTACTAGCAAGCTCCATATAGTCATGTCATTGCATTTCCTTAAATTCCATATACTAGCAATTTTCCTAGGAGGAGAGCTATCATACACCTTAGGAAGGGAAAGATGACTGATGATGAGGTTTTTTTTATAATATGGAAACATTAATCATAGCAGCTAGCTTCATATGTTGTGTTGCGTGGGAGTGTCCCCCCCCCCACCCCACCTTCGCCCCTACTTGTAGATCATTTTCATTCACATTGACATTTCTGCAGTGTCTGTGTAAACATCTAAGCACAAAATTCATAAAATTGTCATATGAGAAAGTGCTTGGGGAAGGATAAACGAATTGTTAAAAAATCACCATTGGAAAAAAATCAATGAGGGCCCGGAATACAACTTCTCGGCAACATCGGCAAACTGTGGCAACCATTAAAAAATAAAACTAAATTCAATTTTTTGAAATTTTTAATATATAAGCTAATGACAACATCAAGCAAACACATTGACACATAAATATTGATAAAAAACACTTATGTACATGATGTAGTGGATGCCAATAAAAAATGATACATCAAAGTCTATATTGAATACTGAATACTGATAGTTGTCCAACCAAGGACCTAAACGTGGACGACCAATACAAAATGACATAAAATTTATTATTGTATCTCATCATCATGAGTCAAAACCATGGTGTACCACTTGGCATTTTTATAGGATGGTTGAAATGAGAAGAGTTCAGGTAGACATATAGTTAGCAGTCAATCAATTGGGAAAGTTTGACCTCTTAGCTATGTTCATAAGCCCTTTGTGGATCTCAGGGCTTAAGTTGGAAGTATTTGAGCCATGCCATAAATAGAAACAAAAATAAGTTGCAATATAAACCATATATCCAAGAGAATGAATGTATATGTATATGTTAGTGCTTTGGTGTCTTCCTGTTGAATAATAGTGTGTGTTGCAAAAGGTGAAGGTGATGGTCAATTAAAGTGTGTGAGACAATAATTGAAGTTATGTCTCTAAGGTTGTCTTTGACATAGATGGTGTTCTATAATATATCCATGTTTCAATATTTACTAATTCAGTACCTCCAATCAACATTTCAATCCTTATTGCACAAATGCTACACATACATAGAAAAGAAATGTAATTTTTCGCTGGTCATCTTGCTTCAACATAAAACTGTTATTTATAAGCCCTTGTTGTTAGCCTTCCTTTACTATAACTCTAACTCCCATTTCCTTCTGAATGGATGTTCAGAAACAACATACATAGTTTGTTCAAGAGGTTATAAGATTATAGTGATAAACAAGATAGTTCATAATTGTTACATTAAGTTGGTCATTCAACTGATTTGACTTTATAAACTGCCACGGTGTCATGTTTTTGCACCAGATGTTTGAAATAAAGGGAAGTAAAATAATATACAAGTTTGAGAATAAATTGTTGACATTTGAAGGACTTCATGTCTTGAAATACACATATTGATCAACATAAGGAAGAATAGTTATTGAAGAAAATAAATGATATCTATTAACAAAGTAAATGTATACAAAATAAAAAAATTTAACCCCTCAATGTTGTGGCTTCCCTTTACAACTCTAACATGCAGGGTGGTTGAAATAAGGAAATTGCTCATTTATTTATACATAATTATTTTTTGTATAATATATGTAGTATTTTCTTAAACAAATGCACAAACGGCTAGTAAATGTAGAAAAATCCGATGTTGTTAGACTTGGACTTGGAAAAGACTCGGATGGCCTGGAACTTGGTGGCTCGGGAAAGACTCAGAAAAGATCCGTTAAATATAACAAAAACTTGAAACTATAGTCTAGGGCCAAGTATGGGCTAGTCTGGTGAGTTTGGCTGAATCTTGTCGAGTCTTATTTCTTCTTATTCCTTCTTGTCAAGTCATATTTCTTCTTAGGCTTTCTGTAGTTTCTTACACATTTATTTTGATTATAAGCTCCTTGATAGTCACATACAACATTACAACCAGTCTTGGGTGCAAGGTAGGGTGTCCAGGACCTCCCCAAACGTGACCTTTTCCCATACTCCCCAAATCCAGTGCTACAGGATTGTCACCTTCTGAGGCGTCAAAAATTGTCTAAAGATTTACAAAGAAACAAATACATGACTTATAAAGGTCAGTGGATACTAAAATCAATATAAAGAAGTAGGGAACATCTTGGGATGCAATCATGATTTCTGCAATGACCTTGATCCCCACTCCAATATATTTTTTTGATTGCGATGAAAACAATGGTTCGGCCCTCCTATGACTGGTTTGTCATTTTGATGACAGTTAATTCCTTTCCTCTCTCTCTCCAATAGCTGCAAAAACAAATGAGTAAAAAAACAAAATTGGTATTTTATGAGGGTCAAAATTAGCCTGCTGAATTTTTCCTGATGTTTGCCATTTTTTTCAAAAATTGTCATGGGCTGATTTTTTTCTAATGTTATAATTTTTTCAAGCCAATTTTTCGTTTGAGGTTAGATATCATGAAAAATTGTAATGTCTCCAATTTTTTGGCAATTGTTTCATATATGGATCAAATCAAACGAGGTTGTAACTCAGTTATGCTACTGCCTAAATTGATTGGGGATTTAGGGAGTCTAATGTTTTTTGCAATCTGTACCCACTCAGGCAAGCATTGCCTACAAATGGGTAAATATCTGTAAAAAATTTCATTGTTACATAATGTTGATAAGTGCAAGGAGCTCATCTTTCGAATTTGATAAAGAGGGAGACTCTGTCAGATGACATAAGTTTACTTACAAACAAAGCCAACAAGAACATATGAGATAGCATCTTTGATTCTGTGCCTTTGGACCTGGCATACATGATCACTTATGGGGCTAAAAAATTAGCAAGAGCTTATAAAAACATGCTAGGGAAGACCATGAAAAACTCTAACAAGTAGACTTGTCTATTTGAGGCTTGAGTCTACCACCAACTCAAAATATATTTATTTATGTCATGAAGAACAAAGTTAGATTTGTGATTCAATGTTTTGTCAACAGCCTTGATATACAAGTGTCTTTGAATTCAACCACCAACTAGATGCAAGTGAGCACTTTTCCACCCAACCATAGGCAATCTATGTAGCTGCCACCCACAAGCCAGGGATCTGAGACCAGAAGGTCAAATAACTACTATTGGCTCTAATCTCTCACGCTCAACCCAACCCACAGTGCTCAGATGAAGAAATTCTGGTTATCTATCTCAATTTCTCACACTATAATTACTTGAGGCACAACAATCCATTGTCCACTTGCAACTAGCCAAAACTCTTCCCTCAACCCACACAACACCAAGAAAGGATTTTCCTTTCTCTACAGTGCAGTCCCTAAGGCAATCATTTCCTTCCAGTGAAAGCAAGGGAATCTCTTCTTCTGGTTACCTATGGATTTCTTTGAGAGGTAGAATTGGCTTTGGCTATAGTTACCTAGGGAAGAAGCACTGGGTTGTAGACTATTGATTTTCCTACTCTCCTATCTCATTGATTACTATTCACATTGCTATACAAGTTGCTGGAAATTGCCATTCTTTACTCAAGCATTCAAAGGTAATTGCAACCATGGTTTCACAAATGGATGAGTTCCACCCACATAACATAATGAATGGAGAAGATGGAATGGATGAGAAGAAGATCAACATGTGTAGTGTTTCTGTTGGGTGTGTTATTCAGAGTTTTGAAATTCAGAATTCTCTACTAAAGTAAAGTGTTGAGTTGGATTACTGAGTTTAGCTTGTTTTTATCATCATAAAGTCTTGCATGAAATTTGAAGGTGCATGGTATCAGCTATTTTGGGAAGTGGTTGCATGTCTCAAGATAGAATCAAATAAGCAGATGATAGCTATAGGAAAGGGGTGATTTTTTGTGGTATTTACTAGTGCGAATATCAATTCAAGCTCAAGCGAATCTCAGTTCCAGATCAGTAAACAAAGAGGGCCCACTATTTCAAGTTTTTCTTTGCATCTATTTTATCCATTTTCTATGGTGCCAAAACAACATTTAACTCAAGCATTCAAAGGTAATTGCAGCCATGGTTTCACAAATGGATGAGTTCCACCCAAAAAACATAATGAATGGAGAAGAAGATGTTAGATTTTTATCATATAAGCTAGCATTATGATCGTAGGATCTTTAACTGAGAGAATAACATGCACAGAAATAAAACACAAGCACAACACAAGAGACAAGAGACACAAAGAATTTTCCTCGGGGAAACCATAAAGGAGAAAACCCCGCAACTTCCTCGGAGATAGAATCAGCACCAAAAAGGTAAAACCCCAAGACAGTAAGATTATCTCTCAACAGTAGCAGTCTCTCTCTCTCACACTGAGAGAGCTTCTCTTCTCTCACTCATGTGCCCCAATGAGTCAGTGTGTGTGTATGAGTATGATAAATGGAGAGGCTCTCACTCTCTATTTATATTCTTCCATTCACTTGGAACGTACTCCAACATGTCCACCTCACTTAACAATTACTTACTAGAGCCGACATCTCTAGGAGTTTCTAATAACCCTAGTGCCCCACCACTTGTGGGGACTTTTCCTCCTCCGACCAATAGGAGGGTAACACAATGGTGGGGACTATTGCCCCGACTTACAATGACTCACCTAGGGTTGAATTCACTAGGATAGTCTAATAACCCAAGGGCCCCACAATTATGGGGACTTTAACCCTTAACCAATAGGAGGGTCACCCACAATGACTTGACATGAATTTCTCATTATAGAAACTTCCCGGAATAAAAATAGAGGTATGACATGACTCAAATACATTACAATACATCCCAGAATAAACATCGAGTTACAATACATAAGAAATATGGATGAATACATTCCGAAGTTACAATTACATCAACACTCCCTCTTAACTAGGAAGGTATTCTCTCGACATAATTTATCAACACAAGTCTTCTTCTCTGTATCATCTAGATCATCATTGAGTTCTTGTCATCTTTGTCTTCAAGTCATCTTCATCTGGATCTGGATAATCACTCGATCTAGATCATCATCACTGAATCTAGATCATCACTCGATCTAGATCATCATCACTAGATTTGGATCATCACTGGATCTGGATCATCATCACTGGATCTGGATCATCACTGGATCTGGATCATCATCACTGGATCTGGATCATCACTGGATCTGGATCATCACTGGACATCATCACTGGATCTGGATCATCACTACTGGATCATCTTCACTAGATCTGGATCATCACTCGATTTGGATCATCACGGGTGCTATCTCTTGATTCTTCTCGTCATAGGAAGTTCTACAGAGCCAGCCCTTTTTCATGTTGGTTGCAGGCCTAGCCATCATGTAGGTCTTATTCAGCACTTATATCTGACCTGCTCATCAGAATGGCCCACCCAACACTTACATTTGACCTACTCATCAGAAAGGCATGCCCAACATTCAAATCTGATCATGTAGGAGCCTACAATCACATCAAAAAGGCCCAACACTCACATTCACCAGCATGATAGGACACCACTATCATCTGTGAAAATGCTTCAGCACTTACATCTAACCTACTCATCAGAAAGGCGCAGCACTCACATCCATCCAGGCGAGAACACATCTTGCACACAATGATGGAAGATTTCCATACTCCCATCTAGGAGGGAACACATCCTACTCACAATGATGGAATATTTCCACACTTTCATCTAGGTCGAAACCACATCCTGCTCACAATGATGGAATATCGTTGTTCTTCCACCCAGGCCGGAACCACATCCTGCTCACAATGACGAAAGACTCTCATCCAGGCTAGAACACATCCTACTCACAATGATGAAATATTTCTGCACTTACATTCATCTAGGAGGGAACACATCCTACTCACAATGATGAAAAGGATCTACACTTACATCCATCCAGGTGGGAACACATCATGCTCACAATGATGAAATATTTCTGCACTTACATTCATCTAGGCAGGAACACATCCTACTCACAATGATGAAAAGGATCTACACTTACATCCATCCAGATGGGAACACATCCTGCTCACAATGATGGAAGGGATTGCACTGATATCTGATCTTGTAGGAACCAATCCTACAGTCATATCAGAATGGCCCCCAGTCCTTGACTGAGCTACCTGGTAACTGACCAAGTGCCTCCATTCTCCTCAAGAATGGCAGTTTCCCTTACATCCGACCTGCTCATCGGAATGGACAACACTCACATCTGACATGGAAGGAACCTAATCCCTTAGCCATGACAAAATGGTTCAGCCCTTACATCTGATCAAGTGGGAACACATCCCTCTATCACATCAGAATGGGTTCTCAGTCCTAGATTGAGTTTTCCTGGTAACTGACCAGGTACCTCAATTCCCAAAATGGAAATTGCCCTTACATCTATCCTACTTGATAGAATGGCCAGCACTCACATCTAACATGGAAGGAACCAATCCTCTCACCATGACAGAATGGCTCATCCCTTACATCTGACCATGGAAGGAACCACTCCTATCACCATGTCAGAATGTCTATGGATCTCAGCACTCATATCTGACATGGAAGGAACAAATCCTCTCACCATGTCAGAATGGCTATGGGACTCATCACTTTCCCTTGGAGGAAACCTCGATCTAGAGAACACCAATTTTCTCCCTGAAGTACTCAAACTTCACTTTGTCCAATGGCTTCATCAACACATCAGCTATCTATTCCTCTGTCGCAACATACTGGAGCTTCACTGCTCCCCTCTGCACCATATCCTTGATATAGTGATACTTGATCTCGATATGCTTTGACTTGTCATGGAACACTGGATTCTTTGACAACTTCGCACAACTTTGGTTGTCACAATGTATACAAGTAGCGTCCATATGGAGATCAAATAAATTAGATAGTAGCTTCCGCAGCCATACTACCTCACAACTAGTTGAACAAGCTACGACATACTCTGCTTCAGCTATACTCAGTGCCACAACGGATTGCTTCCTACTAAACCAAGAGATCACACCTGATCCCATATTGAAGCAACACCCTGAAGTGCTCTTCCTATCGATGGCACTGCTTGCCCAATCTGAATCAACATAACCCTCCAAGTTAATATTCTGATTCACATCGTACTTGAGCTCATAATCAACTGTACCCCTCAGGTACCTCAGAATATGCTTTGTAGCAATCAAGTGAACATGTCTCAGATCTGTCAGGAATTGGCTCAAGGTGTTCACAACAAAGCAAATGTCTGGTCTCGTGTTCGTCAGGTACATCAAGGACCCAATCATCTGACAATAAATCGTAGCATCAACCATCTCTGATGAAGCATCACTTAACAGCTTCAGGTTCGATGCCATAGGTGTGGTCATGTAGTCCATCATCTTGAACCTATTCAGGATCTCTACTGCATACTTCCCTTGTCCACACCTCCATGCCTATAAAATAGTGCATCGACACATAACAGGAGCATCACTAGTCTTCCGCCTTCAACCCTGAAGAAAAGGTTGGAATCCACTTTACTCTTAGTAAAGGCTAGAGTTATCAATAATTCATCCATCATGTCGTACCATGTCTAAACACAGGATCTTCTACAGTCACTCCCTTTGAAGCATCATACTTCCTCTGTCTTATGTACTCTATTCACTAAAACATTTTGTACCGGAGTGACAAGTAGCTTCCTGTGCTACTAATCTTCTATGTATCCATCTAGGATCACTGGATACCAAGATCCTCTATCTTGAACTTTTTCAAAATTTCATCTCGCAGCCATATGTGAGCTTTTCATCCTCTATCAAACTTGTAGCAAAGGTTCAGATCTTCATCAAGATCCTCATGTATGTGTTATCCCATGGGTGTCTTCTGAGCTCGTACAAGGTCTTCTTTCATTTGCACACATGATTCTACCTGTCATGTGTCTCAACTCCCACTGGATGCAAATGTCTCTTCGAATCTTTCCTTGTATCCCACGATGTCTCCATATACTACATGATGGAACTCTGAGCTTCCCTTCATGTATCAATACTTCATCCTTGACATCTTTCTTCTTGAACTGTCGTTACTCTTTCTTCGGAACAAGTCTCATTCTTCTTTGCTTGTAGGCGATTATGCACGCGATCTTTCCTACAAGTCAAATACATTTGTATGGTTAGAAACATTTCATAAGGAATATTCATACCGGCAAGTTATTATGCATAAATATATGATCATGCAACTACTTTAGCCAATACAACATTCATCCATATCTCATAGAAACTTTTCTAGATGCCTTCAATTTCCACCAGGACAATATTGAGATTGTGCACTAATCCAATATGTTAGCAAAGAGGTTTCATTCTAGATAAGTAACAAGGGAGAGTTGTATAGCACCATGAGCTACTTACCCATCACATGCATATTAGTAGTATACTTTCATTAATGCAAACATTCTATCATGCATAATAGATCAATTGAATATAAACAAATGCATAACAAAAACAATATCATGAAATGGCAATTGAATACTTATCTTTATTTGTTTCATGGGTTGACTTCTTCTTGATCCTTCAACTTCATGGTCTTCTTCATTCATAATAGCATCGTTTCTTATCCAAATGATAAGGTGGGTAAGAGGTTCTTCAAGAGTTGAGTTCTTCATATTCCCCATCACTTGAGGGATCTTCTTTTGATGGTGAGAGCTTGATCTTCAGTTTCTCTCATCTTCTCTTCTCTTATTATGAGTCGAGCTTCTTCTTTTTCTGAAAGTCTGTTGAAAGTAATCACTTCTTTCTAGCACACATTATTTGAATGAATGAATCCCATTATCCTAGGAGGCCATTCAAAATGGCTAACACTACTTCTACATTCTTCACTTCTTCTTTTACCGCTTCAATTTATTCTTTGATTTGAGAGACGCTTGTAAAGTGTGACTGCATGTTCTATGCATTCTGAATCTTCACATTCTTCAACTGGTTTCTTAAGGTCATATTCTGATTTATGTTCTTCCCTTCAAATATCTTGGTCAATTAATCAAACATATTTGGTGTCTTTAGGGAAGACACTTGTGGTACAAGTTGATCCATGATTGAATCAACAATGATCTTCTTGACCTTGACCAATTTCTTCTTGTGTAAGGCTTTTAGCCTCATCTCCCTCTGGAACTAGAACCTCTCTTCTTATGTAGGTGTCCAATTCATTTTCTTTAGAGAGATCATATACTTCCATGCTTGGAAGTTGTCAACTTCACCAAGATTATCATGAATATGATGTGATAGATCACTTTGAAATGAGAACCTTAAATGGAAATAACAATAGATTAGATCTTACCGATTTGAGGTGTCTGTCCTGGTTCCGGAGCTGGCTGATCTAGGGTTTCTCATAGAAACCCTAATTTTCAAAACTTAGAATATTCCAGATATGATTGGATAGATAGATATATCTCTTCAAATGGAGCTTTCCAATGTACTCCTTTTCTGAAAACAGTGGAGGGATCTCCCGGAACAAGAAGCCCTAGTTTTCCAATTTCTTCTGCAGAAATTCCTGTTACTGTTTCTGTGATATATCCGAAATTAATGCTCCTACATGTCTGAAATTTTGCAATGTGGTAATCGCACATGTCCTTGATCCAAAACCATAGGTTTCATCAGAATTGGTTTCACCAATTATGATTTATGATCTTTTTCCCAAGGTGACCTGTTACAGGACTGTTCAGAACAGGAAGTTGTACGGACGCCCACGTGTCACTGGTTCATATTCTGAGTCTAAAATTAGGACCACAGAAATTAATGTTCGTTCCCTTTCTGGAAGATCTTCATAAATCGCATTTGGACCTGTGTAGCTCACGATATAGCAATTCTCCCTAGGTGTCCTGTTTAAGGATGAATTCTAGAAGAGGCTGGAACCCTAACTTGGAGGAATCATAGCTCCCAAAATATAGCAAATCTAAGGCTGAATTTTGGATACAGTGTTCATAATGATTTTATATTCAGCCTTAGCAAGTTTCTTCTCCTGAAACTTCCCCAATATCAGGATATAGAGAATGTATCAAAACTTAGCAGTTTTAGTATTTAGGGTTTTTCTAGCTCGGGGTCGAACTAGGGTTTGAATTTCCCAGAGTTTCACCCAACCAAATTTCTTGATCCAGGTCTCTAAACTTCGATTTTGATGAGGAGAACCATCCTATGCTAGAATCACTCAAAAATTCCTCTTCTGTAGAAATCCCTAATTTCCACATCAAAAACTGAAAATGCTTGGAATCGAATTCCTCTTCAACAGAAAGATGTGCCCTTCAATGGAGAGTCAGCCTAGCATACTTTTTCTGATGTATTGTGGAGAGAGACCCAAAAATTAAGAAGCCCTAGATTTTGTAGCTACACAATGTCTTTTTCTCAGTTTATTTCTGATACCATGTTAGATTTTTATCATATAAGCTAGCATTATGATCTTAGGATCTTTAACTGAGAGAATAACATGCACAACAATAAAACAAAAGCACAACACAAGAGACAAGAGACACAAAGAATTTTCCTTGGGGAAACTAGAAAGGAGAAAACCCCTCAACTTCCTTAGAGATAGAATCAGCACCAAAAAGGTAAAACCCCAAGACAATAAGATGATCTCCCGACAATAGCAGTCTCTCTCTCTCTCACTGAGAGAGCTTCTCTTCTCTCACTCATGCACCCCAATGAGTGAGTGTGTGTATGAGTATGATAAATAGAGAGGCTCTGACTCTCTATTTATATTATTCCATTCACTTGGAACCTACTCCAACATGTCGGCCTCACTTAACAATTACTTACTAGAGCGGACATCTCTAGGAGTGTCTAATAACCCTAGTGCCCCACCACTTGTGGGGACTTTTCCTCCTCCGACCAATAGGATGATAACACAATGGTGGGGAATATTGCCTCGACTTACAATGAATCACCTAGGGTTGAATTCAATAGGATAGTCTAATAACCTAAGGGCCCCACAACTGTGGGGACTTTAACCCTTGACCAATAGGAGGGTTACCCACAATGACTTGACATGACTTTCTCATTATAGAAACTTCCCAAAATAAACATCGGGGTATGACATGAATCAAATACATTACAATACATCCCGGAATAAAAATCAGGTTACAATTCATAAGAAATACAGATGAATACATTCCAAAGTTACAATTACATCAACAAAAGATGGAATGGATGAGAACATGGTTTCTATATTCCAATGGTTGCTTGATACCATGTGCCACTGAGGAAACTCCTTTTATGTCCTATTCTAGAAAACCTAAGTCTAATTGTATGTTAAAAGCTAGATATCTCATGAAAAAAAGTAAGGGAAACAATATATAATATTATTTCTTCTTATTCCCCTTACTTCTTCTCTTGTGGACTCATAGATCCTTGTGCTCACTTGCAACCTGTTGGTGGTTTTAGCATTGTATTTGTGTACCTATTGACATCACAAAATACACTGTAGTAATGTTTACCCACATGACGAGTAGTCAATGTATCAAAACCTACCATGCTAAAGCTTTAAAATTAGTCTGGGCATCAAGCCAAGTCATCAGCACACACACACACACACATAAAATATTTGATCATGTATAATCTAGGGGTCAAAAATGGGGTATTAGTAATTACATTTCAACCTCATGACTACTAGGGGGGCACACTTATCTTGATTTTTATTTTAGATTTACTTTCATGCATGGTTGGTATGTGTGAAGGCACTTTGCTTAGTCAGTTTTCCTTTGTTTTATTTCCACAAATTCCACATCTACAGCTGATGGATGGGCGAGTTTCTCAAGGAGATTTAGGGCATCGATTGATTTTCTTTAGTCATGAAAATACAGTCTGGAATCAAAGGGAGTAAAGTGTAATATTGTGAAGGATATTCTTAGCATACACTTCAGCTTTGTATAGGCTGGAAACTAAGTGAAATCAATACTCTTATCTTGAACCACTTCCTTGTGTCCTCAACCTAGAAAATCAGCATGTGTAGTGTTTATGTTACGTGTGTTATTCAGAGTTTTGAAATTCAGAATTCTCTACTAAATTAAAGTGCTGATTTGGATTGCTGAGTTTATCTTGTTTTTATCATCATAAATCCTAGCACGACCTTTGAAGGTGCATGGTATCGACTATTTTGGGAAGTGGTTGCATGTCTCAAGATAGCATCAAATCAGCAGATGATAGCTACAGGAAAGTGGTGATTTTTTGTGGTATCTACAAGTGTGAATCTCAGTTCAAGATCAAGTAAATCTCAATTCCATATCAGGCAACAAAGAGGGCCCACTATTTCAAGTTTTTCTTTACATCTATTTTATCCATTTTCGGTGGTGCCAAAATAGCATTTAAAACCAATTGTTTCATACTTTAAATAGCAGTTCAGAAATTCAGTTTGTGGTGAGGAAGTGCCCAGATCCATTTCATTTCTAGATCCAGCATCTAAAGTGACCATTTGAAATATTATTGGTATTTTTATGGTGGTTGTGGATATACAAGTCCAGTGTATCTTATCTTTTATTCTAGATCTAAAAGGTGTATGGAAAAGAGTGTGTGGGTGAGATAATTCGATTAGTTTTAATTAATTTTGGAGAGCTCAAAGGAGGAGGATGAGTCTATTTTGTAGACATTCATTATCTTAAGGAGGGGGGAATCTTTTTGGGTTTCCTACACTGGTTTCTCAACCATCTTTGCTTCAGGTTCAGTCTTCCATCTTTTGCTAAGGCACACTCATTCATTCCTTGGGTAGATGAACATTATTACATATTCATTAAGGCCTTTGTGTCATTTCATAGTTGTAACATCATGCTCTACAAAGATCTAGGTTTTGAAATTGTCCCATCCAACCTCTATCAAATTCTTTGAAGTGAATTTGATCTTTTACTTGTGCTATTTAAAGTTTAAACATTGCACTTACACATCTTTGATCAATAAAAGTGGAGATTGGATTCTTTGGTGGCGAATTCAAGACTATTTGATGAAATAATTCCACTACCAATAGCTCTTATTTTGTCTTTGGTTTGAGATTGAACTTTTCTTTGAGTCAGTAAGATTCAAATCCTTTGTCAGTGATTTTTTCTTGTTCTGACCCTATATTTCTCGATTAGTTGCCAAATTGATAAGGGAAAAGATCATTGTTGGTTAAAATTTGTCTGGTTTGTCTTCCCATAATTCCATCCTACCATAAGGCACCTACTTTATTGTGATTGTCTTCTTGGCCAGCCATCTCTTAGACACCTAAAACATAAGCACAAGCAGATCATAAATCTTTACAATCTAATCTATTTTGGATGCTTATTTAATGGTAAAAATAAATATTATTAATCTCTGCAACTTCTTGACAGTTTTCCCATAAGCTTGACATATGTATTCATCCTTTGATTGGTCATATTGAATACCACTTGTCATCTTTCCATGGTATTTATCTTGCGTACTGTCATACTGAAAATTGCATTCTTAAGTTGAAGATTAGGGCTTTAGGGAGTCTAATGTTTTTTGGAATCTCTACCCACTCAGGAAAGCATTGCCTGCAAATGGGTAAATATGTGTAAACAATTTCACTGTTACACAATGTTGATAAGTGCAAGGAGCTCAGCTTTCTAATTTGATGAAGCGGGAGACTCTGTCAGCGGACATAAGTTTACTTACAAACAAAGCCAACAACAACATATGAGCTAGCATCTTTGCTTCTGTGACTTTGGACCTGGCATACATGATCACTTAGGGGTTAAAAAATTAGCAAGAGCTTATAAAAACATGCTAGGGAAGACCATGAAAAATTCTAATGAGTAGACTTGTCTGTTTGAGTCTTGATTCTACCACCAGCTCAAAATATATTTATTTCTGTCATGAAGAACAAAGTTAGATTTGTGAATCAATGTTTTGTCAACAACCTTGATATAAAAGTGTCTTTGAATTCAAACACCAACTAGATGCAAGTGAGCACTTTTCCACCCAACCATAGGCAATCTATGTAGCCTCCATCCACAAGCTAGGGATCTAAGACCACAAGGTCAAATAACTACTATTGGCTCTAATCTCTCACTCTCAACCCAACCCACAGTTCTCAGATGAAGAAATTCTATTTATCTATCTCAATTTCTCATAGTATAATTACTTGAGGCACAACAATCTAGTGTCCACCTGCAACTAGCAAAAACTCTTCCCTCAACCCATACAACACCAAGAAAGGATTTTCCTATCTCTGCAGTGCAGTCCCTAAGGCAATCCTTTCCTTCCAGTGAAAGCAAGGGAATCTCTTCTTCTAGTTACCTATGGATTTATTTGAGAGGTAGACTTGGCTTTGGCTATGGTTACCTAAGGAAGAAGCACTGGGTTGCATACTATTGATTTTCCTACTCTCCTATTTCATTGACAACCATTCACATTGCCATACCAGCTACTGGAAATTGTTGGTCTTTACTCAGGCATTCAAAGGTAATTGCAGCCATGGTTTCACAAATGGATGAGTTCCACCCAAATAACATAATGAATGGAGAAGAAGATGGAATGGATGAGAACATGGTTTCTATATTCCAATGGTTGCATGAGACCATGTGCCACTGAGGAGACTCCTTTTATGGCCTATTTTGGACAACTTAATTCTAATTATATATTAAAAGGTAGAGAGCTCATGACAAAAAGTAAGGGCAACAATATATAATATTATTTCTTCTTATTCCCCTTACTTCTGCTCTTGTGGACTCGTATATCCCTTGTGCTCACTTGCAACCTGTTGGTGGTTTTAGCATTGTATTTGTGTACCTATTGACATCACAAAATACACTGTAGTAATGTTTACCCACATGATGAGTAGTCAATGTATCAAAACCTACCATGCTAAAGCTTTAACATTAGTCTGGGCATCAAGCCAAGTGATCAGCACACACACACACACACACACACACACACACACACACACACACACACACACACACACACACACACACATTTGATCCTATATAATCCAGGGGTCAAAATGGGGTATTAGTAATTACATTTCAACCTCATGGCTGCTAGGGGGACACACTTATCATGCTTTGTATTTTAGATTTAATTTCATGCATGGTTGGTATGAGTGAAGGCACTTTGCTTAATTAGTTTGCATTTGTTTTATTTCCACAAATTCCACATCTACAGCTGATGGATGGGTGAGTTTCTCAAGGAGATTTAGGGCATGGATTGATTTTCTTTAGTCTTACAGATATAGTATGGATTCAAAGGGAGTAAATTGTAATATTGTGAAGCATATTCTTAGCATATAGTTCAGCTTTGTATAGGCTGGAAACTAAGTGAAATCACTGCTCTTATCTTGAACCACTTCCATGTGTCCTCAACTTGGAAAATAAGCATGTGTAGTGTTTCTATTGGGTGTGTTATTCAAAGTTTTGAAATTCAGATTTCTCTACTAAAGTAAAGTGCTGAGTTTAGCTTGTTTTTATCATCATAAAGCCTAGCATGACCTTTCAAGGTGCATGGTATCGGCTATTTTGGGAAGTGGTTGCATGTCTCAAGATAGCATCAAATCAGCAGATGATAGCTACAGGAAAGTGGTGATTTTTTATGGAATTACCAGTGTGAATCTCAGTTCAAGATCAAGTGAATCTCAGTTCCATATGAGGAAACAAAGAGGACCCCACTATTTCAAGTTTTTCTTTGCATCTATTTTATCCATTTTCTGTGGTGCCGAAACAACATTTAACACCAATTGTTTCAGACTTTAAACAGTAGTTCAGAAATTCAGTTTGTGGTGAGGAAGTGCCCAAATACATTTCATTTCTAGATCCAACATCTAATGTGACCGTTTGAAATATTATTGGTATTTTTATGGTGGTTGTGGATATACACGTCCAGTGTATCTTATCTGTTATTCTAGATCTGAAAGATGTATGGAAAAGAGTGCTTGGGTGAGATAATTCGATTAGTTTTAATTAATTTTGGAGAGCTCAAAGGAGGAGGATGATTCTATTTTATAAACATTCATTATCTTGAGGAGGGGGAAACCTTTTTGGGTTTCCTACACTGGTTTCTCATCCATCTTTGCTTCAAGTTCAGTCTTCCATCTTTTGTTGAGGCACATTCATTCATTCCTTGGGAAGATGAACATTATTGCATATTCATTAAGGCCTTTGTGTCATTTCATAGTTGTGACTTCATGCTCTACAAAGATCTAGGTTTTCAGATTGTCCCATCCAACCTCTCTCAAATTATTTGAAGGGAATTTCATATTTTACTTGTGTTGTTTAAAGTTTAAACATTGCACTTACACATCTTTGATCAATGAAAGTGGACATTGGCTTCTTTGGTGGTGAATTCAAGACTATTTGATGAAATAATTCCGCTACTGTTGGCCTGATTTTATGAATCAGAGTCAATAAGGAGATTTTGTCCACACAATCAGCTTAGAGCAGCGTCCGGTGTGTTTGGTTTAACAAAACCTCGC
>LPNX010367913.1:7966-55654 GCA_001517045.1 Pseudotsuga menziesii
CTCATCACCCTCATCATCATCCTCATTTTCATCATCATCATCATCATCATCATCACCCTCATCCTCATCAGCTTCATCATGGTCATCCTCATCATCATCATCATCACCACCATCATCATCCTCATCCTCATCCTCATCGTCATCATCCTCAACCTCATCATCATTATCACCCTCATCCAAATCATCATCATCATCACCCTAATCCTCATCATCATCATCATGGTCATCATCGTCATCATCACACTCATCTTCCTCCTCCTCCTCCTCATCCTCCTCCTCCTCCTCCTCATCACCCTCATCCTCATCAGCTTCATTGTGGTCATCATCACCATCATCAACCTCATCATCATCATCACCCTCATCCTTCTCCTCATCATCATCACCCTCATCCTCATCATCATCATCATCATGGTCATCATCATCATCATCATCATCATCATCATCATCATCATCACCACCCTCATCCCTATCACCATCATCATCATCCTCATCCTCATCCTCATCATCATCAACATCACCCTCATCCGCATCAACTTCATCATGGTCATCATCCTCATCCTCATCCTCATCCTCATCCTCCTCCTCATCACCCTCATCCTCATCCTCATCCTCATCCTCATCATCATCATCATCATCATCATCATCATCATGGTCATCATCATCATCACCCTCATCCTCATGGTCGTCATCATCATCATCATGGTCATCATCACCATCCTCCTCCTCCTCCTCATCATCATCAGCATAGTCATCCTCCCCTCATCCTCATCATCATCAGCATAGTCATCCTCCTCCTCATCATCACCCTCATCCTCATCATCATCATCATGGTCATCATCATCATCATCATCATCATAATCACCCTCATCCTCATCATCATCATCATATTCATCATCCTCCTCATCATCACCATCATTGTTCATCATCATCTTCATCGTCACCCTCATCCTCATCATCATCATCACCCTCATCCTCATCATCATTAACCTCGATCCTCATCACCATCGTTCATCACCCTAATCCTCACCATCATCATCATCTTCATCGACACCCTCATCCTCATCATGATCATCATATTCATCATCCTCCTCATCATCACCATCATCCTCAGCATCATCTTCATCGTCATCCTCATCATCATCATAACCCTCATCAACATCATTCATCACCCTCATTATCACCATCATCATCATCATCTTCTTCGACACCCTCATCCTCATCATCATCATCATATTCATCATCCTCCTCATCCTCATCATCTTCATCGTCACCCTCATCCTCGTCATCATCATCACCCTCATCCTCATCTTCATCAACCTCGATCCTCATCATCATCGTTCATCACCATCATCATCATGGTCATCATCATGGTCATCATCTTCATCATGGTCATCATCATCATGGTCATCATCATCATCGTGGTCATCATCATCATCACCCTCATCCTCATCATCATCATCATCATAGTCATCATTCTCCTCATCATTACCCTCATCCTCATCCTCATCATCATCATCGTCATCATTATCATCATCATCGTCATCATTATCATCATCATCGTCTTCATCGACACCCTCATCCTCAACATCATCAGCATCCTCATCCTCATCATCATAATCATCATAATCCTCATCCTCATCATCATCATCATCACCCTCATCCTCATCATCATCATCATGGTCATCATCATCATCACCCTCATCCTCATCATCATCCTTCTCATCATCACCATCATTGTTCACCATCATCTTCATTGTCACCATCATCCTCATCATCATCACCATCCTCATCATCATCATCATCATCATCATCACCATCCCCATCATCATCATCATCATCATCATCATCATCACCCTCATCCTCATCATCATCATCACCCTCATCCTCTTCCTCCTCCTCCTCCTCATCCTCATCCTCATCATCTTCATCAACACCCTCATCCTCAACATCATCAACATCCCCATCATCATCATCATCATCATCATCATAATCCTCATCCTCATCATCATCATCATCATCACCCTCATCCTCATCATCCTCATCATGGTCATCATCATCATCATCATCATCATCATCATCACCCTCATCCTCATCATCATCATCATAGTCATCATCCTCCATCATCACCATCATTGTTCACCATCATCTTCATCGTCACCATCATCCTCATCATCATCACCATCCTCATCATCATCATCGTCATCATCACCATCCTCGTCATCATCATCATCATCCCTCATCCTCATCATCACCATCACTCGCATCCTCATCATCATCATCATCATGGTCATCATCATCATCGTCATTATCATCATCATCCTCATCCTTATCATCATCCTCATCCTCATCCTCATCTTCATTGTTCATCAGCCTCATCCTCAACATCATCAACACCCTCATCCTCATCATCATTGACACCCTCACCCTCATCCTCATTGACACCCTCATCCTCATCATCATCGGCACCCTCACCCTCGTCTCCATCAACACCCTCACCCTCGTACTCATCATCATCATGCTCATGGACACCCTCAATGTTCATCACCCTCATCCTCATCATATCTAGATAAATGTAAATTGCACATTTTTATTGAGCACTAAATCGCATATGCAATATATCTCATATGCACTAAATTGCATATGCATTATGGAAAACATATAAAAACCTACCCGTTCATTAAAAAGATGGAATTCAATATCGCATATGCGATATATCGGAGGTACGTTATATCGCATATGCGATATGTGTTTTATAGAAAATGTAGGGGGGCGTCGTGTTGGCCAGCTTTAACGTATCAAAAGACATAATTCGTCTGAACCCGTGCATAGAGAACTGTTCAACATGCAATTTTTTATCATTACTTACATAATTCCATAGTCTTGTACAGGTTTGGGTGGATTTCAATGGGGAATGTACGTAATAGAGGATGAAAGTCAGCAAGGAAGGTGCTTACACCGGAAGAAGTAGAAAACAAAAAAACAAAAAAAAGGAAGATTCAAGAAATCATCGGCATTCATTACATGAGCAAATAGTTCCCATTCCCCCTCAACAGATACCTGATGTAGAGGCTGAGGAAGATAATGCAACATTAAAAGAAGCTGGTTATATGGAAGTTGATATTATTCATGCATTAGTAGATGGACAATATTGTGAAGAGCTCAATAATTATGTTACTACCGATGTAAATGTGACTCAGCAACAACCATGTTCGGTGGTTCAATCTCCTAATAGAAGTTGTGAGCCAATAGTGGATGTAAACATCACTCTAGCATTTCAAACGGCAAGAAATTTTGCATCAAAATGAAAGAGAACTCCTAAACGAATACAAGTGGACAAGAGCGGATTGACTTCCATGGAAGGTAAGGTGGCTAAACGCATTATCCTTCGTCATTCTTCTCAAATAATGAAACAATATTTTGATAACAAAACTGAAGCCGGTAAATGCCAACTGTTTTTAGCTTTGCTTAAATCTAGAAATATGGCAATTGTTAGAAGAAATTTAGGCATAACAACAATGAAGAATATAGAATCAAGTAATCACATTGTTAAATCTCTTGCTGCTGCATTCACATCGATTGGTAAAAAAACTTGTTTAAAAGACTGTAATGTGGCTCGTCGTGTATTGGCTGAATCAATTGTATGTAGATCCACAAGAAAATGTCGTTTACTTAAATGCACATCACAAATTGTTCCTTTACATCCAAGGACACTTAAAAAATATTCAGTAAGAAGAGACAACCCTGAAGTAGAGGGACAAATGGAAATATTATGGGCATTTAGCGGTAGGTTTCCCCGCAGAGACATGAAGTTAGTCGAAGTAGTGAAGGGCCTAGTGCAAATGTTTTGGCATGATAACACTAGGCCTTCTTCTAACATGAAGGATATGTTAAAACATTGGAGGGGTTCTCATCACATTGAACCTCATGTTAAGCATTATCTTGACATGACACAAACTCAACTATTCGAATGTTTAAAGTTGCCCACATAGAGCTAAAGCTTGGGAAAAGATCTTTTGAAAAATCCAAGCCTTGGTATGTTAGAATCAATACCATCCGAAACACTTGTTGTTGTAGATACCACATAGAGTTTGACCTATATTACCATACATTTGCACATATACGTCATTTTTTGCATCCTAACCATGTGCAAGAATGCTCAAGTACAGTACTGCCAATGTCATCTAGAGATTTCATCCATAGCATCATGTGTCCGAGGCAAGATGGGCAGACACATTACTTAAAACAATGTGTAGACAGTTCTTGCAAAAATTGTGGTGGGCTATCCTTATGGTCTGATTGCATCCATGAAAGTGAAGATCAAGCATTCGGGAATGCAATTGTTCAGAAGTAGAACTATTAGTATGAGACATATCAGCTAAATGATGGGAAATAAAGCAAGAAGATTAAATTGGTGGCTTCACAGGTAAATTCTTGAATATTGACAAATTAATATTCATGTACACATTTTTTTATGTGGTTTATTCACATATTAATATTCATGTACCAGGTGCGAGTATGTGATTTTATTCCAGAGTTTCGTGCAAAGATCCAACAGTACATTCAACATGTCTGTATGGCACGGTGGCAAGATGAGAAATTCAGAATATGCCGGGACACCTTCCCTCTCGGAACAATACTATTAGTGGTTGACTTTGCGGAAAATTACACCCTACAACCACAAAATGAAATTCAAAGTCAATACCATCACTCAGAGCAGGTGAGCATAATGTTGCATATCACGTATCAACATGGGAAAGATAGCAATGAAGAGAAATGTGTGATACTGAAAGAAATTCAGTTCTACATAAGTGACGACCAGACCCATGACATCCATTACATGCAACATTGCTTTAAATTATTCTATGATCACATGATAGCTATGGATATAGGTCATTTTATCGTCATTTCATTTGGTCAGATGGTTGTGCTGGACAGCTCAAGAATGCACGTGTATTTGAATGGTTGTGTTTGTTGCACATAAAATACAAGGTGCCACATGTATGGAACTACTTTGAAACTGGTTATGGAAAAGGAGAGCACGATGGTGCTGGTGCATGCATTAAAACAGCCCTTCGAAGGGAAGAGATGAAGTTTACAGGTGCTCGGCTTCGAGATCCTGCATCTATAGTCCAATGGTGTGCATATGTCATGGGAGAACAAATAACAAGGAAACACTAAGTGTGAAGAATATTCTGGGAAGTTACAAATGTGGACCGGTCACAAACACCTCAAGTGAACATAGTCCATGGAACGCGACAGTTTCATTCAATTAGAAGCTCAGACAACTCGGCCCTACAAGTTTGGACAAGATTGAAGGATTTCTTTTGTAGTTCCCGTAGCATCGGTGAATGGGGTGATTGTGAGCATATGAATACCATTGATACATGGGATCGAGTGACACTTGGAACCAATTTCAACAAGGGCAATGAAATAGACCATTTGGAAGATGATCAAACACATATTTCTATAGACTATGATCACATATCGGATCTCATACAAGCAGGTACATGAGTATTACCAAAATAAGAAAATGCATTTATGTATTGTTTACTCGACCTTTGTAGAATTTAATTTATGTAGAAATTAGAAATGCAAGACCTTATTTACAAAATGTATTGTTAACTCGACCTATTTCCTTTCACAGGTCAGATATATGCAGTGGTTGCCCCAAAAAATAATGGATGGGGTTCTGACTATTGGTTGGCACGTTTCTTAGAGGGGAAACAAACCCTTCTAGAACCTGTTACAGATGATGAAAATATTAAATTCCCAACTAGTTCGATGGTTATAAAAGGGGAGTACTTGACACTTGTAGCACAACAAAAAAGGAAGGGTGGGTATGTATATCAGGATTATAGAACAGGAGATATCGTATACCACTTCACCAACCTAGTAGTTGGTATAAACATCAAGCTCCGCACACTTGCTCACAAAAATAGGTCACATGTACGATACTTGCTACCTCATATAGAGCATGAAAGATTGATGGACAACATCAACACCAGAGATGATCCGGATGGCCTACTTGTATGAGTGCATTGTCAGGTGCATTATTTAACCTTTTTAAAAGTGAATTCTGAAGCACAATTTCCATTATTTAGCCTTACTGTATTACCAATGTAATAAACCTATGATTGAAAGATACCATTTACAGACATAATATTATTCAGAGGATATTGGACACTATAAACACGATTGTATAACCTCGGGTGAGTTATCTATAAACCATGTTTGCACATTTTCATTGGGTTCTCTTTTCTTTCTTATGATGTTACTAATTTCTAGCCTTTTGTGTGCCTAGGATACAAACACCATATACGGCACACTGGAGGTGCCAAGAATGGTGTCTTTAGACACCACCAAATATAGTTCAGAAAATAACAAGCTCTCGAGTTGTTGAAATTTACATTTCTTGATGTTTTTAGTTTAATCTACATTTATTTACATTGCCATGTACAAATCAGAATCCAACTAGAGGCTTTCATACTTGCGTGCACCAATTAGGGTCAAGACAAGGTATGAGATGGAACTAGAAACACATGAGATCACCAATGTTTTTGTTGACTAGGATCTCACTATAAATTGGATGTTAAACAAGACCTAATTGTCAAATACTGCTACTCTTTAGTACATTTATTTTCAGAATGTTTTTGGGAACTAAACATTATTGTTGATTCTCTTCCTAAAGCAAGTCAAATTTTGGAAGATATGGAGTTAGAATAGATAATTGAAGGGCCCTATTTGGTTTCTTCCTTGTGATTCAAATAAAGGTGACATGTAATATCTATGTATATTTCACTATTTTGGCTGAGTTAGACAATCTTTTGGTTCATAAAGTTTTTTGGATGTATAAAACTATGTGTGTTTTTGGATATTTTCTATAATAATAATATTATTATGTTTGGACAATTTTTGAAATTGGGATTTTTCTCCCATATAGGACCAACATGGGAGAAATTTTTAGACAATTTTTGAAATTGGCACATTCGCAAAGATCATGTAGTATTTTGTCTGCTGTTATCTATTGGGGTATTTTGATGAGATGGAATTAAAGGCCCGTGGTGGAACTAGGGTTACCAAGGTATGAGATGGAACTAGGGTTTGGTGAGCAATTTGCAAGTTAAGAGAGGGAGCTAGAAACACATGATCACAAATACTTGCATGCACCAACTAGGCTTTCATGAACAACAATTTGCATGCTCCAACTAGGGTTACCAAGGTATGAGATGGAACTAGGGTTTAGTGAGCAATTATGCAAGTTAGGAGAGGGAAATAGAAACACATGATCACCAATACTTGCATGCACCAACTAGGGTTTACTTCAACCAATTTAGGGTTTGTAGGGTACATGATGTATGCTAGTATGGTATGATGAACTAGTATCATAGGGTATTGTAGGGTATGATATGGTATATATTACACATGCATGCATGAATTAGTGTTAAATGCTACATATTGTTAGTATGTTATGTTATGGTACATGTTATTGTATCATAGTATGGTATGATGTTAGTGTTGTAGGGTAATGTAGAGTATCTTATTGTGTGTATGTTAGAATTGCAGAGTATGTTAGTGTGGGTTACTATGTGTAAATTAGGGTATGTTATCGTATGTTAGAATTGTATAATGTTAAAAAGTTGATGAGTAGTTTAAATTATTCCTTTAAGTATTGGAAATTCATTTAAGTTAGCACACATGCACGGACCACACATATCATTATATCACATAGGTGAACCACACATATCTTGTTCCAAGACCAAGTCAACCATGATATCATGTTCCAAGATCAAGTCAACCATATATATGTATAAATTTGAACCTTTATTTATATTATATATGTATAGAAATAATGTTGTACAAAAAATGCCATGCCACATGGCCATAATACAAAATAGTGGATCAAAAAATACATCTGTGTGTACTTATGAACAAAAAGCTACATCTATGTATGCCCCTTATACATTTTTTCTAGTTATCCCCCATTTTGCTGCCACTGCCAGAGTCTTCAGAGAAGTGTAGATTTCTTTTGCGACTGCTCACTGGTGATTCCCATCGTTGAACAAGAGGGATAGGTCTCATTAATGGAGACCACAGAAAAACCAAAATTTGTAATTTAATTTACCAACCTTTAAAAATTCTATGTACATTTGTTCAAATTCCAAAACCAAAATAACATTTCTACTTAATGTACATGAGTAAGTAATCATGGGTCCTGGTGCATCACTAACAACAACCCTAATTGGGTGCTCTTCTTGCATGACTTGCTCACTATCAGGTTACATAAAAATAGATATATATATATATATATATGCCAATGTCAACAAATATACATGTACCTTGGAGGGGGAGAGGGTCACCAATTTGGGTCTCTTCAAGCACCAAATCAGAGAAAGATATGTACACAAACATACAAAGAAAGTGATCTACATAAACATACATATTGGCTCGTCAAAGGCGGGCCACCGATTTGGTGCTCTTCACGCACCAGTGCCTCACTAGGGGCTTGCATATAAAGTAACGTATATATGTCAATTTCATATAAAATAGTGAATCAGAGACATATATAGTACCTTTGAAGGAAAATTATGAACTACCAAAGAAATTGAAACATACATACATGGCTGGGGGGAAGAGGTGGGTTGACAACAACCTCGCTTTGCTGCTCTTCAAGCACCACTGTCACAATAGGTTCCTGCATTAAGTAACATATGTCAAAGCGATACAAGTTACAAAATTATTTTTCCAAAGAAAGTGAAACATAATTAAAATCATATTTCAAATAATACCTGTTTCTGCGAATCTACCTCTGCATGAGAGGGAATAGGCTGCGATACAATATACTCATCCTAGTCAACCTGCATAAAACATGTTGTATCAAAATTAGGATACATATTGAATGTTACAATATATACTATAAATATGTAAATAAAGTTGACAAATTAACAAGTATAGTTCTTACCCCTATTGGTGAAGAACCAAACCCATAAGGAATATTGATAGCTGCATCAATGTTCTCAACATTGATCAATGGACTATGCGACTGTGGTGAGCCATGGGACACCAGCTATATATTTGTTCACATAATTTGTTAGATAATTAAATAGAAATAAATTGAGAAACAATTGAACATTTTGACATGAAACAAAATATAATACGAAAATAATGAGTTTTACTTACAAAGCGAAGTAATCCATTGTCTCGGAAGTCGAAAGCAGAGCCATAGCATATGCCTCCACATGATGTGCAAGGGTGTGGAGTAACATGATGCTCTGAAGACTCTGCATCTCCTCTATGATCTATAGATGGGCCCGCCTTAGAAGTGCCAACCCTTTGGTCTACATTGCCTTAGACATCAGTCCCATGCTGAAGCAATGTATCTGCCATGTCAAATAATGCCTCCTGTGTATACTCAATCACAAGACCTGCAGGAGGATATATCTGAGGGGGTTTTGGTGTGCGTGGTGGGCATGGCACACAAATAGGATCTATCCTGGCACCTTCCCTATCTTGGGGCATCCAATGACCAAAACCCTGGTTGCCTAAGAGATCGAAGTAGTTAACATGTTTCCCTAGGATGAATTCTGCATACAACTTCCTAAGGAATTAAAATGGGATGTCCCTATTCCCATGGGGGTCTTCATCGAAGACCATATACCAACAATCCATCCAATTGGCCTTTATATTTGGTTCAATGCACCAGTCTATGGAAATGTGTGCTTGACTGGTGGGTGGAACCAATCTGGTGCTAGGGTCCCACAATAATGAAAATAACTGGTCTTTTGTAATTTTAAGGGCTTTGATGTCTTTATGAGTTAATCCATTAGAGTAGTATTGCCTCCTGGATTCTCTGTATGAGGTAATGTTGTACAGAGATCCTTGGAATTTGGCAATTGTGTCTGTTATTGTGTCCAAGGCATCGGCTAAAGAATCTCTCAAATGATCCCCCCTCTAATAGATGAGCTAAGGTGCCTCAATGACGCCAAGCACACAATAATATGTGCGTTTCTATCTTGTTCCCCCTTCGTGTTTGGGTTTGGGTTTGGTTTAGGTTGTGGGTTAGGTTGTGGGTTAGGTTGTGGGTTAGGTTGTTGCGGGTTATTAGAGGGTGGGTTTTCCACATTGTGTTGTCTGGTAAGAGTTAAACAAAAAACTACAAGTTATTTTACTTTTAATCATTATTTGATTGAACATTCAATTTTTTTTTTAAATTTGTTTAAAATAATTATAAAAACAATGAAATTATGGAAAAAATTAAAGAATGGAAGACTAAGTGAAAAGGATAATCTAGCACTTACCTGCCATTGGAGCAATCCACCTCGAACTCGACCTTGAAAAGCTAAAACGCAAATCGTACTTGTGTTATTTCGTCCTTGCGGTTTTTCGTTGTCCTGATCCTGTGCAAATGAAATTTGAGGGGCCTGCGGCCTCTTTTTTTTTCTTTTCAATATCGCATATGTGATATTGAAAAGTAAGAAACACTATATTGCATGGATTTTTATCAAGGGTAATATGTGGTATCATTTGTGTATGTTTTCTAGGCACATTGTGGAGATCCATTATTATCCATATGTACTATGAAATTATAACATACTACTTTGTGGAGATAAAATTCACTATTTTGTTATTATTTATAGCATTGATCATTATTTCCCTTTGCACATACTGCTTTCAACTTACAAGCACTAAATATCTTATGGTATGTAAGAAACATTTCTGAGTCCTCTTACATTCCTTGTTCTATCGAGATATAATTTAATTGGAAGAATTCATGATACAATACCAAATGGATTATTGTGTATTAATAGCTCATATGTTAATGAAGAAAAAATTAGGCTTGCATATCTACTAGTTGATGGAAGGTTGGAAAGAGCAGGAAGGATGAAAAGAGTGTCATTCAAAGCTCATTATACTATGGAGGCTATGAGAAATTATATGATTGATCTTGTTCCTTTTGAGATTACAATATTGACACAAACATTCTATTCAAACAAACTCAAATAGAACAATATATATAATTCACATTTTTCATTTATGCCATATTGTTTTGTATGAACAATAAATTCTAGGAAAATCTATACATATGTTTTGGACATTGTTATTGTAGTCCATCCAATGCAACTATCAAAATGAAATTTATTGATTGGGTGTTGTTGGAAGTAGGAAACCTTCATTGGGAAGGTAGTGGAAGAATAGAGTGAGATAGAAGGGTTGTTGAATGGTTACTCTAAAATCATGGCTTTCGATCTCTGCATTTCGAATATCTTTAGATCGTATATCCTCCACAATGGTTTCTTCATAAAAACTAAAAAATCCACCCTACTCATATCTATAGATATGTTTTGGAACTTGCTATTTTAGTCCATCCAATGCAAATATCAAAATGAAATTGATTGATTGGGTGTTGTTGGAAGTAGGAAACCTTCATTGGGAAGGTAGTGGAAGAAGAGAATGAGATAGAAGGGTTGTTGAATGGTTACTCTAAAATCATGGATTTCGATCTCTACATTTCAAATATATTTAGATCATATATCCTCCACAATGGTTTCTTCATCATAACCTAATAAATCCACCCTACTCATATCATCCCATGAACCATCACGTTTAATGAAGCAAGATTGAAGCATGAAGCAAGGAACCAACATGATGCATGGATGGGTATCATTAGTATGGATAGGTATCAACCGTGTCTTCCACATCCATTATGATCATTTAACAATCCTTCCAATAATAATGTTAAATATCGCATATGCGATATTTAACATTACAAAACACATATGCGATATATTGCATACGCGATACGTTTTCACGAACCTTAGCCTTGTGTTTGGGCTCGGGTTATTTCAAACGTACCATCAATGACGCATATGCGTTCTTGATTTGCACTTCAGAAGTGCGTTTCTGATTTCCTAAGTGGCACCAAAAAGTGGAACCAACTTCGTGCGAGCACCCATTTGTATGATCCCTCTCATCTAACTTACACTTCTCCTTCTACTTCAACTACTGGATAAAGAATTTAGTCATAAATTATTTGAATAATCTCTTAAATTTCAATTAATAGGCTTCCTAATCCTATTCAATTTCAAAGTATGTGACATGATAAATATCTAAATTAAAAGAAAACACAACATTTGTAAATTAATTTCATAAAACCCTTCAACCTACTTTCGAAATGATTTATCAACATTACCAACACTCCCTTAATTCCCTGACATCTATCCATTTGTTATTTTATATAATTAGTCATGGTGGATGGAAAAGTATTAAAAAAATTATTCAACCTTAAAAAATTAATATTAACATAATCATATATATTTCAACTTGGTGAGAGTTGTTTTTCTTATTGCAAGGTGGAATTTCCTTTAGTATTAACAGTTTTTCATGCCATGATATATAATGATTTTAATATAAAATGAAATCACATCTTATGAAAATAAGATTATGGATAAAGGTTGAAATTAATCTATCTTAACACTGTCGCAATCAATAGTTAGAACATGTTTAAGGGGGTGTTTCATTTTAAAAATATGAATTTTAAACTATACATTTTTATTTTCCTTCTCATTTTCCTTCTCGTTTTCATACTTTTTGCATTGTGTTATTATTATTTTTTTTTTATTTTTTTATTTTTAATTTTAGTGAATTATAATGCAATGACAAAAAAATTCCAAAGATTTTAAAATGATAGTGATAAAATACATTGCAAATAAGGACATTTAAAAATATGTTAGCAATCGTTACTACCATTCTCACGGAAATTTTTTCCAAAGGATTCAAAATGACATTGACAAAATTGTTTGTAAATAAAGTCATTTAAAAAAAATCGCATTTGGTTTTACCATATTCATAATAGAGTTATAATTAAGTGTGAAAATGTTTTTGGATAATTTTAAAATATTAAAAAAATGTATATTTAAATGTTAAATAACTTTATATTTTTAACGTAATGTAACGAAAGTTATTGAAGGAAATAAAATGTTACATTTCTTATTTTCGTATACGTAAACATTTGAGCAAACACATGTGCACTACTACTTCACTGACCAAGACAAATTCAAAATGAGTCACTAAGGCAACACAAATAAATAAATAAAACTGAATTTTTATGGAATGCAATAATTTAGATCACGAAAAATTTACGTTTCTTTATCTTAAATCATGTTATTTATCTTAATTATGTAAAAAATTAATAATCATTCCAACGAAATAAAATGTAACATTCCTTATTTTTATGTGTGTTACCTAACCACAACATATGAGTAAAAAGATGTGCACTACCACTTTAACATTTTGGTCCTTTTAAATACATCAAAACAAATAGGAATAATGTCGTGGTCCTTTCAAATACACCAAAACAAATAGGGATAGTGCCAAATTGAGGGAAATAAAAGAAAGCGAAATGGTGAGTGCAATTTAATGAGGGGTACTTTTGACACGTTAGATACAGTAGAAAACTAAAAAATCAGACATTCCTCAATTTAATTGTTTTTCTAGATACTTACACAAAATATCTTCATTTGAGTAAACTAGGCTCTATCAAGTGCCGAAAGGAATCAAATCTTTTTATTTAATGTCGACATATAATATTTGTATTATTAATATTAATACTATTTATGGGTGACATATAATATTTTTTATTTTGTTAGGAAATAACATTACGACATCTCCCCCATACATGGTTTTAAAACCATGTGCAAGGCCCTCCTAAAACCATGGGTGGTTTAGGACGCCTTGCACAAGGTCTTAAAACCATTTTCAACAACCTCCTAAACCATATACAATAAAACCATGGGTTGTTTAGGAGGCCTTCTACATGGTTTGAAAACCATTTGCAAGGCCCTCCTAAACCATGTACAATAAAACCATGGGTTGTTTAGGAGGCCTTAAAATCATGTGCAAGACCAACATTTTTTTGGGGATAATTCAATTTTTTATTTTTTATTATTTTGTTAAGTAGGAACATTACAACATCTCCCCCATATTGTGTTGCTTTTTTATGACTTTTTTGTTGGCTGATAATTAATTTTTTTATATTTTATTGTTTTGTTAGGTAGGAACATTACAACATCTCCCTCATATTAGGTTGTTTTTGTGGCCGATATTTATTTTGGAGGATAATTAAAAAATTTATTTTTTATAACCGACATTTAACCTCGAAAATATTAACAAGTACGTGTATTACTTAATCACTTTCAAGGTGTTTTTCTGATTTATCAATAGAATTCATTACCTTGTTTGGGTTTTTTCCTAGCATTGTAAACTTTATTTGTTGGACCTATTTGGATTCATGGAGATTGCACACTTAGACTTGGTATTCATTATTTTAGCCACTTATGGGTCACATGGGGCTAGAGGATCTACGTACGGAACTGAGCGAAGGGAAGAAGCTACTGTATATGGATTTAACTCATGACGGTTTGTAACTAGATCTCCATCTCTATAATCTAGAGCAGGGTAACGATCTAGAGCATCTGAATCTCAATCTCAAATAGCTGCTCCTGGAAACGTAAAATTAGCCGAAGCAAAATAAAAAATATATGTACATAATTCTAACCTGTATAATATCCAAAATTTGATATCTACAGGGTACTATCGGTTGATTTTTAGAATACTTAATATTTTACTACCAGTAGTTTACTAAATATGCTACACACTACAATCCAATAGCTACAATTGTTGTATATCCTCCATGTCTATATACACTGGCAGGAGAAAACAACGTTATCATGGCAGCAAATTCTCCACACACTGGTCCCAGAAGGCGTCAGTGCAATGTAGGTCAAAACCCAATGATTTATCAGGAGTACGTGGAAAATATTCCTGAGAGCCAGGGGTGAGCTCTAACCCTACCTCATTACATGGAGCTTCAACTTCTGTTTGACTGGTTTTGACGTTATAAATATCAAGGCAGTGTTCCATCTATTCTTGATCAGCACCAATGAATTCATCAACTTCCTACCCTGAAAAAAATGTTGAACATTTCTCTTTGTATTTCTCATCATCATTTTGTAAGGTATTTGTTACATCTCCTCATTCTCCAGATTTGCAAATCGAATCCATATTATTGCTAAGGAGTTCGCATTTTTGTTTTTTTCTTTTGGCTTTCGAGTGTGATAGGCCCTTCAATTTTCCTTTGGTCTTCACTAATCTGAGCTGCTCGTGGCGGCCCATGGTTTCCATTGGCATGACATGAGTCCCGGAACTATCCGGCGCAACAGTAGGGAACAATCCTTGCAGGATGCTCTCTACTCCCGCCTGACACACTGCCTAGTTACCCGACCAAATAAGTCAAACGGATACATGTATCGAATTCACAATCCTGCCGCAAGCTTCGTACAAAAGAGACCTGAAAATAGCTGTAGGAGTGAAGAAAGAAACTGTATTTAGGTTTCTATATCCTTTTCATTTTTTTTGCAAGTAAATTAAGGATACTGAGAATTCTATAGTTTTGTATAGTTGTGTATCCTTTGTGTGCAGTTTGTAATATAGTAATTTTATTAAATATTTAAGAGCACTTCAATGGGCCTAATGCTTAAGAACAACATGTGATATCTTCTTGAAGGTTAGAGGTTCAAAAAAAGGCTGGGATAGAGTTGCTCATTGGCCTATTGTATTGGTATGTTGTGACAATGCTGGAAGGGTAGGAAATCCCTGGGATAGAGGCTCATCTCCCTAAGCTTGTAGATGTCTTGGCCCCTGCTAAGTCACAAGTTATACAACAAAATATTTACTACTTTTTACATTAGTTATGAGATATCTCCCATAATATTCACTATCACTATTATTTTTTGTCGACATGTTACAAATGTTACGAACCTTACATCACGTTACAAGATCTTTCCCATAATATTCACTATCACTATTATTTTTTGTCGACATGTTACAAATGTTACTAACGTTACATCATGTTACAAGATCTTCCCCATACTGGGCTGCAGAGCACCTCTCGACGCAAAAATATTAAATGTAGGAAATTGAATTACGTTCCAAATATATAAGGTTTATGTATTGAAATTTTTTATAACTATGTCAACTTTCATTTTTTCTAACAATCACTTTTTTTTAAGCAAATGATAAGGTATATGTTTTTGTGGGTGCATCCTTTGAGGTCCTAACTGATGCTTTCAGGATACAAAACTTTGCAAGCACGTAGAAAACATATAACACTAGTGCTTCCCTATTTTTCGAAAATAAAATTAGTAATTTTTTATTTTTTTTATAATTATCTAAGTGATCATTCCTAAAAAATGGTATGTCTTTTGTGGATGCATCCTTTGAAGGTATTAATGAAATAATCATGAAATGGGTTTTTATAGAATGTAGAGGTCAATGTTTTCTAGTGCACCATATATTGTTTTTGAAAACGATTATGAATTGAAAAAACTATGGGAAAAACACTAACAACATGTATTTTGAGTTAAGGAGTTAGGACACAATAGAAATTGAAAACAAATAGGAAAAAATAAATTTTTTAATAAAAATTACATATTTAGAATGTCCAGAAAAAATGCTATTTATGTTTAAGATTTCGTAAAAAACGATTATTTGTAGCATACTGTAACGAATGTGTAAACAACGACTTCTTCAGAAAATGGGGGAAATTCTCAATTAGCTATGGTTTATCATATACCATAGCATAGGTTTGGTATTACCGAAGCAAATTCCAAACCATGCACATAGGACTTGTGATGTACCAAATTTTACATTGGGTCACAATGGCCAAATCAAATTTTCCATATTGATGAAAGTTGTCAAATTGATGCTAAAGGTCAAATAATTTCCAAGGAGGAAAATCACTAGTTTCCTAGGTTGGGGGTGGAAGCTTTGATATTTGGAATAAGGGGGACAATAAATGATGTTTGAACATTATACAAGAATAAATAATTAATAAAGGAGATAAATAAATAAATACAAGGTAAAATCAAACTGGAAATTGATCATGAAGACACATGGAGGATGTGGGACCCACACAAGCTAGAATTCCTATGTTAAATGGTATCCTCCTCTTGCAAATTTGAATCTATGGGAAGACTTATGTTTTTGTATGGATGATAAGGTTAATATATTTTTCCATATACTTCATTGTTTGAATTTGGTATGAAGTGTAACTTACATGAGCAAGGAAGAGCCGAATGGGGAGTTTCATGGAGACTTGGCTAGATTCCCCTTACACTTATGAAATCTATGAAACTGATGATGGAGATCCTATGATAGATATGAAAAAAGTCAGATCTGAATGATGAAATATGACATCTCTGATATATCAGGTTGAAATAGAGAATCCAATAGAGCTCTCATGTGATTTGGAGAATCCCAATGGGTTCCTACTCAATTTGGGAGAAGATGGAAGGTGAAGAGAGAGGCCACATGGCATAGCATGAGCAGCCACACCAAATCCACTTGGATTTGGTTTATGGTTGTAATTGGAATCTGAGGATACCATTAATTTTTATAAAATATAGGGATCATCCATGATAAGGAGCTTCTTAATTAGTTGTGAAGTTTGTTGTTGTGAAGAGAGCTAGTGAGTGACTAGTTCATGCTTGAGTCAATTTCAAGGGTGAAAGATTCCCATCCTAATTAGTGATTGGAGAGGCCACTCAGGTATTTAAATGAGATTAAATGGAGTTATAACATATAGGTGCAACTATAGTAGTTCATGGACACTTCAAGATTCAGTTCATTCCCCCTCCCATCTCACATTCTTTCACCATATTTCAGCCCAGTGGAGTGAGGCACACTTGGTGAGCCATTTATCTTTTTGAGGGAGCTCCCCTTGATCCATAATTTTGTATTCTGATTTAAATAATATTCTCTCTCTGTTAATAAAGTTATCAGGTCGAAATTACAACATATTTTATGTATTATTTATTAATACTAAAGAAACAGTTCCATTTCCCCATCTCCTTATTGTAAACTATTATAATATTGATAGATTTGAATGGTTGTGTAGACTATTAATGATTTATGAATGAAGGGGTTTTCATTAAATCATATTAGTCGTTTCATATTTATTAGATGATAATTTGTGGCGATTGGGTCAAATTTCATAGCAATTGGAGCAAACTACATCTCATTTCCCCAAGGGTCCAAAACTAGTTTTTTTATATTTGATTGAAAGAAGTGATAACAGCCATGGGATTTTGATTGGTTCTGAATATGAGTCTCTAATAATGTATTAGACTCATTCCCTACTTCAATTTGATGACTCAAGTGAGTTTTTTCACATTTGGGAATCCTTTCCGACAATTACTCGAGGGGGATTTAAGCCCCAAAATTGCTAGTTAAATAATCTATCTTTTTTAGAATTTTATATAGAATTAAATAAGTAATTGGAAGGCCATAATATACCCCTAAATATTATAATCAATTTATTATATCACTCATACACCTTATAGTACAATTCGAGAGCATTTGGAGCTATTTGGAGTCATCTACCATTGGGGGTTGGAACCTCAAAGTTACTAGTAAATTCATGGAGTTCCATTGGACACCTATTCGACCCAAAAACCACATATGATGGTTCAAATATACTTTAATTAATGTATTATAACAGATCCAAGTATCATACCCACCATTAGTGAAGGTTTTATAGTGTTGTGAAGAGATTTATTCCAGGACCAAGGGGGGATTTCCACCTCCCAAATTGACTAGTCTTGTCCCAAAACTTGTTCCCTTGAAAATTTTAGACTATGGTTGGGTATATTAGTTGATTATATGTATGATATATGTGATAATATGTCATATCACCCCTCAGGACCTTCCTCACAAGTTTTGGAAGCAATTGGAGGAATTTTGGATCAATTGAATCCATATAACTAGAGTTGTAAGAAGGTGAATTTGAGTACATTGTGAAAGAATTGAAGAATTGACCATTTTGATAAAATTTACAAAAAGGGGACATTATAGTGGTATCATATCATGGTCTTGGAACCTATTGAAGTTATGGATGGTATAGATGAATGGAAGAAAGTCATTAAGCTATGCGGTGATGATATGTCTATGAAGGTTAAGTAAGCATTCAAATTGGAACATAAGACTATTCATTATGAATAAATTAATTAGTTGTTGAAGGAATTTATAAAAAATAATTCAAATAAGAACTCATTAAGGAATAATCATCAATGCACAAGTAGGGAGGATACCAAGGAGCTACAAATTTCTATGGGTGGTGAAAAAGAAAAAATAGTACATGAAGAGGATCGAAATTCACTCCCAAATGATTCTAAAAAATATGAAGAGACATCACATAAGTATGAAGAAGTTTCTATTGAAAATACTGAATATAATTTTGAGACACATTCTACCTTGGAAATGAAACAAAGAGAATATAATGATGGATTCTTGAACTATGAAGGAGTACCTACTGATGGGTTCTCACACCTCTATGTTGGTGACATAGAGATCAGATCTGAAAATGTTGATGCAATCCAAAATTCTCATGAGCATAAAAATGAATACCTTGTAGCAGAAAATGAAAAACCAAGATAAATGTCCCTTGAGCTTCAAGGAGTTGATCAGATCCAGAATGAAGAAGAAGAGGAGGTTTACTCCCATGAACCATCCTTCATTGAAGGATACTTGAATATGAGTGAAGGAACTCGACAATAATGAAAAATAACAAGTCGAGTTTCTCAAAAAATGCCGAAGCCTTGCACAAATGGTGATACCAAGACCAACAGAGGTTGACACTGACAAACCACTAGAAAGAGATTATTAGCTATTTGAGAGCGTGGTGTTAGCGCTGCAGGCACAAATTCAAGATGCAAAAGAGGATTAGAAAGAAGAAACCGTCTGACTATTGATGGAGCAGCACACAGGCTTTGCAGAAGCATATAAGGTGTTGCAAGATCACATGGAGGATTCTGTCATTATAGAATAAGTACTGCGAGACTAGCCTGCTTACTACAGGCAAGTCTATCAGTGAACCAGGAAGACCCGACAAGATATTCAAGCACTAGAGAAGAGGAAAAGCACTAACGAAGGAATCAGATGCATAATTGAAGACCAAATAGTGCTTGAAACAACCAAACTACAGAAGCTCGAGCGAGAAGGACATCAGTGGGTGCAACAATCCATTCCAAAATTAGAAAAAGTAGACATCAGAATAAAAGGACCAGTTTATGGGTCTTGACATGGAAAGAATAGCTGAAATTTCCATTCAAGAGAAAATGTCAATCCTATCAAGTCTGACTACACTAACCATCGACATACAGAAAATATTGCAGAGTTGGACGGATTTTCAACATTAGCTAGTAGTGATAGCTGAAGAAATTGTCGAAGTCTGCGTACTTAAAAGACCAACCATCAAACTTCATAGCCCATGAAGATCAAGCACAAGAATAACTACTTAGACAGATAAAGAAATTTTGGTACCTTCTTGTTTCTTCGGGATGAAGAAATGTTTTGTTCGTGGGGGAGATGTTGGAGGAGCAATTTGGTATGCTGACTTGAACGATAGCCAACTTAGTCGATTAGCCGACTGAGTCGGTCAGCCGACTAATGAGATATTAGGTCAGCCACCTAAGTTCGTGTCAGTTGAGTGAACTGACAGGTAGTTATTTGTAACTATTTGTAAAAAATATATATTAGGATGTTGAGCCAGATGAGAACTCAGTTCAGTTCTCTGTATTGTTTGGACCCTTTCACTATAATATAATCTGTTATTCTACTTACTTGTTCTTGTCTATTGTCTCTGTTATGTATGTTTGTGTTAATGTGTATTATTGGTAACCCTATGTGATATGTGAGATTACAACAGGTGACAATAGCTTAAGGAACCTATTCCTCCCAACCAACTCTTGGAGAAAATATGGACAACATATCTCAGGACCCTCGACCTTGTCTCCTGGTCCACCTGTTAGAAGTATTGGGTGAGAGATGTAGTATAATAATCCTTTGCAACTCTACTGAGTGTTTAGAAGTAAAATCCATTCTGTATACAGGAGTATCAACTCAGCTTAGAATAAATGCACTAGTTCAGGCCTTCAACATGATTTACTCAAAACATACTTCAGCTAGTCCCCTCCATTGAATTTTCTTGTGCACTTCATTCACTTGGAATGTTCACAAGTAAAGAATGAGTAGCCTTAGTTGTCTTCAATGGGAAGTTTTATTAGCATTCCTAGGTATTTTGGGTCAGTTTTTCACTTAATGAGCCACTTGCTCTTGTTCCACTTTCTTGGGGAACATGACCACAAAATATGAAAGTTTCCTCCTGGAACAGCTAGAATTAGTTTGAGGATTCTGCCAAGTGTCAATCTACTCTCAACTTAGCATTCTCCACCAAGAGACCAGTAAAACACTCATTTAACAGCTTCCCTAATCTGTTGTCTCATCTATAATTTATTTATTAATAAAATATTTAGCAACACATTCAATTATCCTTGACCCCACTTGGTCATTAATTTCAAACTTTATAATAAAATATAACATAATGTTTCTTAAAACATAAAATCTTTTGCAAATTGGGGCATGTGACAAACCCAATCTGATGATGCATCACCATCATCTAAGAAAATGGAACACAATTCAGGGGTCTTGTTCTGCAATTGGTTGCACTTGAACCTAAGTTTGTACTAAAAAAATACCATATCATTCAACTGTTTTTTCTCTAAATGGTTGTGCTTCTTGGTGTGTATACGCTCAAAAACGCTCCAATTACATTCACAACCAGAAGCACTACATGTTTGGCTCAATATTTGAACTGCAAAATTTTGCAAATCAGCGCACTGGATGCCAAATTATTTCCACCAATATGCTGCATGTAAGGACAAATAAAAATTAGCAAATGAATTTAAGCACAAACTTGGAAAAAAATCCAATGAATTAAAATTTACTTTGTAATTAATTACCTGGAGGATATTTTGATCTAGCTTGTAAAGTTGTAGCCAGGTCAAAGATACCAAGAATGTCATTGAAATTCAAGAGTTTTTTTTTGTTTCCACCAATATGATGTATGTCAGGACAAATAAAAATTAGCAAATAAATTTAAGCACAAACTCGAAAAAAAATCCAATGAATTAAAATTTACTTTGTAATTAATTACCTGGAGGATATTTTGATCTACCTCGTAAAGTTGTAGCTAGGTCAAAGATACCAAGAATTTCATTGAAATTCATCTTGTTTATTGGGATCAGAGACCATGCACTCAATGCATTTATACAATCCTTCTTTTACCTCCCCATCTACTTCAAAATCTTTTGTGTAATGGTATCTTCAGAAGATCCAAGAAAAAAAGGATGATCAAATTAAAAAAAATGATAAACTTTTGCAATTAAAATTTAGTAATATAACTTAAAAACTTTGAAATCAGTTACCTTGGATTCAAGTAATAGCCTATGGCATGTAACGGCCGATGAATTTGTTTGTTCCATCGTTCATCAATGATTTTCCACATAGGAAGATATTTTTGTCTTTTACCCTCATATGCTTCCTTAATTTCCTCCTTGGATTGATCCATGGCCTCATAAATAAACCCCATTGCTGCTATATCACCATCCACCATTCTCAAGACTTTCACAAGAGGATGGCTTAAAAGTACGATCTCCTCTTCCTTTTTCCAAAATGCTTTCTCATAGAATTTATCAACAATGTCTTTTCCATCAGCCTTCTTACTCCATTGCGATGCATTCCACTCATCACAAGAGAACATATTCCTCAAGTAGGCCTTTTGATCAATCAAGAACTGCAATGTAAGGAAATTTCTTGCAAATCTTGTGATAGTTAGCCTCACAAGCTCCTTTCCACTCATGCATTTTCTCATAAAGGACAAAACCCATGAGTGGTTGTAAATGTATCTTGTCATAGATTTTTCTTGTTCCACACATGTTCTCACCCACTCAATTTTCCCAATATCCTCAAGCATGAGGTCCAAACAATGGGCTGCACATGGATTCAACCAAATGGTGGGATGTTTGTCCTCTAACAACTTTCCTCCTGCAACATAGTTGGAGCCATTGTCTGTGATAACCTGCACTACATTTCAACCCCCACCTCCTCAACTATTTCATCCAAAAGATGAAATAGAAATTGTGCATCCTTCACTTGATCAGATGCATCCACTAATCTAAGGTACATAGTCCCTTTTGGGAAAGCAAATAGGAAGTTAAGAATGGTGCGACCTCTTGCATCATTCCATCCATCAGACATGATTTTGCACCCTATTTTAGTCCATGAGTTTGTGAACTCTTTGAGGTATTCTTGTACCCTTTCAACTTCATTTTTAAAAAGTATCCCCCTAATATCCTCATAACCAGGGCCCTTGAATCCTGTACCACATGAATCTATAACATCCAACATAGGTTGATAATGTATCGAACTTGAAGAATTGAAAAGTATGTATGCATCATACCACCATATATAAATGCATTCCCAAGTAGCCTCCTTTTCCACCTTCTTCCATTTGGAATCAATGGTGGGCTAAGCACCAGGGGTAGTGCAGGGTTGAAAGAAAGACTCAATGCTAACATAAGGTTTTTTAAATTGGGATGTACTACTAAAAACACCACCAACTACAACATTTTCTTCCCTAGGAATGGTATAAGGATCATGGTCAGGGTTCAAAAAACTAGAGGATTCTTCAAAACTAGGGTTTCTCTCAAGAAAATCAGAGCTACAACTTCTCCCTATCTCTCTTTACACCCTCTTGTTTTTAGATTTTTCAGCTTGGTAAGATTTAAGAATACCAAGCATCTCAGCTGTCAAGTCATCAGGGACTTTTAGGCATGGTATTACATTCCCCCTTGTACTAGCTAAGCGTTGTTTCATCCTATTTATACCCCCCCAACCTCCTTCTGGAAATAGTCACACACAATTTTTCCCTCAACTAATTGATAATGTACACATGCAACATCTTTTCTATCTTTTGGGGCCATGGAAAGGAATATAGATCTGCAAATTAAAACCCTATTTTTTTAATTCTATGAAAAATAAACAATGCTATCAAAGTTTAAAGAGACTATTCCATACAAAATTAAATGAATACAAACCACAATGCACAATTAGAGCCTTTTTACATACCTTAAAGAGTGCCTCGAAAATGTTCCAAATATGATGCAAATGTCTCCAAAGAGATTCAACCCAAAAATATCCAAAATTATCCTTCAATCTCCTCTTCCAATCACCCTAGGAACTAGGTCTAAGACCCTTAACAATCAACACAATCAAACTTCAAAGATCTAAAGATAGTTAAGCACATACTAGAAAACACTTGGATGAATAGCGTGAGTGAAAGAGAGGGGGTGGGAGTATTTTTATAGGTTCATGAGGTGTATTTTGGGTGTCTAGATACATCTTCCCCAGCCAACATTAAAAAAAAAAACAAATTAAATTTTTGAGCCTCCGTACGGCTTTGTACGAACCGATTGGTTTACTGAGAAAACTGGTTTTGAATCGATTCGATACCGAGCTAGGCAGTTCATGGACCAACCCTACCAATTCGATATCGAACCGGCCCAAAATGGTTTAGTGTTCTGGCTCGAATCAGAAATCGGCTAGAACCGGGTTGACCAACCGGTTTTTCTGGTTTCGGTCTGGTTCTGGTAAGCTTGATATGATCAGATATATGAGTGGCCTTGTTTTGTGGAAATGTCAACAAAAGGTCTGTGCCGAAATCATACCGGCTAGGAAGTTGAAAATGATTCAAAAACACAGTTTCTAAGTCAATAAAACTATCATACATGGCTAACAGGACTTCAACGTACCAATTAATTGCTACATTAGTCAATGCTCTTTGAAATAGCCTCAACCGAACAAAATCATCGTTCAGTGAGCTGGAAGAGAACCATAAATGAAATATGGTGATATGAGCACCTAGGTCCTCAACATTTTTCACTTCAAAATTTGGAATGTATGAAGGTAATTTGATGGGGATCGGTGGCCATGCCGCATTATGGTGCATGATGTCGTTTATCAATTTAGACAAATATGGCAAGTTTAAATTTTCCAGGAAAGGAAGTTTTGTCCTAGCGAGAGTTTGGTATTGAGGATTATGGGGTTAGGAAGTACCTTCCCCAGGGATCTGAAAAGAAAAGTTTGGGTTTCCCCTAGCCATCGGCTGTGATGTAGTAGCACTATTTTGAAACGGGTTCCACTCGAATGCAAAAGGATTACTAACATGTGGTGTGTGGTAAGTTTTTTGCCCAACTCCAGCTGAAACTGGAGTTTGAAAAGTAGAAGATGAGATCCCTCCATTGAAGAGTGAAAAATGAGAGCTCCCAATCACAGTAGCTGAAACCTGACTAAAGGCATGAAAACTAAAACATGTAAAGGGATTCTAGTTCCCAGAGGACACACTAACATAAGTAGGTGATGGACCTACGTAAGGTTTATATGGAGGAATGAGTCCTCCATTCCACATAAATACTTGAAAAAAATAAGTGGACACACTCAAACCACTTTGAGCATTTTGCATGAAAGGAGAAGTATAAGGTACACTGGGTATCCCAGTGACCACAACACTAGACTGGCCTATAATATTTGAAGATGGTGATGGATTGACCACTCAAGCACTAGAAGAAAATGGAGTTGAAAATTTCAATGAAACTACAGGTGCAACATATGAATTAGGTCTTGGATTACTCACCGGAGGAGGAGAGACTCCACTAGCCATCATGGCTGAAGTGGGGGTAGAAATGCATTCTTATGAACTAGGATACCTAAAATCAAATAAACACAAAACTCAGGTGAACTAAAAGCTCGAACTTGAACTAACAAAAGATCACTTAAATTAGTAAGAGGTGTATTATAATTCCATTCAAACCAGTCATATTGCATTTATTCTATCTCTACTAATGGAAAGTATGTGTGGTTATACCTAAGTTCTAGTTCACCTAGAACTTCACTAATACTTATTGGTTAAAAAAGAACCATCTGTGTCTAGGATTTTCCTTTGAGGTGGAGGTGGAGGCTCCACTACTGAAAGTGGAGTAATATTTTTCAACCTTCTATACCTATGGGGAGGTTGGTCCTCCACAACTAAAAATTTATATCACATGCCTAAAAGGTCAAACTAAAACACAAGAAAACCACAAAGAACACACTAAAAAATATCCTAAGTGTCACAAAATGAAGCAGGCGATAGATAAACCTTCCAATGGAAAGTATGGGATGATTAGGGCTCATAACCAACCAGTGGATGTTGAAATATTGTAACTTCAAAGGATATTCTAAATCTATTTTACTAATGTAACCCAAGGGAAATGTTACTTTTCCTATGACAAGGTGTTACTATTGTATTTGGTCATCATAGCGTCACGAGGTAAATCCTCCATTGTAAGTTGGGTCATCAATACCCTAATGAGTAATATAATATACTATTGCGAGTCTTCCTAGGTGAAGTCATCCCAGACAGTTTAGTGGGGCCTACTTGATTAGGGAAAAAGTTAGTTGGATCAATGTATATAAATAAAAGAGTTGTGGTTCTTATTTGAACATAGACTCACTCACTTGAGTAGTGCATAGGAGAGAGAGAGAGACATAACATAAGGAGGAGAACACCTATCAGGGATGATTTTAAGAACCCCCCCCCACCTATATTTATATGTATAAAAATTGGGCTAATCTCTTTGATATATAGGAAAATTTGAAGGTGATTTTATCAATAATATAATATGTATATATAAAAAAATTGGTGAATCTTTCATTTTATTATATAATGTTGTAAAAACTAGGTGAATATTTAACTTCATTTTAAAAAAATTGTAAAAACTAGTGAATCTTTCACTGATTTATAGAATATTGTCAAAATAAAAGAACAAGAAAATTAGTCAAATAACATGAATCACATCATCAACAACAAAACATGTAGACTTACGAGTCACAACATGAAGGTGTCAGTGAAACACAACTGCATTGACTAGATTCATGGAAAGTGGGGACTCCACTTGTTATCTCGTCCCTTAATGGTCCAACGGACATGTGGGGAATCCACTTGTTATCTCGTCCCTTAATGGTCCAACGGACATGTGGGGACTCCACTTGTTATATCGTCCCTTAATGGTCCAACAGACATGTGGGGACCTAAATATTGACAAAATGATAAACTCATAGAATCATACATTATGCTCAATCTTGGCCTCCACTATCCAATTATGGTCATGGAGGCTAATACAATTATTCATTGTAATTATGCCAATTGATTATTGCATTAGATGAATATTGGTCTTGTTCCAATAGGTATCCTACGATCAATGCATAGGAACCTAGTGCATAGACCATTTTTCTATTCGCTTAGATATGTAGAGCCCATTTATTTTTTTGAATAATGATATGTATTTACAAAGAAAATATACAGTCCATAAAAGAATTAAAAAACTGAAGACAATTAATTCATGCAACTAAAAGTTAATAAAAGAATCTTTTCTCAAATCCTAAAACCAACCTTGATTCAAGATACAACAAAGGGTTAAATCAAGCATCGAATGAGAACTAGAATCATTCAAAGGAATTAACACAATATTTAACCAAAATACACACAAACTTCAAAAATTGACAAAATTCTTCAAACAAAAGCAATAAACAAACCATAAAAGTTTGTCAAGATATTTGTGCTAAACAGCAACATGGTTTCATGTACTTGAATGAGCCCATTCTTTCTTAGCGAAAGTGTTGTCAAATTAGTTATTATCATTTAATGTTAGGAAACTATCTATGTGAAGAGATAGCTCCTTGGCCTAGCTTTCTCAAATTCCAGCATCATTTCCTATTAGATACAAGAAAGAGACAATGTAAGAGATAAATATCAAACCATCAATCTCAAAATAAGCTGCATGAAGGTAATGTATCTCAAATCATCAATGTTACAACAAAAACATATAATGTAGAATCTATTTTTACCGAAAACATAACCTCAAATTCATATATGGAGTTGGGGTTAGGTTTGAGTTCTTGTTTTAGCTTTTAATAGGAGCTACTTTTGGGATCCCACTTTGTATTGTTATCATGGTACTGTAGAGTCTTGTTGACCTACTTTTGGGATCATTTGTTGGACATTAATAAAATATTTTTATCTTATCATAATTCTTTTTGTTACCTTCATCATATGCTTAATGTGTTACTTTCATTATATGCTTAATGTACATATTGTGTGCTAGTCAGTTGTTAGATTACCACAAGGTTAGTTAAGAACACAAAGTCTACACCACCAGTTTTAGATTGGGTACCATCATCAAAATGGGGGAAAGTGCCAAAAAATTTCCTAAGGAAATAAAACACCAATGTTCCACCAAGTTTCTAAGATGTACAAATTTGGGAGCAAGGGAACACATCCAAGGGGACATGTGGAATCACCCCACAAAATCTATGGAACATTGAAGTCTCCAACATAGGAGGCCAGCCCAAATACTAAAAAGATTTATTCTGAGTATTTTCTCCCAGTTGCAACGTCACAACCAACAGCCACATAATAGTAAATGTTTGAGGTATTTATTGTCCAGTAACAGAAAATAATTAAGTATTTACTATTCATTGTACCCACAATATTCAACAAGGGACTATGGCAAATACTTGAGGTATTAAGTTTTAACTTTTAACTATGGCCACAACAATAAATATCCAGCAACAAAGTTTCTATGATTCCAACAGTCCACAACATCCATTAGAGTAAATTTCAACTCAAAATGGGCCTCCTAAAATGAACTAATAAAATAATAGTTAAAATAATAAAATAATATTTATTAATTTTGGAGGAAGAAAAGAAAAAAACTACTTTTTTGTTTGTATTTTTGACATATCTCCCTGTGTTTTTACTCAAATTTCGATCGGGAGAGCTCGTTGGATGTGGAATTAAATTCTGCATCCAACGAGTACCCACTCGTCATACTTTTGACGGACCTTGCTACCCCAAAAACAAGAAATACCTGAAAAAATGGAATGATGACATCATCATTCCATTTTTCATGTATTTCTTATTTTTGGGGTAGTGGGGTCCATCAAAAGTATGCCGAGTGGGTACTCGTTGGATGCGGAATTTAATTCCACATCCAACGAGCTCTCCCGATTGAAATTTGAGTAAAAACATAGGGAGATATGTCAAAAATACAAACAAAAAAAGTAGTTTTTTTTATGATAGCTATCCCCAAATTTATATTAAAAAAGTGTTTAAGACCTATACGGTATTTCAAATTTAAATCAATTTCATTGGATAACACATGATTACATGGAATTTGAATAAAATTTAAAAGTCCCATTTTGAGTTGAAATTTCCTCTAATGCAGCAACAAGGTTTCTACGATTCCAATAGTCCACAACATCCAGTAGCAAGAATTATGTTTCACAGCATCCAGCATTCATAGGCCAAAGGTCTCAACTCTCCCTCACATGGTCTCCTTCATACTGCCATGCCCACATAGCCTCACTACTCACACAAGTTAAAAGACAGTGCATAGAACTCAATCAACCACAGTATCTTTCACGACACCACAGTAGCAAAAGACCCTTGGCATAGCAGAAAATTAGAAATATCATGGTGACAGCATAGGTGAATGATGGGTAGTAGCATAGAACTCACAGGAGGCTAAAATAATTAAACATTACGTTAAAATGTATAATTTATACATTGTCAAAATTGGTCAAAATGGATACAGGAGCAATGCTTTTTAGGTAGTAGGAATATTTATGTTTTTGGAAGCATTCCCCTTAAAAGGGAAGGTGGGGTACATCTCCCTTGGTGTATCTCCTTTCCATGAGCATGGGAATCACATCCCCTACCCTTGGGGACACATCCCAATGTAACACTGAGAAGCACTAATCTAAAAACACCTTATACTACAGAATTTATCAGGACAGTCAGTGAAATGTTTGCAGTATATATCTAAGACATAACAATATATATCTACCTTGTAATATATCCATATTCCTAACTTCACTTGCATGAAAAAAACTTTAAAAAATGGGATTTGTTCAACACCTTGTCCTAGAACATGAACAATAACACCTGAACCTTCCTGAATTGCTTTTATTGTTGCTCCCTGCCTTCCAATTAAACTACCAGCCTTTGTGCTAGCCACAAGCAAATGAGTTGAAGTCATTCCACTACCACCCTGCTAAGCTCGACCCATTTCCCCTATGCCATCTGGACCTCCTTCTATAATTCACTTATGAACCTTGAGTATCCCATCCATAGTTGGAGAAATTGGTGCTTTTGGTTCTTCTTTTGCTGAAACCATAACCTATGACAAGAGATAATAATGAAGGTATTTAAGGTGAAATCGGAATAAAATATTTTGAATCATAGAATTAGAAAGAAAAAAAACCCAAGAACGTACAAAATTTGGAAGCCAACAATATATGTAAAGATACAATCCCTCATTGTTGAAATACAAAAATGGCACATCTGTGCAAGAATGTACAATAATCAGATTGTTATCATATGCCAGCCACAATAGGAGAAATGATTGGAAACTTCTTTTTTGAAAAAACAGAGTACTATAGGAAACACCTCCAAGGTTTGGCAATAGAAGATCTAAGGATTTTTAAAACATCTGATGCAATGGAAAAATCAAATACCCTTGATTGGATCAAATAACATGTCTATGATCCTCTTTGTAGGATAATGTATAGGTTTGTCAAATATAAACTTTGATTTAGCATCAATTTGGCAGTTCCCATTACTTGGAAAGACTAGATGATTTGCATCTAGATTTGAACAGTTCTTACGTGACAGTTTTGGTAAAGTATTCCATTTATTTTAGCAAATAAAGAACACAATTTAACAAGAAGACCAAACATCAAGGATTCAAATAAAGTTTATAGTGCGTTCAGGAGTGCCTTGAATTCCTTCTAGAATCTTAATGCGTGATCTGGTCTCTTCACACATCTTTTTCACAAATTCTCCCTTGCAACCAATAATTCCACCAACCTTCTGAACAGGAGCAAGCAGCCAAAATACATTATCCCCAAGCCATCCGGGCCATTTCATATATGTTAATCCAGCACCAATTTCATCTTCTCGGCCCCTTTTTTGAGGAAGGCTAGTATTTTTGGCCATTCCAATCATGTTTTATTGCTCTTACATGGTTTCCATTGATGCCATTGCCATGTTTCTTGGCTGACCTAAATCAAACAATGTAAACAATCAATCCAGTAGATCTTGTTCTGTGTGAGATAGAATGGTCATACAATGCATGGATCCTTCTTTTTTCTTTTTCTTTTTCCTATTTCTTTCTTTCTTCCATTTTTCTGTACTGGTTGTGATGGCTAGGTTGGCTTGGGAACAAGTTTGTGGAAGGAAACATAAGTAAAACCTATTTATTATGAATTATGGGAAGCAAGCAGCCTAATTCTTGTAGAAGTACTCCATGTTGGGTTGTTTCCTATTATTTTTACACATTCTAGATAGTTTTGGGTATTTTTTAACCATGTCTCAACCCTCCAAACAACAACAAGATCAGTCCTATGTATAATGTGGGAATATTCCTTGTAGTGGTAGGCATGATTTAGCATCAACAAAAAACAAGAAGTCTGGTCAATCTGAAAGTAAATAACAACAATAAAGATCTTGATTTCTCCACATTCTGGGCATATCTTGAGTGAATTTAGGGCTGTCCCTGATCCCAAGTAGACTTAAGTCCAAATCTGGTCCAATTATAAGTAGATCTAGCAAGTCTAAGCATCTTGCTCCCATGCTGCAACAGATTTGGGCAACTTTAGTGGAAATAAACAAACTAAATTCCAAATATGGGCATAGTTTGAACTTTGAAGTATTTTCTGTCATAGGAGCCACTGATTATGTATTATGTGTAGCTTTAGGTTTGTTTGAAAATGCTTCATCAAACATGTCCATGTCCAGTCTATATTCTGGAATGATTCATCAAACCTGTATATTAAAACCTTATATACTTGAGCATCAAATAAAGACAAGAATCAAGTACATTCATCAAAAGCAACGAAATAAAAACCCCATTTAAATGGGCGAATAGGATTGTTTCCACATAGAAATGGTCCTAGCTTTGGTGGCATGTACAAGTTCAGCCTATTAAGTACTTTGTCATGGATAGAAACTAGCAACTGGAAAAATCTCAGAAATGCCATATTTTTTATATCTTCTACCTCAGGATCACAACACACTAATTCAAATGGGTTTGAGCAAGATGGGATAATATGATGCATGTAATTTGAATTTAACTTTTCTAAGTCTTTTTTATTTGGTGCCATGTACATTCGTCAAAATCAACCAGATCAAAACCCCATTTAAATGGGCAAATAGGATTGTTCCCACACAGAAATGGTCCTACTTTGGGGACATGTACAAGTTCAGCCTATTAAGTACTTTGTCATAGATAAAACCCAGCAACTGGACAAATCTCAGAAATGCCACCTTTTTTATATCTTCTACCTCAGGATCACAACACACTAATTCAAATGGGTCTAACCAAGATGGGATAATATGATGCATGTAATTTTAATTTAACTCGTCTACTTTTAGAGCCTAGTATGTTCCTAGCAACATGGATTTATTTCCCAAATATCCATTGTTTACTTCTGCTACTCATTTTCAGAAGTGCATAGGTCTAAGTTTTAGCCACTTTACCATTGCTATGATGCACTAAACTTGTCAAAAATGTACCCAAAACACACCAATACTTGTATTTTCTTGATTTATGGTTATTTGAAGGCTAGGACAGATTTGATCTATTGTTGTTTGAGGCTAACAAATACTAGAACTACCCAAAATATCCCAAATCAACTAATTAGGTTGTTAGGAGGCTCAACATATGCCTAGGTCATCAAGGAATGTGCCCAGAAATCATTTTGATTCATGTATGAGGATTAAAAAGGACAACATGCCCGGGTTTGCTTTCAATCATCCATAGAACTAATGAGGGATTAGAGGGCTCCATCCATATCAAATGAGATCACAAATTATCCATGTCACCATCACATGAACCAAAGATCTACCAATCTAGACTCCAAGGCATCATACTAAGCCATCCATCCATGATAAAACAAATGCAATCAACAAAGGAGGTTCGTGACCTAAGCATATATTAATGATCATGAACCAGTTGAGATTAAGAAGATGGGTCTTGGAGAACCTAGGCATATATTAATGCTTTTGAATATTTAATCTCTTTCTGTTGTGAGATCTGTTGCAAAAGAAGTTATACTCATTTGGTTGTGCCCAATTTTTAGCTCACTGTTCCTCTAGCAAATTTACCAGCCTTGTCTATCTTGCTGAAGGAAATTCCTAATAATTATGAAATTCGACATGGATTGAAGGCAGAGGTTATTTGGAATCGATACTGATTTTAATGGCTTCCTTTTGTCAAAGTATTTCTTGCTTCTCTTGTTGTTGTATTTTAGCAAGAAGGAATAAGCATGTCTCCTTCTGTGTTCAATGGTAGTTGATAATTAATATTTCCAAAATATTTGATGTAGTTATCAATGCCAGCCTATCATGAAATTTTTTCTCCTAGATGAATTACTCATTCAGTGTTTTCGAATTGCATGTCTCAAATGAAATGTCATGTACCGGGATGCCTTTCTCTGGCCATTGGGATACTTGATATGAAAATTCTTCCTTTATGAACAAATCCATATGTACAACAATTAGTAGCAGATATAACATGCATATTTCTGGAATTCATTCATTATCCATTATCAAAACATATGTAAACACAAGCATTTTTCACAAAGCTGATTATGGAATAATTATTTGTTTTCAAGTGAAGTCCACCAAAATGGTTACTGACAAGCAATAATCTCACTCAGCCCAACCCACTACTCCCATGACATAATCAATATCCTCACTATTGAGCACTCCAGTCCCTCATCCATCCATTAGTCCATGATGGTACTTTCTTCTCCTTCATAGCACAAGGAAAATCATCCCTTTCTCTGCTCCACAACCCCTTAGGAATCTTCTTCCCTTCTAGTGTAGGCAGAAAGAGTTAAAGACTAGTGGTTTCCTACTGTGAATGACCCATATGAGAAACACTTCACCAAAATAGTCCATAAGTAGCACTAATGTGGTTGCAGGTTTGTGGTTTTTTCTTAAGCTATCATAGACATTATTTACCATCCCTTTTCCTCTTTGAATTCACACAGCAAGTCCCTCGACCTCATAGGATCTTGCAAGTCATAATTTTCTTGGAATAGTCTTGAAATTTAAAGGCATAAACAGCCATGGCTCCACACAAGGTTTCTTCAAGAACAAGGAGGATAATGTTCCCAATTCGAATGGAGTAAGTATTATCCATGGAAATGGTGAATAATTATTTTTCGACAAGAGTTTGCATAAGATATATGTGCCCATCCCAAGAAGCATGGGGAAACATGTAAAAGATCACTGAATCAATGATTGATGGGAAATTTTTGTGAAGAATCATGGGCATGAAAGGTCATACCTTCAAAGAACAATTATCAAGTCATACCACCCATGGAGTCATTTAACTCAGGCCACATGACTTCTGTCTTTTTTTCCAAGTTTCCATGCTCCCACCCTTCAGCTCATAAGTGAGAATTAAATTGTTGAAATATTGCCAGCCCAAAATCAACAATTAGCTCACAAATAGTTCCATTCAACAATCAACTCGTAAAGTGTGATCATGTCACAAGTGGGATTTCAACTTGGGTGGGGAGGACAACTTCCCTACCACTTGACCTAGACCCAATTGACACATGGCTTGACTTATGTATCATAAACTACATCATTTAAATAATCCATGAGTTAACATTTTATAATTCAGGGTTAAAACTTAGATAACACATGATAACAAATTGTTGTGTTCAATGGTATTTCGATTTCCATATTACTTATTGATATTGGTTTCCAAATATAACCTATTATGAAAAATATTTTATCTAGTTAATTCCTCTCATCTGGTGTTGAATAGTTAATCTGTCACCAAAATGTCTCTCTTATGAATAGAACTTGAATCCGTTTTAAGTGGCTTCTAGATCTTGATTTACATGCTTTGAAGAAGTCATTAAGCTGAACCACCATGGTAGTTACAATGATCATTTTTTTTGCACAAGGTCCTTGAGGCACTGTTGTGCATGTGTTAGGGGATAGGTTTATTAATTCATTTTTCAAATGAGGAAACAGTGGTGAAGTAGACTTTGAAACTTTCAATGTAGTTCCTAATTTCAAGATTAGTAAATAGTGATGTGATCTGAGTTTCAGATCTGTGTGCTTGCTGCTACTTTCTTCACCTTGATGTGTTTTAGTTCATAGTAAAAATCAAATTGTAGTTTTTATAGAGATTTTAGTTTTATTTTTTCTTAAATAGGTAGGTTAGAAATTAGCTTAGGACCATTATCATGTGCTAAAAAAATTTAACAATTTTTACAAGAAGAAACATTGGGATAGAGATGAAATCCTCCCTTTATTTTTCAGTAATCACTATATTGATTGAAGTGTATTTTCTGCTATGAAGTCTCAGTTAGGGCTGTTCACTCTATTTTGAGGGATGCCCTAACTAGGGTTCAAAGGTTAAGTGTAGAAAGTTAGGCTCTCTTGATCTTATGGTCAAATTTAAATATAGAATGATGTATTGTTGGTTGTTTGTCTATATAAAGGTTTCCTATTGTGGTCTACTTCCTTTATGGTTTCATTTGTGGCTTTGCTTTGATTATCCATGGCTGCATGTTGTTACTTGGCTGATTTTGTACTTGTGAGGAGCATATTTAGTAGGACCTTCTTTTAATTATCTATATATTGAGGTAAATCCATGTGGTTGGTTAGACTCTAGAGCATGTTTATAATAGCCTAAACACACCTCTTTCCATATAAGTTCAAGCCCCCTTGATTGTTGATCTTGACTTCATCACCCATTGGATACGCATTAATCTTGGCAATATAGCATGCCTTCAATATAAGTATATCACAAACATATTTCCTTAGGTTTCACCCCTTGTGCGAGAGGATAGCTAGCCTAAAGTGAGTAAAAGAGTTGATGTGGTGACAATTGGAAACATTCCTATGTATCCCTAGGGTTGCGCTTCATTCAGGGACTTGAATATCTTTGAGTGCAAGTTGTGGAGATAACACAATGAATTTAACATTTCTACAACATGGCACCATTATAACTTAGCCTAAAAATCTTGACACCTATTGCATAACCTCATCATTTACAAGTAACACATGATTTAACATATTGAATTTCAGGGATCAGAACCAGGGTATTGCAACAATAATGTTGTTGCAAAGGTAATATTTATTTATCACTAAGTGTTGGAAGGTGAAATGGTATTGATATATAATAGGCACCTCTAGGTGTAATTACAATAATAAATCCACTAAGCATCACTAGGTACAATTTTAGCAATGTTCAGTAGCTGCTAGAAGGCACACAGGAACAATAATTCCAACAATAGATAGCTTGGATAATCATTACTGCCCTCCAAGCATGATATTAGAAAACATATAATGTTAACACAAGATAACACAACAAACAACAGATTCAATATATTAATCTTGAAAACAAAAGAGTACACGGACCACATCATGGAAAGTTACATTCTCCCATTCAATTGGGTTCTCCCCGATTCTCAGTAAAAGAGTCCTCTCCTGATGAACTGAGGTGAGTAGTACATGTTTGCTATTAATCCAAAACTATATTGTTAGAAAAAATAAAGGAAGACAGATCTACAAGATGAGAAATTTAGCACAAACAAACACAAAAAATAAAAAAGAGCAGATTATAAAAGTCCATATGAGTCAAATAGACATTCAGTTATAATGGTTTGCTAAATTCCTAAATCTTGATGGATTCTTCTCCATGTTTGCAAATGTCTTCATATCTACACAATTATGATTATTTTCTCAAGTTTTTTCAGGATTCCAGTTGTCTTTTTAGATCCTTTCTCTAAGAACATCAACCTCTTTTCGCAAGTAATTTTGTTTTTATGTTTCCTTTAATAAGCCACATGAATATCAGACCATGACTTTAGTTTTCACTAAGTTGAAAGAGATCAAGTAGTTTACAAAAATTTTCAAGAGGGATTTGGATGAAGAGGTTCAATATCACATAGATTTTGGTAGATTATGTCTGTTGAGGGGCATCCTAACTACTATTCCATGATCCGTGCTAAATAAAAATATTCTTTTGCTAAGAAATTACATTAATGGTGGGGAATCTAGATTCTAAACCTATAGACACAAGTAAAGGTGGATCTACAAAGTACATGATAGTTTGGAATATATTATTTGATGGAATCACACCTTTCCTTTGCAATTTATGTGAAATATTTGTGGACTGTCAATTTAATTTCCATGTAATAATTGCACAGAAGATTTGTTTTCAACAATTAAAAGCATCTGTTCTAGCTGATATTCCTGCCATAGTGGAAGAGGAATTTTACCATGCATCCAAGCTCCATAGTATTGTAGTAAAACCTTACCATCATTTTCTATATTTCATGGTTCTTCATACTAAAATAATTGGGAATATAATCTAAACTAGTCAACCAAACAAGTACAAGTTGTGTTTGACTTGATGATAGATGTGCATTCGATTTTCTTGAGGACTTCGAAGCATAATTCAGTGCAAATAAATGTTAAAGCTAAATTTGAAGAGAAAAAAAACACAACATGGACCTTTCTAAATAATATTGTGTCATAATTGTTGTTGCTTGGTGGCCATTGCAAGTGGAGGTACGTACCCCTTGCATCTCTACGTATGTGTTTGGGGGACAAGAATTAATTAAGAATGAGCCTAATCCTATATAGATGTTGTTTGTTGTGTTGCAACTTGATTTTTGAAATGTTTCCTTGAGAGCCTAGTGGTGATTTATGAAAACTCAAATCAAGCAATAAGAGAACCAACTAAATGAACCATATCTAATACCTTGTCCCCTATTCACCATAGAGCACTGATAATTTTACAAGGAAATGATTTGACTGCAGAGTACCATCCATGCGACCATTACTTACATCCTTATACCATAACTACCCAACATAAATGGATAATCCTAGAATCTAATAAAATGGGCAGTAAAAAACACCATTGCTTTCAACCGATCTAAGTAAACAAGTCATCACATAAAGCAATTTGGCTAATAGATATATGTAAATAAACTCAAAATTTCACAACCCAGATAAGCTAAATACATTGCATCTCTTCCTATTCTTAAAAAAGAAGCAGAGATCAAAAACATGTGCAGAAAGACAAATAATTGAAGGGAATTTGTGAGTACTGACTGTCTCCATCCTTGTCAAACAAACTGAAAGCCTCCTTGAACTCAGAGATTTGTTCCTATGTTAGCTTGTCCATCATTTTCACGTAATGTAAGCAAATAGAGCACCAGAGGAAACAAGACTGGATTTTCCCTGAGTCAAAGACTGATCTTACTTTCTTCTGCTTCTCCTTGTTCCTTCTCAAAATAGAACAAGGGAAAACTTTGATCGATCTGTACCTTCATTTATCTAAATCCAGGAGATGCAATGTATGATATATATAGGTGGTGGGTGCAAAACCCCGAGGTGGAAAAAATCGTACGGTTTTTCAGTTGTAATGGGAGGTGTCATTGGTGCTTTGAATAAATCATGGGATTGAAAAGAGAATATTCTTGAAAATAAAAACAGAAGGAAAAGCAAAGAAATCTATGCTACTCTTATAATCAGTACTGTTGTAATCTCACAGATCACATAGGGTTACCAATAATACATACTAAAACATACATACATAACACAGACAAGAGATAAGAACAAGTAGATCAAGTAACAGATTATATTAACATGAGAGGGTTCATACAATGTAGAGAACTGAACCAAGTTCTCATCTGGCTTAACAGACTAATATATATGATTTACAAACAATTACAAAATAACTACCTGTCAGTTCACTCAACCGACATGACCTTAGGGGGCTGACCTAATATCTAATTAGTTGGCTGACTGACTTAGTCAGCTGATAGACTAAGTCAGCTATCATTCAAGTCGACATACTAAGTTGCTCCTCCAACATCTCCCCCACGAACAAAAAATTTCTTCATCCCGAAGAAACCGGGAGGTACCAAAAATTTCCTTGTCTGTCTAAGTAGTCATTATTTTGTGCTCTTGATCTTCATGGGATGTGAAGTCTGATGGTCGGTCTTTTCTGTACACAGACTTCGACAATTGCTGGGGCTGTCACTGTGAGGTGATGTTGGAAATCTGTCCAACTTTGCAATATTTTATGTATGTCGATGGTTAGTGTAGTCATACTTGATAAGATCGACATTTTCTCTTGAATGGAAATTTTGGCTATTTTTCCCATGTCAGAACCCATAAACTGGTCCATTTCCTCTGCTATCTCTATGATTCATTTCATTTGTGGGCATATGATGTCTAATTTTTCTAAGTTTGGGATGGCTTAATGTACCCATTGATGTGCTTCCCTTTCGAGCTTCTACAATTTAGCTGTTTCAAGCACTATCTGATATTCAATTGTGCTTTTGAGCGCTTTGTCAATACTTTTCCTCTTCTCCAGTGCTTGGATCTATTGTTGGGTCTGCCTAGTTTACTGATAGACTTTCCCGTATTAAGCAGGCCATTCTCCCATTACTTCTTTCATGATAACAGACTCCTCCATGTGATCTTGCAACACTTTGTAGGCTTTTGAAAAGGCTGTGTGTTGCTCCATGAGTAGCTGAATGGTTTCTTCTTTCCTAGCTCAAGTAACAGATTATATTAACATGAGAGGGTCCATACAATGCAAATAATTGAACTGAGTTCTCATCTAGCTCAAAATCCTAATATATATTATTTACAAATAGTTACAAAATAACTACCTATCGGTTCACTCAACCGACACGACCTTAGGTGGCCGACCTAATATCTAATTAGTTGGCTGACCGACTTAGTCAGCTAATAGACTAAGTAATCTATCATTCAAGTCAACATACCGACTTGCTCCTCCAACAAGTACCATGTGCCTTGGCAAAAAATTTCTAATGAGCTCCATGGCTGTTGAATACTATAACTTACACCCAGAATAAAACCAACAGAGTGCAAAGAATAATATCCAATGAGGAAAATCTCATCAAGATGTGTTCTAGCAACAAGGTTGAGTGCTCACAGCAACTAACCTGTAGAAATCCTGCAGATAGAAGAGGATTCAAGAAACTAACTTGTAAAATGCCTGTAGATAGAAGAAAATTTGTGAAATTGCTTTCCACGAATCCACTCAACCACTGTAAAGACCGATTTGAAATAGAAATCAAGCTTGATGTTGAGCCTAATTCCTAACTCTTGCACCATTATATAGGTAAAACACTTCCTCGCTTGACTAAATTTATCCATTTTTTGCTCAAATATGGACCAAATCCAGTGAAAAAACTTCCCCAATTGATTAAATATCCACATTTTACTCAAATAATTGTCCACAAATCCAAATCCAGGATGAACTATGTCCAATTTACCCCAATCGAGGTCGAAGTAAGACTAGTGTACCGAAATATTCATATATCCTAGCGAAATACCAAATTTTTAATCATATTGCCCATAACTCCTGGGAGAAATACCAAATTTTCAAGCTATTATCCATAAATCCGGTGAACCCTCTTCATTTCTCCTCCCAATCGGAAAAAATCAGGCAAATTTGGGCAAATATCTCCTCCCAGTCAAAAAAATTCGAGCGAATGTGGGCAAAAATCAATAATTTCGTGGGCTAATATTCATTTTCCAGTTTTTCCCTAAATCAGGATGAATGTGATTTACCTTAGGGAAGCTATATACAAAATAAACAATGGGCTAATTTATTAAATAAAATAAAAACATTTTAATATAAAAATTTTCCCACTTTGTTTTGGGTAACCCTTAAAATTCGCCATTGGGCTAAAATTCGCCCTTAAAATCATCCCTGACACCTGTTTTGGTGGGTTTTATTTTATACATCTTGTACAAAGGATGTTTTCCTCAATTTTCTTCACCTTGAGGGTTTCCCAAGATAAATATTGTGTCTATGTTGTGACCATGTTTCTATCATTGATTATGGATATGCTGCTGGTATGATATTTAAATTGAACACTAATGAATCTAGTCTAGCATGTGAAATCATAACATGGTATCCGAGCTAAATTTATTAGAGTAGCTTACACAAGGTGAAGTTATCTCTCCTCCCTCTCGAGAAGAAATTATGGTTTCTACAAAACTTGGAGTTTTTAATATCTTCTTGCATGGAAAGTTGTGCCTCCTTGGAGTGCATCAGTTGATCCCTAGATCAAATTTTTTGGTTGGTTGGATCTTTGGGAAATCCAAACTCTAGTTTGGCAGTGAACCATAAAACTGCAGTGAAATAAAACTAGAAATTATGTAGTGCTGCAACCTCGCAAGTAGTATTTGAAGGGTGAAGATTTGGGATCTCTAGAAATTAGCTAGATAGACCAAATCGCCTCAGTGAAGCACATCTACTGGTAAGGTCATCCTCCTATTTTGATAAATTTCATTTTTTAGTGACCTGCTATATAAGATGGCCCCCATAACTAAGCTTGAGGACAAATTGGAAGGCCTAGAAAAATTCTTGGCTTGGAAGTATAGGATAAGTCTCATTCTGAAAGAGAATGGACTTGAGAAGTACATCAAGGATGAGATTGCAAAACCTGAAGAAGATGAATCTAAGGAGAAGCATGAACAAGACATAATCAAGGAGATGAGGATTGTTGTTGATTATATTAAGGATCACTTGATCCCTCAAGTGTCATCTAAGAAGACACGTAAGCAAATGTATGATGGAATTTCCATAATGTATGAGGGAAGGAACATAAACATAAAGATGAATTTGAGAGTCCAACTGAAGGGAATCAAGATGAGCAAAGGAGAATCTATTCAAGATTAATTCACAAGGGTCTCCCAATTCAAAGAACAACTAAGTGATATTGGAGAAAACCTTGATGAGGATGAACTAGTTATGACTTCTTTCAATGGTCTCACTAGACCTTGGGACTCATTCATTCAGACTCTGTGTGCCAGAAAAGAAAGTATGAAGGTTGACATTGTATGGAAAGATTGAAAACAAGAAGAATCTAGAGTAGCCAATAGAGAATCTCTCCTTAGAGAATATGATCAGGCTCTACCTACCCATACTAAAGCAAGAAAACAATCAAACTTCAACAAGAGTAATCATAAGCCTTCAAAGAATAAATTTTATAAAAAGAAGAAGGATTACTCAAAGTATTAATGCTAGAAATATCATACGATAGGACATCTTGTTAGAGAATGTCCATCACCAAAGAAGAAGAATAACAACAAGAGACATCATCCTCATCTAGATGAAGATGAGGATGTAGAAGAAGAAAGGCCTCAAAAGAAAACTAGAGGTGAATATGTAGAAGAATATGTGTTATTCTCTACACTCTGTAGGTCTCTAACACCCAGAGAAGACACATGGATGATTGATAGTGGTGCCTATAAACACATGATAGGGAAGAAGAATTTTTTTTCAAGACTTGAAGAGAAGAACTCTCTCTAGAAGGTATCATTGAGATATGAATATCAATATCCCATCAAAGGTATTAGTGAATCAAGCTACACGATTGACTCTGGGACTTCCATGAAGATGAAGGAAGTACTGTATGTACCAAGCTTGAAAAAGAACCTAATTTCCATCTCTTCTCTAGATAATAAAGGATATAGAATTTCCTTTATATATGGATAAGTACTAATGTGGTCCAAAGGAAAGACACTTGAATATGCTATAGTCATTGGAGAAGAATAAGTAGGATTCTACAAAATCAAAGGACATTCAGAGACAACCCTTTTCCATGAGACTACCAAATCAAGTGAAATGTGGCATAGGAGACCTGATCACATCAACTACAAAGAGTTTTCCTATGTGAGCAAGTGGTAACAGGGTTACCAGATCTGAATATCGAACATGAGGGAACCTTGAAGGGATGTGAAAAAGGAAATAACATCAAGAATCCCTTTCCGAAAAGTAAAACAAACCAATGGTACGTTGGAACTAATTCATTTTGATGTATGTGGTCCTATTCCCTCCATATCCTTAAGTGGATATGAGTACTATGTCACATTTATTGATGAATATTCAAGAAATTTTTGGATATACTTCTTGAAGAATAAGAGTGAAGTGTTCAATAAATTCAAGGAATTCAAAGCCTTGATAGAGAACCACTCAGAAAAGAGAATCAAGACACTGAGATATAATAATGGTGGATAATACACTTCAAAGGAATTTGAAGCATTATGTAAGGAGGTAGGAATCAAGAAGGAACTAGCCATTCCCTATATTAATCCCCATTAGAATGGTGTTGCAGAAAGAAAGAATAGATCTGTCATGGAAGTAGTGAATACAATGATTCATGACCAAGAAATCCCTATGCACCTATGGGATGAAGCAGCAAGAACGCCCGTATATGTGCAGAATATATTATCTCACATTTCTCTTGGATTCAAGACTCCTGAAGAGATGTATACTGGAAAGAAACACGATTTAATCCATATCAAGATATTTGGCTTCCCAGTATATGCACGTATTCCAAAAGAGAAGAGAACAAAACTAGATCCTTTTAGAAAGAAGGGGATATTTGTAGGATACTATGAAGTCTCCAGATCCTTTAGGATATACATTTCAATATTTGATCATATCAAGATGATTAGAGATGTAACATTTGATGAAGAGAAATATTTGAAGAAGTCTAGAAGGTGTCAGCTTGAAGAAGTACATAAAAAGGATGTACTTCCCAAAAGGATGGAAGCTGAACCATCTCCTGAAATAGTAGCATCAGAAGATCATGACATGCTATAACCTCAGGAGCCCCCTAATATGCATATCTATTGAAAGAAAAAACCTCCTTGCGTAAGAGAAATCATACAAGAACCAGAAATATATGGAGCGCCAAAAGGATCCACAAGAACCAACAAAATATCAAAGCCATATTCTAGTTGTGTAGCTTTGATGTGTGACCTTATAGATCAAGAACCCACCAACTATGAGGAAGCTACATAGAAGAAAGAATAGGTTGAATAAATGAAGAAATAATACCAATCGATCATGAAGAATGATGTTTGGGATATTGTTCCCAAACAAGAAAACAAAAGTTTGTTTATATTAGAAATGGATGTACAAGATAAAAAATGCTGCTGATGGAAGTATTGAAAAGTACAAAGAAATATTTGTGGCTAGAGGATTGTCTCAGAAAGAGGGGATCGATTATGAAGAGACATTTGCTCCACTAGCAAGGAACACTTCCATCAGAACTATCATGGAACTTGCCTCCATGATGAAGTGGGAATTACACTAGATGGATGTAAATGCAACCTTCCTTAATGGTGTGATTGAGGAAGAAGTTTACATCGAACAACCATAAGGATTTGAAGTAAAAGAAAGAGAGACTCATGTATGCAAGTTGAAAATGGATCTGTATGGAATGAAGAAAGCTCCTAGAGCTTGGTATAGAATTATAGATAACTTCTTGAAAAGAATGAGATTTACCAAGAGTAAAGTTGATCCTAATATTAATATGAAGATTGTGGATGATGAACCAGTCATACTATTGTTGTATGTGGATGATCTATTTTTGACTGGAAATGAGAAACGAATCAAGGGTTGCAAGAAGAAGATAGCGAAAGAATTTGAGATGAAATATATTTGATTAATGCATTATTTCCTAGGGCTAGAAGTGTGGAAGAGCCCAAAAGGAATCTTTTTGAACTAGGGAAAGTATGCAGTAGAAATCTTGAAAATATTTGATATGTTAGATTATAAATCCATTGCCACACCCATGGATACCAACCTGAAGTTGTTGTCCAATGAGACATTAGATTTAGTGGACATGACTCACTATAGATATATTATTGGGTCATTAATGTATATGACGAACACAAGGTGAGATATATGCTTTGTGGTGAACACCTTGATTTAGTATCTAGTTAAACCTAGATGGGTTTAGGTGATATCAGGAAAGCATGTGATGAGGTACCTAAAAGGTACGATTTATTTGGGAATTTACTATGGGAGAGATCATGACTACAAATTGTATGGATATATAACTTTACATTGGGCAGGAAATGTAATAGACAGGAAGAGCACCTCAGGTGGATGTTATTGTCTGGGTTACACCATGATATCATGGTTTAGTAATAAACAGTCCATTGTTTCTCTGGGTAAAAATGAAGCAGAGTACATTGTAGCTTGCTCCACTTGTTGTGAAGTGTTATGGCTTCAGAAGCTGATGTCAAGATTATTTGACATGTAGTTGGATACCACAGTAATTCTCTATGACAACCAGAGTTGTATAAATATGACAGATAATCTTATGTTCCGTGACAAAGTGAAGCACTTATAAATATGATATTTTTATATAAGGGATACAGTACAAAAGGGAGCTATGAAGATCCAGTATGTGAGTACCGATGAGGAAGTTTTTGATGTACTAACCAAGCCTCTATCTCAAGTGAAGTTTGAATATTTCTGTGATAAGATTGGTGTAGTTCGAAAAGAATTTCCTCGCAAGGAGGAACAGTGATGGGAATACATATGATGAAGATATGGAACTTCTTGGAAAAATTAGGAACAAGTCGATGCTATGGAATTTACATAGAAAGGATGAACACGTTGAAGACATGAACCCTCTTGGGAGAAAGGGGGATCAGGTTGATAATATGTAACTTTCCAGGAAAGGGGGAGTAATGATGAGACTGAAATCAATGATGGATGACATTGAATCTATGAAATTTACTTGTGGATGATAGTATCCTCTATTGAGGATAGTAGGTATAACACTTTGTTCATGAGAGTGGTCCTTACTAAGGATGCCTCTACAGATATGAATATGGCATGGAGAGAACCCACATTCATTTATCAATGTCATAGAATAACACTCACTTAGCAGTAGTCCTAACCTCAGTGGTAAGTATTCTCTATGACAGGACTGCCATTTTGTATGTAGTCGAGATCTTCTTTGCACACTATACTCTTGTATGGAGAGTATTCCTACATTCATATGTAGATGCCATAGAATAACACTATCTTAGGAGTGGTCCTAACCTTAGTGGTATGGATGCTTTATGATGATTCCTAATGGATGTTGTAGTATAACACTCACTTGGGAGTGGTCCTAACGTGTGTGGTATGGATGTTCTACGATGGGCCGACATTTTGTATGTGGTCGAGATGAGCTCTACAGACAATACTCTTGATTAGAAGAGTATGCTTACATGTAAGTGTATATACTATAGTATAACACTCACTTGGAGTGGTCCTAACCTATGTGGTATAGATGGTCTATGATGAGTCCTCACAGATGATAGGGTTGGCATTGGGTGCATTCGAGATCAAAATTTAGTTGTAGATGATTCAGCTGATCGATTTCATGGATCATGTTGACGGAGGATTTCATCCTCATTGGATTTATGTTTTAAATTGATTGGGGTTGATCATCACACAAATAGATCATGTGTAATGCAGGTAGCGTGGTGGTGAAGGATTGTGTAGATCAAAGTACAACAATGAAGGGTCAATTAGATCAAATTGCGGCTGCAAAGGATAGAAAGGATAAAAGTGTCGTTACAAAAGGATCAAAATGATCGAAGTACTGTTGCAAAAGGATAGCAAGGATTGAAGTATTGCTACAAGGGATTGAGCGGATCAAAATGTTGTTGTAGGAGATTGAAGTGTTGCTGCAAAGGATCTAGAATATCGAAGTGCTACTGAAAAGGATTGAGAAGATCAAAGTGTTGATGCAAATGATCAAGAATATTAAAGTGCTACTGAAAAGGATCAAAATATTGAAGTGCTACGAAGGATCAAAATATCAAATCATTACTACAAAAGGATCAAGTGGTCGTGTGATGCAGAAGATGAAGAGTAACTATTCCAATTATTGACTGTTGAAAACCTCCTATGACGTATAGAGTTATTACCTCGATGAGATGTTGAAAATGTTGTCTTTTTTCTCCTATAGTCTATGATGATTTTGTCAGTAGAATGACCTTCTTGTTAAGGGGGAGTTTGAAATATTGTAACTTAAAAGGATATTCTAGATGTATTTTACTGATGTAACCCAAGGGAGATGTTATTATTCCTTCAGTGGGGTGTTACTATTGTATTTGGTAATCATAGAGTCATGAGGTAAAGTATCCATTGTAAGTTAGGTCATTAGTACCCTAATGAATAATATAATATACTGCTTTGAGTTTTCCAAGGTGAAGTCGACTCAGACAGTTTAGTGGGGCCGACTTGATCAAGGTAAAAATCAGTTAGCTCAATGTATCTAAATAGAGGAGTTGTATTTCTTATTTGAACATAGACTCACTCACTTGAGTAGCGCATAGGAGATAGAGAGATAACAGAAGGAGGAGAACACCTATTTTTGAGATTGTATTTTATATATCTTATATAGAGGAAGTTTTGCTGGGTTTTCTTCTGCTTGATGGTTTCCCAGGATAAATCATGTGTCTATCTTGTGATTTAATCTCCGTCAGTTATTTTCGATATGATGCTTCTATGATATTTGAATTGAACACTAATGAATCTATTCTAGCATATGAAATATTTAACAATGAATATTGGAGAGTAGTTACTTGGCATCTCATGATGAATTTTCTAAATGTAAGTGCTGGAATCACCCAATATCCCTCCCAAATTTTCAACTGAGGTTACCTTCAAAGTATACCCTAGGTGCAATGGAAATAACCTTCCACTGCCACCTGTATAAGAACCTAAGGTCTGGAAACGAAGGCTACCAAACTTATGATGAGAGTCCAACACAACAGTCATTGGCTTGAATGATGTGCATGGGAAAGGTAGC
>LPNX010367922.1:0-19200 GCA_001517045.1 Pseudotsuga menziesii
TTCTTCTTCTCAACTTGTTGGAAGAACTTCCTAAGCTTAAAAGACTACATATCCGTAAAATGTGTTTCTCTGTAAGCAATCATTTTTGTAATATCAAGATTATTTTTGTAATATCAAGATTATATATTTTTGTAATATCAATATTATTTTTGCTTTTCTTGGGGAGGGTTTATTTTTACGGCAGCGAGATGACGAGTTATATATCTTTGCTATGTAGGGATTAACAAGAGAAGGAATACCGAGGTGTCTAGGCTATCCGCTTGCTTATCTTCGAATGTTAAAGGTAGGTATGGAGGGATACAATGGGAGGGAAATCCGTGCAAGTCAAAGGATCCCCTTATGCCCTAACCACTATCAAATGTTGCAGGATAGACTGCTGAGCTTCTCTAACCTTTCCGTTACAGAAAGATTCAAGGGGAATAAACTGGTGATGGAGCAAGCACCTAGAGCTGTTCGAAGAAAAGGAGAAAGTAGCATAGCAATAGAACGATTATAAATAGAACATCGAACGATTATGAATAGTCGCGCAGCCTTGCCAGTAGTTGTGGAATGCAAGATACACAGTTGATTAGTAGCAATTGACGACAAACGCAAGATAATAAGTTATTTTGGGCATCGGTCTAATCAAATATTTTGAAATCTGGCCAGCTGGCACATAATTTGTGCCGCGGCGAAATAATAAGTGGTATAAATATTTTGAAATCTAGCCAGCTAGCACATAATTTGTGCCGCACGCCCGCAGCAAAATAATAAGTGGTATAACCAAAAGCATTTAAGCCATGGAAAGAGGGCGGCTCCTCATAGGCCGTCGACAGACAACGAGAGCCAGAGGAGGTCGTCCCCTTAATAACACCTTCGGTGTAATTATGAATAATGTCAAATAGAGGGCCTTTTAGCCAGAGCTAAAACTTTACCCTAGGAATAGTTTGCCATTGTCTTCTGATCAAAGGCTATTTCTGAAGTACTTCAGCAAATTATGTTGATTGGTAGTTAAGGAAAAGAAACAGAGGGTAAGAGAATTTAATTTCTGGATTCAGAAGAAGCAGCCTCTCACTTCAGCATTCATGTTCCTAAGCACACATTGGAGTCCATTCAACTCAGTTTCGAGTGCTTCTGCTGCTCTGCATGACCTCCACCTTTAATTTCTATGAAAGAAGCCGACAAATTTTCCACTTTCACTTGGAAATCCTTTGGCAGTCTTGTTTCCACTATCAAGGATTTGGATTAACACAAATGCCTTCTGCCTTTGGGGGTCCCATTTATCTTATATGAGAAACCATTTTGGAAGAGTAGCTACTATTTTTGGAGGTGGATGATTAAATATGGTTGTGCTGATGCTCACTTTAAAATGTTATAGCCACGCTTGGATCACGCTAAAGTGAGTGACTAAGCCACTGTCACTAAATGCACTTCCTTGTAATTATTGAGTATGATGACCTTCATGTCTCTAACTAACCAGCCAAAGACTTTGCTTGATATGAAACGCAAGAGATCTCCAATATTTGGCTGAATAGTAACTGCCCAAGCTAAGCACAAATTTTCATTGCTTTTACCACAAGATTCTCATCTTTCTCCATCAAATATTCCTATAATTATTTATTTTGGCTGATTTTCAATTCTCTTCTTGACTAGGCAATACCGAGTTTGTTTAAATTCCCTAAACATGATTGACACTAGCCTTTTCAAACAAGTCAAGGATGTGATTAGTCTCCGGTATCACGTCCTTCATTTTTAAGTGGCAGTTGTTTCAGTTCATTTTAACCACCTTTGTTAAGGATTGAATTCACTCCATTTCTCAAATTTGTAATTCAACATTTTCTATACTTAATAAATCTCAGGATCACATAGTACCGTGCGAAGAGTAAAATGTTAATGACTCATAAATGTCGAAATCATTCCTTGCCATTACTGTAATAAAAACAAATATCAAATCAATTCCAATATTGTATTATTAGTAAGTGCAAAGTCTTTAAGAAGTGTTTATCAGTCCAATGAAAGAGAGCACATATAGATTGGTTAGTTAGCCAACAGTAACTAATAAATAAGCTGATTTTGTATAAAAAATTAAAATTTATTCAAATTAAATAATGTTTTGTTTTCTGTAATTTCTAATTTCTGTGTTAAATATAATATAACATCACAATTTTAACAACTATTTTGTCAGTGTTGGATCAGAGCGCCTCTATAGCCCAATTGGGCTCTCGTATGAGAGGCTAAATCTCCTTTTTCTACGCACATGGCGAGGACGAGGCTGGAGCTGAGCGCACTGTTCAGCATATCATGAACCTGAATAAAATATAAGTTTTAAAATATCTCTCATCATCATTACACTCAAACACGCTTCAGAGCAGCTTTTGTCCCTCATGTGTAAAATTGTGCTTCTAGTTGTTGTTGGTAATACCAAGCATTATGTCAATAAGATCAATCTAGCATGTGCCGACCTTACCAAAGCGCCTCCAACTTTGATTATCAGATCGCCTCTCAAATTTAAAATGATAGAGCGTCGAACTATTATTATTAGTTTAGTCCTTGCCGGACGTGTTGTACCATTAATAAGAAGGCTCGGATAGTTCGACTTGTTCATTGAATGATGGAAGAACCATTGGTTCGGATACCATGGCATTCTTAACATTCATAAATCTCTAGATACTTCGCATGGTGGATACTAGAGATTTCATGGCATTCTTAACATTCCTAAATCTCTAGATACTTCGCATGGTGGATACTAGAGATATCTCAAAAAAAGCCATGTTATCTAGAGATATCCAACGAGAAAAAAAGAATGATGGAAGAAACATTCCATTGCTTGTCGATGCCACACTATTTCTTTTGGATATCTCTAGATACCATGGCATTTTTAACATTCCTAAATCTCTAAGTACTTCGCAATGCGCATGGTGGATACAAAAAATTACGACCGGGTATATATCAAATTATCCCTATGGAAAAGTTGTGGTACCCCAAAGCTATATTCTCCTCGAGTTTCAAATTTTAACAATCTACCGTTAGTAATTAGTGATTGGAGTTTGATTCAGCCGAGCAAAGGCAGATCCAAGAATCTGGTTTTTGGCCTGCTTCTTCAGTTTTCACCTCTGAGGCATTTCAATTTTCAAAGATAAGGATGGGGTTTAAATTTTGATGTGTTGAACTACAGGTTGCATGTTTATCTCACAGTTCGCAAGTGTGGGAGATAGCAAGTCCGTATCTTATTCTCAAGCATGACTAGTGTTTCAATGCCAGATTTTTTTTTATTTTTTCATTGTGTTGAATTGTTTCCATTGCAAATCTGTTTACTCTCCGCCCTATGCTTTCTAATCTACATGAACCATATTCTCCCCAGGCCACACAAAATTCAGAAATAGGGTTTATTGAAGCAATTCAGTGTCATTTGCATGTGAATTGTTGTTTTGAAGTTTCGGGTTCAATTGTTTACAAGGATGATTCAAACAAACATTGATACACACGCCTCCATGGAGGAGTTAGAAGATAAAAGCACATGCGATTAGCCAAGCTAGGTCGAGCTAAGGATAAAGTAGTATTGCAACTCTGGAAGCTAATTGCATGCCCAGGGTTACATTCAGTGTTGATCTAACATTCAATGTTGATCTAACGGATTCAAAGTGATTGGAAACAAGAATCCTAGATGATATGCATTTCAAACTCCATCTTTCCCTCTTTAATTTCATTTATCCATACCCCTTCTTTATTTCATTTACTAGATGTTTTGTTACCGCTAAGTGTTAATGGAACAAAGTACATAAATCTCTAATAGATGATGTAGACGGTGTGGATCAAGTGACAACACTTTTCCCTGTTCAACCTCATGAACTATGTTCATGTATCTTAATATTGATTACATCCAGAGATAAGCATGTTCTCATAAGCTCAAAGGTTGAAAATTCATCAATTTATAGGTTGAGTGAGCTTAACGGACAACACTCCCAAGTGCTCTTTTGCTCCTACGCCTTCGGCCTAACCTATCATCTCCCAAGATCTGAATATGTGGTGGATAAGTTCTTAGTATCCTGTAATGGATTGCCCTCATCTTTAAAAGTATTAGGGACACATCTTTAAGGAAGAGAAATGTCTAAGTGGAACGACGAATTGGGGAGTCTTCCCACTAAGGTAAAGGAATGGCCTAAAATTAGTTATGACACCCTCCATACAAAAGAACAACAAATCTTCCTAGACATTGCAAGTTTTTTCAAAGGACTAAACATGGATACGGGCATAAGCATGTGGAATGCATCAGGCTGGAAAAGAAGGTGGGGGTTTCAAAATCTACAAAACAAATGTATCATAGTAGTGGGCCGTTGGAATGTGATACATATGCATGAGGAGCTAAGAGATCTGGGACAAGATATCGTTTGAGATCATATTTTTAATTAATCATTTTTTCCAAGATTACTAAATAAATGTCTGGGATCAATACTTTAATTATTTCTTTTCAAGAATAAGCTAGTAATAATGATTGCAATATGGAACATGTATTCCAGGGTATTGGTACTAGATGGTTGCAAATTCGTAAAGCTGAAGGGTTTATTGTGGATTGTTGGCATAATTGTCCATTCTCTTCCATGCCTTCCTGGATTCCAGTGAAGAATTTAAGGCATCTACACCTTTCTTGAGGCAAATTAATCAGATTATGAGACGAGGAAAGCAAATCACAGGTAATTCAAATTTTATTGTGTTATTTTGGTAGTTTTAGACAAAGTTAATATCGCACAACAATGTGCCATATATAAATATGACTTGAAGTTAATATCGCACTACAATGTGTCATAAATAAATATGACTTGTTTGGTTGAACCGCTAACATTTTGCAAGAACATTTCCACTTGCCAGCATTAGCATTACTGCAAGAGTTGGTGACAATCAACTATGTGAAGCTAAAGAGGATAGAGGGGTTGGAGCATTGTAGTTGTCGAATGTTGTTGGGTGCTCCAAGTTAGAAGAGCTGCCAAGTATGGAAACATTGGTATCTTTCGAGGAGTTGAGGGAAGCTAGCTGTGTGAAGTTGACGAGGATACAGGGGTTGGCACTTTCTACAAAGCTTCGGTTGTTAAATGTTGTTGGGTGTTCCAAGTTAGAAGAGTTGCCAAGTATGGAAACATTGGTATCTTTGGAGGAGTTGGGGGCAACTAGATGTGTGAAGCTAAAGGGGATACAAGAGTTGGCACATTGTACAAAACTTCGGTTGTTAAATGTTGTTGGGTGTTCCGAGTTAGAAGAGTTGCCAAGTATGGAAACATTGGTATCTTTGGAGGAGTTGGGGGCAGCTAGCTGTGTGAAGCTAAAGGGGATACAAGAGTTGGCACATTGTACAAAGCTTTGATTGTTGAATGTCGTTGTGTGCTCTGAGTTAGAAGAGCTGCCAAGTATGGAAACATTGGTATCTTTGGAGGAGGTGGGGCTTGCTAGATGTGTGAAGCTGAAGAGGATAGAGGGGATGACGCAGTGTACAAAACTTAAGTTGTTGTCTGTTAATGGGTGCTCTTAAAAGAGCTGATAAGTATGGAAACATCGAAATCTTTGGAGGTCTTTCACTCATCTGGATGTGTGAAGATGAAGAAGATACAGGAGTTGGAGCATTGTACAAAGATTCAGTTGTTGCATGTTGTTGGGGACTTCGAGTTAGAAGATCTGCTAAGTATGGAAACATTCATATCTTTGGAGGAATCAATGGCAGCTAGATGTCTAAAGCTAAAGAGGATATAGGGGTCGACATATTGTGCAAAGCTTTGGTTGTTGGACAATGATTGGTGTTCTAAGTTAGAAGAGCTACCAAGTATGGAAACATTGATATCTTTGGAGGGATTTGGCTCATATGAATGTGTGAAGCTTAAGTGGATACAGGGTTTGGCACATTGTACAATGCTTCGTTTGCTGCATGTTGTTGGGTGCTCCGAGTTAAAAGTGTTGCCGAGCATGGAAACATTGGTATCTTTGGAGAAGTTGAGGTCCTCTAGATGTGTGAAGCTGATGAGGATTCAAGGGTTGGTGCATTGTACAAAGCTTCGGATGTTGCATGTTGTTGGTTGTTGCAAGTTAAAACAGTTGCCAAGTATGGAAACATTGGTATATTTTGAGGAGTTGAGGGCAGCTACATGTGTGAAGGTGAAGAGGATACATGGGCTAGCACATTGTGCAAAGCTTCTGTTGCAACATGTTGATGGGTGCTCTGAGTTAGAAGAGTTGCCAAGTATGGAATCATGAGTATCTTTAGACGCCTTTAGCTCATCTGAATGTATGAAGCTGAAGAGGATACAAGGGTTGATGCATTGTACAAAGCTTTGGTTGCTACATGTTGTTGGGTGCTCCAAGTTTGTATGTCTGCCAAGTATGGAAACATTGGTATCTTTGGAGGAGTTGGTGGCAACTAGATGTGTGAAGCTGAAGAGGATGCAGGGGTTGGCTCATTGTACAAAGCTTCGGTAGTTGTATGTTGAATGGTGCTCTCAGTTAGAAGAGCTGCCAAGTATGGAAACATCGGTATCTTTGAAGGAGTTGAGGGCGCCTGGATGTCTGAAGCTCACAACGATACAGGGGTTGGCACATGCTTCGGATGTTGTATGTCGATGGGTGCTGTGAGTTAGAAGAGCTGCCAAGTACGGAAAAATTGGTATCTTTGGAGGGCTATCTCTCATCTAAATGTGTGAAGTTGAAGAGGATACAGGGGTTAAAGCATTATACAAAGCTTCAAGTGTTGTATGTTGATGGGTGCTCTCAGTTAGAAGAGTTAGTTGTCATTGCCAGTCCCATTAACCTATTTTGGCCTTTTTGTGGACATTAATATAATTTATTTCTTTCTCGCCCTTGCAGCTTTTAAATTTTTGGTTCCGAATATCCAAACCTATATGGCCCAGCTGTGAGGATTTCAGTTACTTCCATCTGAGGTGCAACCTCCAAACAAATTGAACTTTGCCGAACATCCAATACTTCTAGAAAAAAAAGGCGTAGTTGAGATTTAATTGTTCCCTTTCTCATGATTATTATCATCTTTATATCTAGGTCATAGTTGGATTTCATATCCTAAAACTTTTTAAGAAGATCATAGATGGCTCAGAACTAAGGTCTGCAGCCAAAGCCGCACAACCAAGTTGAGAACTAAATGCATACATCATTGAAATGAGTGAAGACGAAGCGTTGGTTTTGATTTTCCGTTTCTCCATACATTTTTGGTTAATTGATACCCTCCATGTCATTTTCGACTTCCCAATAAACACTGATTGTGCTGGGACTTAGGAACATGGATTGAATGTAAAGTTTCCATGTATCTTTCTCAAACGAGTATAATAATCCAGTCTGTATATCTAGGTCATAGTTGGATTTCATATCCTAAAACTTTTTAAGAAGATCATAGATGGCTCAGAACTAAGGTCTACAGCCAAAGCCGCACAGCCAAGTTGAGAACTAAATGCATACATCATTGAAATGAGTGAAGACGAAGCATTGGTTTTGATTTTTTGTTTCTCCATACATTTTTGGTTAATTGACCCCCTCCATGTCATTTCCGACTTCCCAATAAAAACTGGTTGTGCTGGGACTTGTACATGGATTGAATGTAAAGTTTCAATGTATCTTTTCTTAGAAAAGCATAATAATCCAAATTTTGTTTTGACTTGAATTTACTTGTAAGGCGTGTTATATTATTACAAAGATTTTTCTTATGTGTTACATTATTACACAGATTTTTTCCAATTTGGCAATGCATTTTGAAGAAAAAATGCATGGTTTAGCATAACATACAGTACATTTTGTACACCATTTAAGTATATTGATTCAATCATACGAGCAAGCTCAGAAGCTGGCTCGCCTACATGATAACAATTTTTTTCTAAGGAAGGGCCCAGGCTTAGCCGACCGAAACAACTTAGTATTCTTATATGGCTACAGTTATGCTTGCAACACATAGGCACAATAAAGTTTCAAAAATCGATTCCTGTGAAACCTAAACAACCAAAACCATAAATAATGCAATTCTACTTCGATTACTTTTGAAAATTAATAGGGTGCATGGATCAATCCCAACCCCCAAATGAGCTAGGACTAAACATCTCTGTATTTATCTATCTCAACACAAGGTTCGCTATCGCTCTATATAATATATCTTTATTATAACCATCCATTAAACTCTTCTCTAAAGCACTTATGTAATATAGTTAATGGTAGAGAAGAAATGATAAAATAACCTTGTGAGGGAGAAATACAAGTAAACATTGGTCTACAAAAAGAGCATTGATATCATTACATCTTATATTTATTTCTTTTTATTGGACGATTACATGGATATTAAACTAATCCTCTAATCCAGGGACTGCACTATTGCAATGTACACACTTATCCTCTGAAAAGCTCTCTAATTTTATATTCAAGATGTCTAGGTTGGAAGGTTCTCTAATGTTATATTCCTGACGTATAGGTTTTCTCATCCCTTAGTTCACGAAAAAACTTGCAACACTTTGTTAAAGCAGAGCTTGCAACTGAATTTTTGTATGATAAAATCTATATGCCCTAGAAAAACTTGTTAGAGTGTATGCAAAAATTTTATCCAAATAAAATTCAAGAGGACAGATGGAAAAAACTGTTCAAATAAATCTCTACTAAGCTTGTTGAAAATTTGTATGCCGATTTCTTTTCTCATTGTATGGATATGTTACTCTATTTTAACTCCACTCAACTTTTATCAGATTCCTTTGATTATTTGACCAAGTCTGGGGAGATCATCGAGAGACTAAGGTGTGACCTAGAAGCTGAAGTCTCAAATCCCAGCAGCAACAATGCATTGAGGTGGGAATTCTGGCAGCCCAAGTCTGAAAGAAAATTAGGAAACGTGAGGTAGGCAGGGGTGCTATAGCTTGATTTTATTTATATAAAGTAGTATTTTTTCTTAATTTAATTCTTGAATTTTCTTTATTACTCTAAAAAAATTGCATGGTAAGATGTGCATGCCAACTGAGCGCGAGGAGTTGGGCCACACTGAGCATCAGAGTTAAATATGCACCAAGAAGATTACGAGCACTTAGATGTAAAACAACGATCCATCCAACTATTCATAATCCCACCACACAATCCAACTTAATCCCACCACACAATCCAATTGTTCACAATCCCACCGCAACATCATTAATGTGTTGTTGAACGTCAAGCACCACATAGCCTAAACATGCACGCATTGAGTTCCTATTGCAGCTGCAACTTTTTCCCCAATTTTTTATTTTATTTTTAGGGTTCCCCCTCTTGCATTTAGTATTTAGAAGGTTTAAGGAATCCCATGACTCTACTACAATTTGCCCGTGCCTTAAAAATGTTTAAAAATTTGACTGTTTTTTTGCTTACATCGGAAGCATAGTCAACTAACTTTTCGATGCATCGGATGCGCAGTCAACTAGTTCCTCGATATGCCTATCGGGAACATTCTAGGGGTTTTCTCCGACATATCGAATGTCGTGTCGCCTATGGTCTTGGAGGCAGTCTGCCGATTTTCCAAAAGGCTAGTCTGAAGCATATCCAATGAGTCAAGTCCTTGTTTTACTATCCCTTTCCAGTATCTAATTGAGTTTGGTTAATTGACTCGCCGCATCGGCTATGTAAATGGGAATAAGTCAAGGTTTTAGTGGTGTTGTTGGCCGACGTTGCGAAGGTCTAGTGTTGAATCTATCCGCGATCTCATAATGTCCTCGTCAATACTGAGATAAGTTAGCGTTGTCGTCTTCCGATGTGTTTCTTCCATCCGATGTACCGGGTAGAAAGAGCCGAGTCGATCCGATATTGCGGATTTTCATGAGAGTATGATTCCGATTTTGGGTTAGCCTTTATTTCCTGCCAAGATTAATTGACTCCTCCCACAGTCAGGCTTATAAAACCATAACGTTTGTATGAGGTGTTATTATCACCGTGAAGGTTATCCAGTTGAGTCCGCGCAGCTGTCGATTCACCTGTACGAATCCTTCGCCAGCAGAGGTTGTTTCCTATCCAGGTCACCTGCCACATTGTCTCCAGGTAGGATTCGATCAAAGCTTTATGTATAGAATGACCTTTTTTCAGGCTATCTCGGTGCAATGTTATTGTAAGAAGAGCTATTTCATCTTATAATAAAGAGTTTATATTTTCGGCTGGAGAAAGCACTATGGGGTTTCAAATGCTTAACATGGACTGGTTGAATGTGAACTACTTCTGTTTCAGCTTGTTTCTATGAACAGTGAGATCGTTCTAACTTATGAATTCTTTCATGTTATGACTGTGCTCCTGTTTTATTTATGTGAAATTTCCACAATCATATCTAAGTAATGAATGTTTTAATCAACAATGAGCTATCTCTTTGTTTATCTGTCTATTTATATTCATGTATTCAGAAATATTAACAGCTATTTGTAGTATTCTAAATGCATGTTATATAATACATTACTCATTATTAATTACAGTATTGCTCCCTAGGGATAGGTTAGATAGTCTTAGTTAGTATTTCCATGTGTATGATTTAGAAGCGAAAGAGGTAATACGAGAGATAAGAACCTGTGCATCACATTGTGACACTCGCCGTTATCTCTATCGACTGCATTTAGTTAGGCACTTGCATATCATATATAAACATAAAACTAAAAAAATACACTTAAACGTTGGACCGGGCCACAACTGGTAAAGCATTTTAACTGTTACTTGACTTACGGTAGTCGGGCCATAAATCAGACGGATTCCCCATACCAAACAATAACGAGCTGATTGGGAACATTTATTGGGGAGAATCCCTACTGTTGTTTCCTAGAATTTTCCAGGCCTCAACAATTCCACACACCATTGGTTAACTACCACCTAGTTGAAACTTCCCATGTCCAGGAATGAGATTTTCAATGCAGTGCAGCTGGCAGTCTAAAAAGTTGGGGGAGAGAAAAGGCATAAACTCTATTTATTTTCGCTCATTGGTTCCACCTTTTTATTTTCGTTTTGCCTCTCCCACTAACATCCCTTCATGTTTCCACGACTTTCCCCCTTCTTTTCTCATTTATTCAACACAAGCTAAGTAGGAGGGTCTTTTCCGTTAAAGGCATGACTCATGGGAATTTTGTTTTTATAATAAAAAACACATTACTTGGAGACCGTGCCAATGATGCACTTAATGTAAGGTTTACCCAATTCATAGTGAATTCAATGTAATCTTTCAAAGATGAAGAAACTTGGTTTAAAGTCCAGGATTCCCAAGATACACCAAAGGGCATTTGGATTTGGATCTGAACAAAGAAATGATTCTGGCTATAAAAATCAAGTTGGCTTAGATGGTACTATCTCTTCTACATCTGGAGAAAGGACACCAAAAGCTTAATCACAAATATGCAAATCAAGAGTCTCAAGATTTGAAGGCAGTCACAATTAATGTGTCGATTTATTGTCTACCAAGATACTACAGACCAGTACTGGGAGCACCAATATTAGAATCAACGTGCTCCCACATGTGAGACACATAGGTGGAAGAACGGGAGTCCTCTTGTTGCCTCCCAGCTCAAGCTACTCCATAAGGTGAGCCAGCCGGGCTGGACCCCAACAAAATTAATGCATTTTAAACCAACATGAGAAGAAACCAAGTGCTCTCAGCTTTTTTAATTTAATTTTAAGCCAAATTAGTAATTTTGTTTTTTTAATTTAATTTTAAGACAAATTAGTAATTTTGTGCAAGTTCTGAGAGCAACATGGTTAGTACAGGGCTGCATTCAACATCCCAAAAGGCCCACTCAAGTAGGTGGATTGATTAATTTGAGACGTAATTACAATCTATCATGTAGAGATAGAGATTTTCTTACGGTTGAAGTCACATTTCTTTTCTGTATCAAGGTGTCCTCCTAATTTCAATAGAAAAATTCTAAGCATTTCACCCTCTCCATCGACGGATAAACTATACAGAAAAATGATATGTTTCTTGTGCCTAACAATACACTATCTTTTTTGCAATTGGGATTTAGAGTTTTTGCAATATTGAGAGACACAAAATTTGTGGATAACCACCAACACTCATAGGAGACTTAGGCAAATAGTAAAACTCAGTAGTTGGGTTGTATATACAATAAATTACTATACCTTGGGCGCAGATTTGGGATGTGGCTCATTGTAAACAGGTTCAGACCATGGGAGGTCATCGTACTAGCGTAGGGAATTCTCACATATTGTCATCTACTAGTAGGGATAGAAACAATCTTCAGCGTGACATCCAAACTCAAGCTTGGAGCATTGTACAGAGCTTTGGTCACCGCATGTTGTTGGGTACTCCGAGTTAGAAGAGCTGCCAAGTATGGAAATGTTGGTATCTTTCAAGGAGTAGAGGGCAGCTAGATGTGTGAAGCTAACAAGGATACAGGGGTTGGCGCATTGTACAAAACTTCAGGTGTTGAATGTTGTTGGGTGCTCTAAATTGGAGAGCTGCCAAGTATGAAAACATTGGTATCTTTGGAGTTGGGGGAAGCTAGATGTGAAGCTGAAATTTCAGTTATTGTCTGCTAATGGATGCTCTGACTTAGATGAGGTGATAAGTATGGAAACTTTAGGATCTTTATAGGTCTTTCGTTCATCTAAATGTGTGAAGATGAAGAGGATACAGGGGTTGGAGCATTGGACAAAGCTTCTGTTGCTGCATGTTGTTGGGTGCTCCAAGTTGGAAGAGCTGCCAAGTATGGAAACATTTGTATCTTTAAAAGAGTTAAGAGCAGCTAGATGTCTAAAGCTGAAGTGGAAGAGCTGCCAAGTATGGAAACATTCATATCTTTAAAAGAGTTAAGAGCAGCTAGATGTCTAAAGCTGAAGAGGATACATAGGTTGAGGTATTGTACAAAGCTTTGGTTGTTGTGGATGTTGATTGGTGTTCTAAGTTAGAAGAGCTGCCAAGTATTGAAACATTGATATCTTTGGAGGGCTTTGGCTCATCCGAATGTGTGAAGCTAAAGTGGATACAAGGGTTGACACATTGTACAAAGCTTCAGTGGCTGCATGTTGTTGGGTGCTCCAAGTTAGAAGAGTTGCCAAGCATGAAAACATTGGTATCTTTGGAGGAGTTGAGGGCATTTATGTGCGAAGCTAATGAGATTTCAGGGGTTGGCGCATTGTACAAAGCTTCAATTGTTGCATGTTGCTAGTTGCTTCGAGTTAGAAGAGCTGCCAAGTCTAGAAACATAGGTATCTTTGGAGGAGTTGGGGACAACTACATGTGTGAAGGTAAAGACGATATAGGGGTTGGCCCATTGTACAATGCTTCAGTTGCTGCATGTTGTGGGTGCTCTAAGTTAAAAGAGCTGCCAAGTATGGAAACATGAGCATCTGTAGAGGGATTTAGCCTTTAGCTCATCTGATTGTGTTCAGCTGAATAGGATACAGGGGTTGGTGCATTTGCTACATGTTGGGCGCTCCAAGTTAGTAGAGTTGCCAAGTACGGAAACACTGGTATCTTTGGAGGAGTTGGTGGCAACTAGATGTGTGAAGCTGAAGAGGATGCAGGGGTTGGCTCATTGTACAAAGCTTTAATTGTTGTATGTCGAAGGATGCTCTAAGTTAGAAGAGATGCCAAGTATGGAAACTAGTATCTTTGGAGGAGATGAGAGCATCTAGATGTGTGAAGCTCACAAGGATACAGGGGTTGGCGCATAGTACAAAGCTTCGGGTGTTGTATGTTGATGGATGCTCTAAGTTAAAAGTGATGCCAAGTATGGGAAAACTGGTATCTTTGGAGGGCCATCTCTCATCTAAATTTATGAAGCTGAGCATTTTGACTCATTAACAACTCTATGTTATTATTTTGCTATGTTATTATTTTGTAATTTATTGATAATATCAAAAGTGTGTGGTAGTTTTAAGCAATGACCTCCTTTTAGATTTGACCATATTGAAGTTACCTGCGATAAAAATGGAAGAAACCAGCAAAGTAAAGCCCCTCCTTGGTTGCCCGTCAACTTTTGTTTCTTTGACACCAGGCTTTCTCATGAGAAGCCAATAGCTCCTCGGTCAGGTAAATCATTGTATTTATCATCGAAACAATAAATAGCGATTTTTACAACTCTGTACCCAAAACCAACTTAAATAGTTATTGACTGTAAGCCCCTAGTGAGACCCTAGTCTCATCGCCATAATGAAGCGATAAAGAAAAATGAGTCATTATCTATTAAAAGCTTGATCCTAGCATAAGGCCTATGATAATCCCAAAAATGAATGATATCCCATTGACTCCAAAGCCCTCCCAATTACTTAAAACTTTACCTAATTAATAATTAGGATTGATTTCACCCTTGAACACATGTCCAATAAACAAAGTCCAATAACTTGAACACATGACCAATAAACAAACTCCAATGGCTTGTCAATCAAAATGTGTATTGAAAGTTCTTCCCATACGAATAAATGTTGAATGTATTCAGAATTTCTCACTTTCCTTCTACGTAGACACAGAGGTGAACATTAACCTACATAAAGTGAAATTAAAGAATGGACAATCATTATATTCAACAAACAATGTCGAAAAAAGTGAATTGCCCTTCACAATCAGAAAAATTGGATAAATAGAAAAAAGATTCCATGACGGCTGAAAAAACTTGATCATTTGGATTTTACAAAGCTGAGGAAACTACTTGGATGACTCAAACTACATAAAAAAAAAATCTTTTAATTTTGTTTTTAGTTTTTCGTTGATTTGGACGATATGTAAACAAGAGTATCTTCCCAAAATGGCCATCTTACATGTGTTGAATATTTAATTTTCAAGAGTATGATGAAGAAAATATTACTCACTTGAATTGTACTACATAGATTCTAGAACAGTCAATCCAATATCAACCAAATATCTCAAAGACTCAAAAATGAACATGTTGGGATCACGATGTAAATAGCAATCTGCTAGAAGAATCAATACACAGGAAATAACCTTCAAAACTTATTTTTAATGTTTCAACAAACTAGGTGCTAATAGTGATGAACACTTTATTCCCTCTAAATCTCGAGTTGAAAGACCTCACAACTTAAAAAAAAAAGACAAATTGGAAACTCAATTTCAAGGACTACCAAGGTAGTATATAAAGGATTAGTTGTACAATTTTTAAAGAATTTATGGTTGGTGAAGTAGGTTAGTGACTAGCATAGCCACAAGTAAAGTTATTGGTGAACACCGATAGGCCCAGTGTTAAATAAAGACTAAAATATATAATTCTATATGAAAATAATACTAGTTTTATTCTTTATGCATTTATAGTATAACATAAATATTAAACTATTTAATGAAACATAAAACAAATGCTATTTAATAAACAAAAAACAAAAAACAATTTGTTACTTTTCTTTAATCAACTCTTTGAAGCTTATTCAAATCTTAATCAAGATGCATTTAGGAAAAACAAGATACAACTACCATGAAATGAATATTGTACTAATCTTGTTGATCCACTCAAGGAAGTCCAAAATCTCAAATAATATCTAAACACCTATCAACATAATTAAGTAATAGTTAAGAAGTTAATAGGTTAGTAAACCATAATGGTTAAGGAGTTAATAGGTTAGTGGTTATGGCACATTAGTAGGTTGGTTGACCAATAGTTAAAAAGTTCACGAATTAGCAAATAAATAGTTAGAAGATGTGTTTCTTAGTGGGTTAATCCCAATGGTACCTATAGTAAAATTGCAATGGTGGCTATGTCTTTATTACACCGAAGGTGTTATTTAAGGGGTCGGCTCCTCAAAAGGTTCCGTCGTCTGTCGACGGCCTATGAGGAGCCTCCTCGTGTCTCTTATAAGATCAAGAAAGAAAATAGTTTTAAATGCTTCTCTTCTAAGATCAAGGAAATAATGGTCATCGCAGCCACCTAACAAGCTTCATTTTGAAGAGGAAGTTCATCTTAGTGCATCACTTGTATGCGAACTAACTCGAGGGAATAATATAATCATACTCTGTCTTGACTGAGGTAGACGGAAAAGGCCCAAGTAAAATTCATCGATTCCACATTGAATGTATTTAAAGTTTTATCACCTCTTTCATGATCTTCGAAGGTACCCACCAGTCTTCATGGCTATATTGGAACGTTGAATCGTTTCATTCAATTTTTCATTAACTTTGATGTGGGTGTTCATAATTTGGGCATGCGATCACCATGCCCAAGTTGGGTATTTACCGTTTTTTTAAAGTTTTTTTTCCCAATACTTAGCCTCAATGTTCTGATATAGCCTGGCAACGGGTGTCATTATCATTGAATGCAACTATGCAGGGTTTTCTCTGCACTAGCAGACTATTTAGATTTAAGGCAATGAATTATTCATTCCCTAACCTACGCAGTTGGTTGTTCAGTTGCATTGTTGAGTCACAAGTCATAGAAAAATACTGGATGGTTTTGCAAAAGAAGGGCTCTGCACCTAACATAGAGAAAGCCCTAGGAACAATTAAGGTCCGAATAGTGTCTCCATATGTTGAGAAGGTGTTATACATGTGTGCTGGAAATAAAATGTTAAGTATCGGATTCTTCAATTGGGTTGGACAGCAACCTGGTTGCAGGTACCACCATTCAATATTCCAGATAGCCTGTGAAGCTTTAGGTGTTACTCAGCAGCCCAATATGTTGTTACAGGTCTTGGAAGACTTGAATAGAGAAGGTTGTGTTGTGTCAGTTAGAACATTCAAAATCATATTTAATCTCTGCAGGGAGACTAATTTAGCAGAGCAGGCACGAGAATTACTAACCATATTAAAGATTTCAATTGCAGGCCAGATACACCTATCTACAACTCTCTTATCCATCTTCTCATTGAAGCAAAGTGTATGGATATGGCAGAGGCCATGCTAAAGAGGATGTTTGAATGGGGTCTTTCTCTTGATATTATTACTTACAGTGCACTTATAAAGGAATTTTGTGATTTGGGTCAGATAGAGGATGCTCAAAGGCTTGTGGATGAGATGACAGAGCATGGTTGTACTCCGAATGTAGTCACATATACTATTCTATTAAATGGTGCTTGCAAGTTCAGAATCCCAGAGAAGGATTTAGAGATTTTAGACAAGATGCTAGAGAAACAATGTGCCCCTAATGTTGTGACATACACAGCTTTGATTCGAAGCTTCTGTGAAGCAGGTAGAATCAAGGAGGTTTTGGAGGTTTTGGATAGAATAATTACAAGTGGTTGTTCCCCAAACAAAGTTACATATAGTATGCTAAACAAATGCCTTTGTTTACAGGGAAAAATAAATTATGCATATGAACTTATGGATAAAATGATTGAGGAAGGGCATCTTTCAAAGGATCAAATTCATAACTTGTTCGTGATTTTTCTTCTTGTATCCAATAATATAGACAAAGCTGAAAAACTATTAAGTAACATGCTTGAAAGTGGCATTAAGCCAAGTGGCCTAGCATTCAATGCACTGATAAAGGGGATGTGCTTCGTGGGCATGTTTTTTGATGCCTTACGTTGGCACCATGTCATGGAAAAGATGGGTTGTGTTCTTCATATTGATGCATGCTCCATTCTTTTACACAGGCTATGCAACAGTGGCTATGTGAATGAAGCTAAAAAGGTGTTGCAAGGCAAGGTTGATAAGGGAATTATGGTTGACACTTCCATATTTGATGTTGTCATTGGATACCTTAACAAAGCGGGCAAATATGAGGAAGCATTAAATATCTCAAGCAAATTGAAATGTCAAGGATATGCTCTTTAGTCATCACTGCTTTGAAGTAGTTTTTTCATGGTCTCAGAGCTGGAGTGAAACAGATTTTTTGGGTTCAGATCTGCAGGAAGAACCACTAGACACAAATGCCATTACGTTTAAATAGTTCTGAAAAAGCTGACAAAATGTTAATGATGAAGTTGAAGAATTGGTGAGGATAGAGATCAGCTCTAGCCTTTCAAATAGATAATGTGCCTTGCTTCCAATTCACATGGAATTTGGAAATGAAGTTGCAATGAAAGAACACACATGTTTATACCAATCTGCAGAGTTGGCAATAGATTATGGATTTTCAGTAATGGCATCACTGCATTTTCTACTTGACAAATGAAAGTAATAGTTTCCAAACTGATGAACACAGTGCATCGTAAGTAGGGCATCATACCATTCTACTCTTGCTTAACAGAATCTAATAAAAATGACCTCAAAGAAAGCGTATTCATGGTGCGCTAAGCTCTGCAAAATGATGGAACAGCCTACCCATTAGGAAAATAGACTCCATGGGTACAATTTTCATGAGTGTTTGAGTTGGTTAACATAAAACCAACACATCCTAAAAAAAGGCAATGTCCTATCAATCCCAACCAGGATGCGGTAATATACAACTATGTGGGCAGTACTAACCTTTGCTTCATGGAATAGATCTTTGTGTTTTCATGGGAGATCGATCCTTTCTTCTTCCTATGGTGGTATCATTGTATGGTATGATGAGGTAGTGATACTTTATGCGTCCCAACACAGTTATGAAAGTGCATGCTAGCTCTACGTGTCGACGTGTGCTAGCTATACTTGTTAGCGTTGGGATTGATTCGTGTCTAGCCCAAACAAATTAAATATGACTTTTGGGTAAACCATGATAGATTTAAAACAATTTGGATATGTGTCACTTGTGCATTAATCATCTGGTCAAAACAAAGGAAGCGAAACGAGTTTGTTCTCTAAACAAACATGAAACGAGTTAATTAATCAACATAACTTGAGATTGAAAATTTAAACGAAAACCATCATAACAAAAGTTGCATGGCTAAAGCAACGCAATACCTGCCAAGGTTAGAAATGTGTTATTGTTTAATTGGAGGCCTATTGATGTGGTTGTTTGCAATGCATTTGAATGTGACAATCAACACAAATTATCAGTGATGGTAAAACACTCAGTATGTTGCTCTTCCCTTGGTGAAGTAACGCGCACATCAAGGCCATGCATGATCACCCATGTTTGTTGTTCTCGTGAGTTCTTTAGCCGACCTACTATGATTGTTCAAAATTATTTTTGGTTGTAGATGATTTAATATTTATGCTCAAGGTTTTAGGCTAAGATTGAATGCTTATTACTTATTACTGATGTATGTGTTTTCCAATACACAGTATGGAAACTTTGATTATACTGCATAATTGAGATCCTATTCTACTGCATAATCACACACACATCTTGATCTCTTTTACCCTTCTTTTTGAAATTATGAAAAGGTGCAAGCTTTGATAAGGTTTCCAGTCCAATATAGATTCGCATTGTCATTACACAT
>LPNX010367956.1:0-42852 GCA_001517045.1 Pseudotsuga menziesii
GTTGAACAAGATGAATAATTTGCTTCATTGTTTTTCTAATTTACAGTTCATTGTTTTTCTATTTTACAAGTGATATTTTTTTATTGGATTTTGTAGGAGATAGCTTAACTTATAAGTGGGCCATTGAGTATGAAGATCCCGCTACTGAGGATTTGTCATTCAGTATGAAGACCCTGATGTTGAGGCTTTCAAGCTGTTAAGTGTGGTTTTAAAGCTGCTGACGTGGGATCTAAGTATGGTTTTGAAGCTGTTGATGTGGGATCTAAGTATGGTTTTGCAACCAAGTGCAAGTATGATGGTTTAGCCATTGTAATATTTTGAAAAGTGATGATTTTCCTGTAAAGTTATATGGAAATTAATATGTGTTTTTGAGAAAACTCATATTTATTGTAATACTTTTGACATTTCATATAATATAATTTGTGGTTTAAAACTTATATATATGGTTGTACATTATATTATGTACCAATGTTGTAATTATTAACTAATTAATGTGACATTGCATGATTTACATGTGTATTAGATATTATTTACAAGTGTTCTAATTAATTATAATGTGACATTGCATAATTCGCATGTGTATTAGATGAGAATAAATGTATGATTATTTTTTTAATTTAAACGTAATATCAAATTAAAAATTTATATTGATTAATAATGGACAACATTAAAACTACTAAAATATAATTAATGACCATACATAAAGCGACTAAAAATGACTAAATTAGTGACTAGTAAATGAGATTAATGACCAAAATTTACAAATAAAATGACCAATAATTGAGAGATATGCGGCAAAACAATGAGATATAAATGACCAGAAAATGACCAAAATTTGCATATCAATGACCAAAAATCAGTTTTGGTGGCTAATTTATGGTCTTTTATTACGTGACCAAATTTGGTCATATTCTAGCTTGTCATGTGGTCATTAATTTGGTTACAAATGTGGTCATATATTTGGTCATTGATTCAAATATATGACCAAATTAATGACCAAATATATGACCAAATTAATGACCAACCGACAAGCTATAAATGACCAAAATAAAAATGACCAATTTTGGTCATGTAATAAAAGACCGCAAATTAGCCACCAGCGATCGCCAAACCAAAAGTGGTCATTGATATGCGGATTTTGGTCATTTTTTTGGTCATTAATCTCTCATTTTCCACTAGTGGTGACACACCACACACACACACATAGAGATTGTGTGGGAGAGATGGAGGGAGGCGTGAACGACAAAGAGAGAGGGGAGAAAGGTGAACGATAGAGAGAGTGATATGGAGGGATGGATAGCGAGTGAGGTATATAGAAGGTAGATAAAGGATATGAGAGATGGGGGTGAGGGAGTGACACCCACACATAGATATAGATAAAGAGAGGGGGAGGGGTGAGTGATAGAGAGAGTGTGATGGAGGGAGGGATAGAGAGGGAGGTATAGAGAATGTGGAGAGAGGTTATGAGAGAAGTGTAGAGAGGGAGGGACACAAACACACACACATAGAGAGAGAGAGAGGGGGGGGGATGTTGTGAGAAAGAAGGGGGGAGGGACACACACATATAGAGATTGTTTGGGAGAGAGAGGGGTAGGGCGAGCAAAAATGAGAGAGGGAGGAGGGGGGAGCGATAGAGAGATAATGTAGGGAGGGGTAGTGAGGGAGATATAAAGAAGGTGGAGAGAGAATTTGAGAGATGGGGAGTGAGAGAGGGACACACACACATAGAGATAGAGAGAGATGTAAATACAAAGGCAGGGAGGGCCAATGAGTAAGGTAGAGAGGGATAATGTTTAAGGAATAGAGGATAGTGAGTAAGCCACATGCATAGCCATAGATTCCAAAAATATTCTTTAGGGATCGATTCTTCGATTTCCTCCCTTGTCCATGTTGAGGCCTTAATACCCATATCTAATGCTCAAAACCTCTTAAAGGTATGTGCATATTTTCTTGGAGACCAAGCGTACCTTATGCAGGTAATGTATGGTGCTTCAAGGAATTGTTCATTAACATGGGTGCTTCAAATATTCCTTTATGGCCTAAGGCACGAGCATATTCCCTCAATCATGTCTCAAAGGTCCCATACCTGTTGCTCAAATCCAGCTAATTCCACTAACATCCATATTCATAGTCCAAATATACCTATGAGATGCCATGTGTGATTTTTTAAGGCATCCTTGCTATCCATGGATGCCTAGAAGCTTTAGTTAGTGCCTAAGGCCATAGTTTCCTCCTCTGACCATCTCCATGACCTTGATATGCATACCTATAACTCAATGAATGATGATGGCATGCATATCCCCATTAATATTCAAAGGATTCACTTTCAACGTCATGTGTGGTTGGAGGCATCCATTTTGGTCGTAAATGGTTAACAACTTCCTATAAGGCCTAAGGACCAACTGTTTCCCACCACCCATGTCAAGGGGCCTAATATTTGTACTTAGTGATAAATTTTTTCTAATGGAACTAGTATCCCCATTTCAAGGTAAATGATACCATGGAATGATCTATTAAGGTTGTTCAAGACATCATTCTTGGCTCTAGATGCATATTCTAGGGGCTAAGGCCTAGGTTTCCTCCCCTTATTATGTCTATGGTCCCAAGACACATACATAGTACTTTGAAACCCCTAATGGTTCCCATATCCCCATTCAAATCAAAACTATCAACTTAAGAGGTCATCTATGGTGATTCAAGGTGTCATTCATGGACCTTGGGCCCTAAAGGATGGTTTACAGCCTAAAATTAAATCTTTTTGTACCAACCATGATTAACACCTTATCCTCCATATCTAATTCTAAAAAAATCTTAATCATGGCCATATCCCAACTTAAATGTTGAGGATACCCTTAAGAGATCATGTGTGTTTGTTTGAGGTGTTGTTCTTGGTCGTATATGTCTATAGGATTCCTTTAGGGACTAAGGACTAGGTTTCCTCCCTCAACCATGTCTACGAATATGTTCCTAGTGCTAAGAGAATTCTAATGCATTGCATATTCTCTCTTAAATGCAAAATATCACATATGGAGGTCCTATGTGTAGGTTTGATGCCTTTTCATGGACCTCAAGCTTTAAAAACTACCTTTAGGGCATAAGTCTTGAGTTTCCTCCCCAAATCATGGTGAAGGGAATATGAACCATACTTAGTTCGTAAATCCTCCTAAATGTGTCCATATTACAACACAAAGAAAATTTATGCTCTTGGGAGTTTAGGCATGGTTGTTTGAGATGTTGTTCTTGATGATGCTAAAATATTAGTATAGGTCCTAAGTCTTGATGATGAAAACTATTGTTTTTATTCATTTCCCTAGCCATGCACCAAAACCATTTTTTGTGGTTCTCCATAACACGCACGTGTTTTGTAACTATAAAATGCATGCGTGTTTTTCTTAGCCTAACCTACATGTCATATGACATGTTAGGCTCTAGCTTAACCAAACCAAACATTACATAACGCGAGCATGTTGTATTTTTATGTATCGTGAGCAGGTTTCCTAAAAGTAGGATTGCATCTAAAAGGTCCCTCAACTTCTTGCACACACCCACAAGTTAACATTTTACAATATAAAGTACTCAATAACCTATTATTAGAATGAGAAGATGGAAAAATAATCTTAAAAAGGGTTGGTTTAAACATTCATCTTCAAATGGCAGTGGTGAATAAAAGACTTATAAACATTTCTTAAAGTTATCTTATAAGGGATGTGTTGAATGGTAAAATTGAAAATTTATAATGGCAATAACTTAATGCAGTTCTTATAACCATAACCAAATAGATGAACATAAAATTTAGTTATATTAAGATAATTCTAAGAAGATAATGGATTGTAACCTAAGAAGGTGATTTGAGTTGGAAGTTCCATGAATGAATGATGGGATTGCACTTTGCTTAATATAAAAATAAGGAATAAATGAGTAGTATCGACCTACCCTAGAACATGAAGGTAGATATTGGAATTCTCATGTGGGAATAATCATGATGAAGTACAAAAGATAACTCAGCTTTCTTGAGATATCCCTTGAATGAGTAACCTTTTAAAGCCGGGATTGAATCACTAATGAACTGTTGTATAGGAAACACAATAGGAATCACTGTAAGCTCTAAAGACAATGCATATTGGGAATTAAATGATGACAATTAAACCAACCTGAGTTAAATGATTGGGATGAGGATGTAGATCATTATAAGGAGTTTGGAAGTATGGAGACCTTATATTAAAGAGGTAATAAAATCATGAGAAAATATAAGATGATAATAGAAGAATACAAATTAGATATGTTAAAAATTAGACAAGTGGAAAGGGAGATGCCCCTTAGTGTAAAGGTGGTGTTTTTAGAGCTAGTTTATAAATATTAGTAATTATTAAGCATATAGTGCTAAGCTTGAATAACATCACTATAGAATTTCCATGATTAAAGTAGTAATTAAAAATTAAATGAATCCCTTCGGGTGTATCTATAAAAAGGATAAATTTGTAATAAAAAATCTAAGAAAAAATTATGTAATGAAAACAAAGGGGTATGTCTCTCAAAGGGAAAGCACTTTTAAGATTATTGATAAGTGGATTGAATACCATGAATGAGAATTAAAGGTCATGATTGATATAACTTTAAAGTTTTAATATGGGGAATCATGATCTAAAGCACTCATAATTGGTGAGGAATGACAAGTTGTAGACATAGAAAAAAGTTTAAAGGCTAAAATGTTTAATTATAACAACTTTCCACTTTCAAGTTATAAGCCTTCAAAAGAAAATATAATATGGCATAAGTTAAGACTTTTAATGCTAAAATTTTTAATTGTAACAACTTTCCACTTTCAAGTTATACGCCTTCAAAAGAAAATATACTATGGCATACTTTCAAGTTATACGCCTTCAAAAGAAAATATACTATGGCATACGTTAAGACTTTGATATTGGTGAGAAAACACCTAGCATGATGAGTAAGAGACTTGTAGTCTAATGATTGGTTGTTTATTGGGATTAAGTGAGATAATCCTCTTGAGGGTGAAGTATGGTAATTACATGTGATGGATAAATTTCTAAGGATTGACCATTCCTCAGTAGAGGTGGAATATGCATAATAAACAAATTTAAATAATGTTGATCTTCAGTTTCCAACCCTTTACCTATTATTGTGTATAGCGGTCCTAAAAATGAGTTAAAACCACATATACAAACTTACACTAAAACTATGTGTGATAATAAAAAAATATACAAAACAAGGAAAAGAGATTGTGATTTAACTATATGTAGAGTGCGATGAGCAATAGAGAAATTTAATTTTAATCAATGGTTTAAGGCATGCTAGGAAGGATTATAATAACTTATCATTGATTTTAACCAAGTTTCACTATGAAAATATGAATACATGCCAAGAGATTATGGTTTTGGATGATGACAATTACTTGAAAACTTAATATTATATACTTTGATGTTGAAGTATATGAGAAATTCTAGCATATGATTGATGTATTGATTGTACATAGCTCGACAAAATGAAAATATTACTGGCCTCCTTAATTCGATTCATTTGTTAAAATGACATATTGATTTATAAATATTCATTTCGTATGTTTTATTTATATTTATATTTAGTTTAATAGGGCTTAGGTATTAAGCTATCTTTAATCTATATTAAAACATACATGTATATTAAATTAACTTGGTCAACGCTTCTATAGGATAGGTTGTTTCGAATTCTAACCTATTTTGCGATAAATAAAAATTTATAGGGTTTAAGACTATTTTGATGTGCTTTTGTTAAAACATAACTATATATTAAATTAACTTGCTCAACGCTTCTATAGGATAGGTTGTTTCGAATTCTAACTTGTTTTGCGATAAATAAAAATTTATAGGGTTAAGACTATTTTAATGTGCTTCTGTTATGAAATTATTCATTTATTCACTAATAGGTTTGATATCCAACTTGTCTTCATACTATTTATACCCAAATGATCAACATTTCCTTTCAAGGTTACTTATTTTGTTCATCTATTTACTTTTCATAGTGTAATCTTCATTGAAATATAATAACTCTTGTAGTAACTCTTGCGCTTCAAAAAATTATATTTGTGAACTCAGGTCTGCTTCAAAAGTAGATAGAGCTTTAATAAATGGAGTAAGCTACCGACCCGACGATTTTTCCTGGCGACAATCGTCACGTCGTCTCCTCTAGCGAGCTCACCTAGACTCCATTAACGGCCTCTTACCGTCTCCTCCATTATCACGTGATTGCCGTGGCTGCAAAGAAAGTCTTTGTCCTCTGAAACTCGTACAAACTACGTGTACCATCCAATGATCCATGTATGTGTTGTGTATGGATCATATCACAAATTTGAATCATGAATCATATGCACCGTAAAGGGAAACTCAAATTCGAAATTCGAATTTTGAATATTAGAAAGAGGGAAATGCAAATTCAAATTTTGATGGTTGATTGGCATTTTGTGATATTGACTTCGATACCTCTAAACTCCGTGGGCCGTCTGACTCTGGAGGCTCTTCACAGCAAAGAGCTCACCCCCAATCACACTCTTCACAGGATGATACAGGAATCGTGCATTACGGACAGTTTTAATGGCATCATCGAAATATCGACACCAAACCCCATGGCAGAGCCGAGTGGTGTGTAGCAAATGATTTAGAATATTCAGGATGCAACTACATATAATCCTGAAGCTTTGAAGAACCTCAGAATTCTATCTAATGTCAGCCAAAGGAAAGGACAACTTCTTGAATCCGAGGGAGTTTTGCCTGTTCTTTGAATTCTCTAATGGATGTAGATCATGAGGATGTAGAAGAAGCAATCTGTGCAATTTCACTGTTCTATGTGGATCATATATCTAACAGTAGAGCTCTGTTGGGGCCTTCTATGTTGGCAACCCTCGAATGGGACTTTGGAAAGTGCCCTCTCGAGGCCAGAATGAACACAGCATCTATTGTGGAAAAATTGGCAAACGATAGAAATTCTAGGAGAGAAATTACAACAAGAGAAGGAATCATAGACGGACTGCTTAAGCTATTTGATGAAAATATATATTCTTGGGCCATTAAGGCCATTTTGAAGGCATTATTTCCTCTGTGTATAGTTACAAAAAATAGAGCGAAGATAGCCAAGGTAGGTGTTGTTCCTCGTTTGATTGAGCTTCTCCGTGGTGTAGATACATCCATGGCAGAGAAATCCTTGGCGATTTTGTAGGCACTTTCCACCATTTTAGAAGGCTCGTGTGCCATGCTGGGCCATGCCCTAGCGATACCGAGTATTGTTAGAATTTTATTGGGCTGCTGATAGAATCGGTACTAATGGGTAGCCTTGATAGACTGCATTTTTTTGTTGTTGCAGATGGACTGTTCACCAAGGATAAAGCAGAAAGAAAATGAGCTCATTATGTTCCTTTCTCCCATGCAACATAACCATAGTTAATTTCTTAAAACAATATCCCTTAAAAAAACATTTTAAGGCCAGTTTGAGATGTGTTTGTAGAGGAGTTGTGTCAAGGTTTATTGACATGAAATAGAACTATATCCCTTTAAGATATTTGATGGACAGTTTGAGATGTCTTTGTAGAGGAGTTGTTTCAAGGACAATGTTCCTTAAAAAATCATTTTAAGGCTGGTTTAGATACGTTTCTAGAGTTGTTTAAAGGTTTATTGATATGAAATAGAATGGTGTATGTTATTTTGCATCTATTAATTCTAGATTTTGTATGCAGCACAATTTAGATAAAATTGTTTTTAGGAATTAATATATTATATTACAACCTAAGAAATGAAGATAATATTCTCCTTCTAAAATATTTTAATGTTAGAAAAAACTAACAAAACTATTACTTAAGCAATGATTCAAACCCTAATGTTCTATTGCTAGATGAAAACATTTTGTAAGGTAGAATATACAAAAGAATCTTTTAATACTTGGGTGAGAATTTGTTTGGTATCAACCAAATCAAAAGGTTTGTATTTCTCAATATATAATAATTTGCAATGGTCTTATAATGTGGTTGAAATCAAAGTAAATGACTTGTATCTATGGGCTTGTTAATAGTGTCATAAAATATGTGATATGTGATATCCTCATTTAGAACCAAATATACCACTAACCTTAACTCTAAACTTTGATAAGTACACAAACCCCATAATAGAGAACTATGATAATGAAAAGAACTTGATCTATGATAAAAATAAAGCTAATCTATTTTTCCAGGGATTCAAATAATGAATTAAATATATTACTAAATAAAGACATCATTGAAAACCTTTATCATAATTTTACAACGACACTCTCCAATTAAGTTTGATAAAAATAAAGCTAATCTATTTTTTTAGGGATTCAAATAATGAATTAAATATATTACTAAATAAAGACATTATTGAAAACCTTTATCATAATTTTACAACAACACTCTCCAATTCAGTTTGTGAAGGTGTGAGGTAGAAAAGAAAATAGAATAACCAATCATTGGTATGATAAAGAGTGTAAGCATGGTAGAAAATTTCTATTTCATTTGTAGTAGCTCAGGAGATGATTTAGAGGGTTTCATTTAAAAGGTTTGAAACTATAAATGATTTAGATGCAATGGTTTTAATGCCTACTAAATTTTTTATCAAAATAAATATATTAACATTTTAAGTTAATAAAATAAAAATAAACCATTTTTAAAAGTAAATTTATATCATAATTAATTTACATATTAATTTTTTTGGGAATTTTTATACTAAATATTATAAATGTTTACTAAAAATAACTATCTAAAAAATATATAAGCAATAATTAAATTTATTGCTATGATTTAATTTAAATTTTCTTTTTGAAATTTAAATATTAAAATATAATAAAATACTTATAATTATTTATTTATAATAATAATAATAATAATAATATATTATTTTTATTCTTTTAAATCCTATTAAAATCAAATATTCAACCTATTAAATATAACCACATTTCCAATTCTTCAAATAAAAAATAAAATAAAAAATTATATTGAATTTTGAATATTAGAATATAATAATATATTAATAATTAATTATTAATTATAATGATAATACATTATCAATTTTTGTATCTTAATTTATAGAAGGAAGAGTATTCTAAATAGAAATATCTAAGTTTTTTTATGGATTTCATATTATAACAATAATAATATTAACAACAATTATAACTATAACTATAACTACAATTACAACTATAATTATTTTTTTATTTTTTTTCAATCTTATTAAAATTTCAAGACTTCAATTCTTTTTATCTACCAAATAAAATATATTTCATATAAACTATAACCACATACTATATCATATTGGCAATATCAATAAAACATGAAAAAAAAAGTTTTGCGGAATGTTTGTTTGTATATTTGTAGTAATAAAACATGAGACTTGACACCAATTAGAACTCATGTAGGGTAAGGATAAGTTATTTTATTCTATTTATATTATGATTAGTGTACATTTATTTTGATTTTTGTAAATGGAATTGATTTTTTTGCTTAAATTTTCTTTCAAATATTTATATTTTAAAGAAAATTTGTTCAAAAAATTGATCTTCTTCACACATTATAGATTAATTATATACATTATAAATTAATAATTAAAATGGATTTACACTATTTATATTAAGTTGTCATAGAATATATTTTTTCTTAATGTATGTAATACAATTCATTCAACCTTTGGGATTCTCTAGCAAACCATTTTACTTTGTTTTTAGTTATTAAATTTGTTTCTACATTAAATGTTAAATGTATGTTGAGTATATATATATATATATATATATATATATATATAAGGAATCATTTTGTTTTTCTTTATATTTCTATGTTTGAAAATATTTAAGAAAAACATTCATCCACCACCATAGTTATGATGACTTAAAATGTTATAAAGATCTGTATTGTATAAAATATTTTAAAATTGTGCTCTAATATGGGTGTATGCAGGGCATTCCATGAGAAAATGATTTTAATATTCAACCCTCTTAGTTTCACAAAGCTGACAAAACATTTCAACACATGGAGTCTTATGAATTGTCTAGCACCATGTTTCAGTGTGGATCTAATGAGAGTTTGTTATTATTTTAGCAATGTTGATTTTATTCTTTATAAAAAAATATTTAAAAGAAAGAGATACATTTGATATTTAAAATTAGATTTGATAGAATCCTTATAATATCTTAATTGTATCTCATCCACTAATTTTTTTTATCACACAACAACTTCTCCTTAAATATCGATGTAATAATACTTCTAATATTATCACTATTTTGCAGAGTGACCTCTTTCTCAACTACACAATTGCTTTTTAAATACATGTCATATTTATGCCAATCTTTCTTAACAATCTTGTGAATCCTCCTCTCTCCCATGTTGTTTATCTTATTCTTGTAAATTAGGTAGATACTGATAGGCATGGTCTCACTGGGAAAAAGAGTCAATTCCATTAGGAGTATAGGATAGGGTGTATTTTCTTTAATTATGAGATTATATGTAATAAATAACTTTTAGATTTCCTCTATCCTTCTCCATAATTCTGTTGATATGTTGCAACCCCAAACAATGCATCCATATAAGATAGCATGATTGACAAGACTATCAAATATGAAATTCTTATTATCCCAAAACCAAAGGTCTAATTTTACAATTGTTTTCAAGTCCATAAAAAGAATTCCAACCACCAATTATCCATTTCTCAAAGATATAGCTCCAATTAATCTTGTGATGAGTATCAAAAGACGAATATTTGTATGAATTCACATCCTCCCTCTTGGTGTTATCATACAAGAAATTATCATAAGAAATCTTTTCATATTGTATTATAATTAACTTTGTTTTTCTAGTGTTAACAATCATATGCATACTAGAGAAAAAATCCTTGAAAAGAATTATTTAATTGTGAAGATCATAGGGAATCTTTGTCGAAAAGCAATATCATCAATATAAAGAATAACGATGATGGCTATACAAACCAAAGTCATGTTGGCACAATCTAAATCTTCCAAAGAACTCTTCAACTCATTATTATATATACCTAAAAGGATAGTCCCAACCAAGGACCACCTTGATTGATAGCTATATTACAAAAAAATTCTTATGAACATTCCTCAAAGTTCCTAAATTCCATAATAACTTTCTCATATAACCTTATTGTGGAAGATCTTGACTCAAAAGGGAATTGACCTCTTCTAATCTGTTCAAAAGGTTAGTTGTGGGAATTGTGTCAAATGTTTTTCTAAAGCCAAAAAATGAACACAGAAGATTGATTTTATTGTTGGAACACTCAATAGAAATGATCCTAATCAAACCAAGATTGTCAATGGTTGAGTGATTACTCCTAAATCCTTTGTGGTCTTAATTCTTTTTCCATGACTTTCTATCCATACATTGATTTTGTTTTTGGAAACAATTTAATATAACTTTAGTAAAAGAGGGATGAATATCATAATGGTCATATAACTATAAGGATCATTTTTATCTCCTCTTTTAAAAATAAAAACAATGAGGAATTCTATCTATGGATTCTGAAAACCCTACTTCATTGCTAAATTGAAAATATTATGGATATGAGGAACGATCATACGTGCTCACAATTATTCAATTTTTTTGCTTGGTATCATTAAATTTCAATAGCTTTATGTTTTGTGAACCACTTAACTCCAAATTTCATGTCTTGTAAAACAAAAATTTCTTCTTATCTAGAAAGGGTTTAAATGTTACATTACGAAATTATACAAAAATTGATAATTTATTATCATTATAATTAGTTATTAATTATTAATATGTTATCATATTCTAATATTTAAAATTCAATATAATTTATTTGTTTCTTTATATTTGAAGAATTGGAAATGTCGCTATATTTAATAGGTTGAATAATTGATTTTAATAGGATTTAAAAAATAAAAATAATATTTTATTATTATTATAAATAAATAATTACAAGTATTTTATTATATTTTAATATTTAAATTTCAATAAAAATTTCTTAAATGAAATCATAGCAATAAATTTAATTATTGCTTATATATATTTTTAGATAGTTATTTTTAGTAAACATTTATAATATTTAGTGTAAAAATCCCCATAAAAAAAGAATTAATATGTAAATTAATTATCATATAAATTTACTTTTAAAAATGGTTTCTTTTTTTTTTATTAACCTAAAATGTTAATATATTAATTTTGATAATAAATGTAGTAGCCCTTAAAACCATTGCATCTAAATCATTTATAGTTTCAAAATCCCCCCAATCAAGAACCAAAACGAAGTGCAGAGAAAATATTGGTCTCTGAGAATAAAAAATAGAGCTCCCGTGGAGATGTTGGAGGTTGGTGACTAAAAAACACTAGATCAAGAAAAAAAATCCTATTCATAAATCAACAAACCTCCATTCTTTGTTAATGATCTAGTGCACAAACCTTTATCACCCCATACCTCGAAGGACTAATTATCATCAAGTTATTTGCATGAATGAACTATAAATACATTAAGACACTCCCATTACAAGAACAAAAAAGAGGAAGGACCTAACTCATGCATATAAGTGGCACACATTATTACCCGCATACTTAAGAAACACAACTAACCTATAAACATAAGTGAAACATGTAAGTGGTTATAAGTTGTGTGATAAAGTTCAAGTCGAGCTCCAATCAAGGAAAAGTTCATGTCGAGCAAAGTTCCTATTGGTTAAAGTTCATGTCGAGTAGAGTTCCAATCGAGGAAAAGATCTAGTGAAGGAAGAGTTCCTGCGGAGCAAAGTTTCTTCCAAGAAGAGAGCCAATCGAGGCAGAGTTCTAGTCGAGAAAAAATTCCTGATCAACAAAGTTTCAACCACAAAAGTGTTCCAGTCAGGGCTGAGTTCCCGACAAGCAAAGATCCAACTGAGCAACTAGGAAAAATTCCAACCAAGGCAGAGTTCTGACATTCTTTTTCCATTCTTGATGCAAATCTAAGCTTGTAGTTATGGCCCCGCAGGGCACCGGCATGCAATGTTATGGGTTCCCACCCATGTTCTTACTCTCAATGTTTATTAAATGTGCGACACTTGCTACATCGCAAACCATTGCACTCAGTCCCCAAACAGTAAAAGAAGTTGTGCCCATTACTTTCCTTCATTAATTTATAAGTCAAGTCTTCCTGATATGGTCATCGAATAATATATTTAGTTCATGTAGCTCAATGTAAATCGATAAGAATATTGGATTATCTACATTATTCTAGTCAGGGCTGAGTTCCAGTCGGAGTAGAGTTCCAGCGAGGCAGAGTTCCAGTCCGGGCAGAGTTCCAACCGAGGTAGAGTTCCAGCTGGGGCAAAGTTCCAGCCGGGGCATAGTTCCAGGTAGGGCACAGTTCCAACAAGAGCAAAGTTCCAACAAGGGCAGGGTTCCAACAAGGGAAGGGTTCCTGTGAGGTAAGATTTCCTTTCGATAAAGCACATGCATTGTCGAACATACTTCCTATAGAGTTATTCAACTTGCATATATTTAGATATTTGGATTCTTCACAGTTCTACATTTGTAATGTTGGATGGGCATTTCGATGGTTTGGTTAGAGCGAATACTTGACCATGGATAGAGTGCAAGCATAGTGCACTTACCTAGTAGGTTGTCACGTTATGTGTCAGGTTGAATAATCATTACTTGCAAAAAGTGGGGGAACTAGTCACTTGATTATGAGATACATGTTGCCACACAAGCTAGCAATCCTAAAGCGCAACGTTTTCACTAGGGTTTAGCTGAGATAATATTTTAGAAGTGTTCCCACCGAGATGTAAGAAACATCTTCTCTTCACTTTAGATCTGATTGGGTCCAAGCACTAATGACGAGGCAAAGTTCCAGCCAGGGCGGAGTTCGAGTCGCGGTAGAGTTACAGCCATGGCAGAGTTCCAACCAAGGCATAGTTCCAGCTAGGGCATAGTTCCAATCAGGGCAGGGTTCCTGTGAGGGAAGAGTTCCTTTCGATAAATTTCATGCATTGTCAAGTTCGTACTTCCTATAGATTTATTGAGCTAGCAGATATTCAAATATTTGTATTCTCAAGGAGGCAGAGTTCCATCTAGGGGCAAGGTTCCAGTCGAGGCAAAGTTCCAACTGGGCATAGTTCCATTTGTGTTAGAGTTCCATCCGGGGTAGAGTTCCAATCGAGGCAGAGTTCCATCCAAGGCAAAGTTCCAGTTGGGCCACGGTTCCAACTGGGGCACAGTTCCAACTAGGGCAGAGTTCCAACAAGGGCATGGTTCCAACAAGGGCATGGTTCCAACAAGGGCAGGGTTCCTGTGAGGTAAGAGTTCCTTCCGATAAAGTTCATGCATTGTCAAACGTACTTTAGAGAGATTTATTGAGCTAGTAGATATTTAAATATTTGGAATCTTCACAATTATACGTTGGTAATGTTGGATAGGAAAAGTTCCAACTGGGGCAGAGTTCCAACCGAGCCACAGTTCCATCTAGGGCAGAGTTCCAGCTGAGGGAAGAGTTCCAATCGGGGCAGTGTTCCAACCAAGGGCATAATTCCAGTTGAGGACAGAGTTCCAGTTACAGCATGCATGGCAGGGCAGAGTTCCAACTGGTGCAAAGTTCCTACCAAGGCAAAGTTCCATCCGAGGCAGAGTTCTAGTCGGGGCAAAGTTCCAGCCGGGAAGAGTTCCAGTTGAGGCAAAGTTGAATTGATATTAAATTAATAAAAAAGTTATCTTGAATCTTAAAAAGAGTCTATGATTTTATAACTTTACCTTAGTGGATTCGTCGTCCAACCCAGGGGTGACTCTAGGTAGAAAAACACACGCCAAATAGAGTCAATGGTTGGGAGGAAAGTCATAGGCATTCTTTCAATCACTCAAGTCCTTCTCAGGTTAGAGTAGTATTCGTAATGGTTGACTTTTGAATATGGAAACATTTTTATCATGTTTCAAGCTTACTACGTAGTTGTGTTGTTAAAGTTATAATTCGATTATAGTGTGATTAGGTACATTGAATTAACGTGGTTTTCAAGTGGTGGATGTAGAGAATGTGTTCCAATGGTGGAAAGGATTTTGACTAATCCTTGAAAGACAAGTATAGTAAAATTAGTTTGTAGATGTACATATTTTATAAATTAGGTTTCTTTAAACATCAAAATCGTCTAACCTTGTTGTTTTCTTATCATTCGAATCAAGAAAATCATACTTCATCTCCTACGATTTATGCCTGGGATATTGAGTACATTATAGGGTTACTTGTTGTGGAGGATGTTAACCAGAACTGAAGAACATGCTCATTCTATAATGGTCATTACATTCAAAGGACGGTCATGTGACTAACATATTGCAGATGCCTTATCTATGAGTAAAATATTTAGTATCAGGAGATACCTAATCTACCAAGAACACTCTGAAGACATCTATGTGCATATAGTTTGTTGAAAGTTTGATTAAGGTCTCAACGACCTATACATGAATACTCGTGTATGGGAAAGGTGGGGTTAAGTGAGTGAACATAGGGTGAACATGGGAAGGAATAATAAGGTCAGTATGACAATGAGTTAGAAAACATAAAGAGAATGAACCACTTGAAAAAAATGGAAGAATGGAGAATAAAATATCATGAATGACATACATTGCAAAGGGATAATCATTCCCATCGTATGAAAATCATAGTGAACATTCTTTAACATATTTGAATTGTCTTATTACATGTAGAGTTGTTGTATCACTAAGAAGAAAATGTTACAATGATGCAGATGAGGAAAAAGTTGAATGTGAGTTGAGTATTTTAGTTGGATCTAGGGTGATTCTTATTTCAAACTTATGGAGTGATTCAAGATTTTTCATCCGAGATCTTCGGATTCTTGAAAATTTTGTGTATATAGTCTTGCAAGGGTTTATGCCCAGAGCATGCTACATATGTTTTAGTAAGATTTGATAATTATGGATGAAGTATACCTTGAATTTTCCAAATTGTATCCATTTGAAAGATGTACACACCAAGTTAACTTTGATTAAATCTTGCTTGGTATTTGACAATTCCTAAGTAGCAAGAATTGACATTGGAGAAAAACAATTACAAATATTGGAAAGAAAGAGATATATTGTCTTAGATTTATAGCAGTGTCTTGTGTTAAGGGACTAAATCGTGTTTAAATTCAAGTAGTACATTCACATATGATTGATATGAGAAGATGGAAAAGGGGGAAGGAGTGGCTTTAAGAAAAGTAGAAGGAGAGGGATTGAGATTAATCACTCTATAATATATATGTAATTCATCATTATATTTGATTACAATATTTCACCTATATTATTAAACATAATATTGTTTTCTCAAATTCACCATATTGATCATGCAAATATTTTGTAAATTATGGATAAAATGATTTTAATGAGGTAGTTTGGATTTAAACAACGTCATTTTAATGCATCCACTACTATTGGAACCACCATAGATCCATGTTAGCTCAATATCTATCAAGTGTCTAGAGGGATCAAATCTATTGATGTGCAAATATTTCCTCAAGTTTTTATCTGGACTAAAAACGGGTTTTCACCTAGGATTTTGATCAACCCTCTAACTCTCGATGTGATATTCTAAATATTCAAATTTATCTCTCTCTATATGTGTGTGTGGGAGGGTAAAGCTTTAAAATCACATTTTGATATAATTGTTAATTTTGAAATGTTTTAATGGCTACTATATTTATTATACTATATTTATTATCAAAATAAATATATTAATATTTTAGGCTAGTAAAATTAAAACAAACTATTATATAAAAATTGTATTAATAGTAAATTTATATCATAATTAATTTACTTTTTTTTCATGAAAATTTTTACACTAAATATTATAAATGTTTACTAAAAATAACTATCTAAAAAGACATATAAGCAATAATTAAATTTATTACTAAAATGATTTAATTTTTGAAATTTTATTGAAATTTAAATATTAAAATATAATGAAATATTTCTAATTATTTATTTATAATAATAATAATAAATATTATTTTTATTCTTTTAAATCTTATTAAAATCAAGTATTCAACCTATTAAATGTAAAGACATTTAGAAATTCTCATATATTAAAAAAAAAATTATTGAATTTTAAATATTAGAATATAATAAAATATTAATTATTAATTATTAATTATAATGATAATAAATTGTCATAACAATCATATGCATACCAGAAAAAAATTTCATGAAAATAATTAGTTAATTGTCAAGGTCATAGGGAATCCTTGCTGAAAAATGATATCATCAATATAAAGAATAATGATGATGGCTATACAAACCAAAGGCATGTTGGTACATCCTAAATTTTCCAAACAACTCTTGAGCTTGTTATTATATATACCTAAAAGGATAGTACTAACCAAGGACCACCTTGATTGATTGCTATATTACAACAAATTTTTTCTAGACATCCCTCAAAGTTCCTAATTTTCATAATAACTTTCTCATACAACCTTATTGTGGAAGATTAAGTAACTCAAATGGGAATTGATCTCTTCTGATCTATTTAAAAGGTTAGTTATGGGAATTGTGTCAAATGTTTCTCTAAAGTAAAAACAAAATAAAAAGGGATTAATATCATAATGGTCATATAACTATAAGGATAATTTTATTTCCTCTTTTAAAAATAAAAACAAAGAGGAATTCTATCCAGGTTTTTTGAAAACCCTACTTCATTGCTAAATTGAAAATCTTATGGATGTGAGGAACACCACCTTCTCACAATTATTCAAATTTTTTTCTTGGTATCATTAAATTTCCATAGCTTTTGCTTTTCTAAACCACTTAACTCCAAACTTCGTGTCTTGTAAAACAAAAAAAAATTCTTCTTTTGAAAGGGTTTAAATGTTGCTAGTGACATTACTAGATTCATAAATATTTTTTTAAAGATTCTTTGATTTTTTATTCATATATTCTTACATTTTAATTAGACCTTCTTACCAATATACCTTATTGTGTTTTTAGGACTCAATAGAATCATCCCTAATGAATTTTCTACCATGCTTACACTCTTTATCATACCAATGATTGGTAATTCTATTTTCTTTTCTACCTCACACCTTCAGAGTGAACTTGTAAACTAATCTAGAGAGTGTTGTTGTAAAATTACGATAAAGGTTTTCAATATTGTCCTTATTTAATAATATATTTAATTCATTATTTGAATCCCTAAAAAAATAGATTAGCTTTATTTTTATCATAGATCAAGTTCTTTTAGTTATCATAGTTCTCTATTATGGGGTTTATGTACTTATCAAAGTTTAGAGTTTAGATTAGTGGTACATTTGGTTCTAAATGAAGATATCACATATCACATAATCTATGACACTATTAACAAGCCCATACATACAAGTCATTTATTTTTATTTCAACCACATTATAAGACCATTGCAAATTATTATATCTTGAGAAATAGAAACCTTGATTTGGTTGATACCAAACAAACTTATTATGAAGCATTTCCCTCCTTCCTACATTTATGTAAAAATTGTATAGTCCTATAAAGACTATCCCTTTCTTACAAGTTTTGGGTAAGTGAGGTGATTACTTCATATTCGAATAAAGAAAAAATAAATTAAATTACAAAGATTGGAAAAAAAATGATAAAAAGAAAAATATTCTACCCCGTGTTAGTTAAAGATAGTTGATTAGGGCTTCAAAGGTATATAGTGGAAATGTCCAATCATACTACCTTATTAAAAGACCTCAATGCCACATAAAAAATGTTGTTGTGAAAAGGTTAGTTGAAAAGAATTTTATAATCTATTTATTAGGAAATCAATTAAAAAATCAATTAAAGTATATGCTTGTTGTTAAGGTTTGACTATGCAAAGGCAATGTCCAAATATAGAAAAAAATTAGAAAATGTCCCATTTTTAATATATATATTAAAAATAAATGTTGAATTATTTATTTTATAGTAATATTGAAATATATTTTTTATAATATTTTTAAATATCATATATATAAACTCTTTGTTGAATAGTAACATTAAAGAAATTACATATTCCCCAATATTAAACTATTAAAAAAAACTATATTTAAATAATAAAAATTACAAATATCCCATATACTAAACTATAACTATATCATTACTATTTCATATCAATAAACTTTTAAACAACTCAAGAAACATATCTCAAACTGGCCTTAAAATGCTTTTTTAACGGAAATTGTCCTTGAAACAACTCCCATCAAATATATTAAAGGGATATAGTTCTATTTCATGTCAATAAACTTGGAAACAACTCCTCTACATACACATCTCAAGCTGGCCTTAAAATGTTTTTTCTTAAGGGATATTGTTTTAAGAAATTAACTATGGTAGGAAATAAGGTATCGGAAGAGTAGCTGTATCTGGAGAGTAGAAAAATGATCCCATGTGCCTTTATGTCGCATGGTAAAAAAGGGCCTAATGAGCTCATTTGCTTTCTACGAACAGTCCATCTGCAACAACAACAAAAAAGTCTCTCAACGCTGCCCATCCGTACAGATTCTATCAGCAGCCCTTCTTCGGGAGAATTGGAGCAGATTTTCAATAAAATCCCAACTGCATAATTAGTTCCAGTATCAGACGCAGCCAACAAGCTTTCGAACAATACACCGGCCTTCTGAAATGGTGGAAAGTGCCTACAAAATCGCCAAGTATTGCTCTGCCATGGATGTATCGGCACCACGAAGAAGCTCAAGTAAACGAGGAACGACACCTGCCTTGGCTATCTTCGCTCTATTTTTAGTATCTGTAGACAGAGGAAATAATGCCTTCAGGCTGGCCTTAATGGCCGAAGAATATATATTTTCATCAAACAGCTTAAGCAGTCCGTCTATGATTGCTTCATCAAACAGCTTAAGCAGAATTTTCGTTTGCCAATTTTTCCACGATAGATGTTGCGTTCATTCTGGCCTCCAGAGTGCACTTCCCAAAGTCCCAGTCGAGAGTTGCCAGCATAGAAGGCCTCAACAGAGCTCTACTGTTAGATATACGATCCACAAAGAACGGTGAAATTGCACAGATTGCTTCTTCTACAGCCTCAAGATCTGCATCAATTAGAGATTTCACTGGAGCCTCTGAATCCATACGTGGATAAGAACAGGAAAAACTCCCTCTGACTCTAAAAACTGTACAGTCTCAAGATCTGCATCAATTAGAGAATTCACTGGAGCCTCTGAATCCATAAGGGGATAAGAACAGGAAAAACTCCATCTGATTCTAAAAACTGTCCTTTCCTCTCGCTGACATTGGCTAGAATTCTGAATCATTTGCGGCAGACTACTCGACTCTGCCATGGGGTTTGGTGTAGGTATTCCAATGATGCCATTAGAACTGTCGGAAACGCAGGATTCCTGTATCAGCCTGTGAAGAGTGTGATTGGGGATGAGCTCTTTGCTGTAAAGAGCCTCCAAAGTCGACCTCTCACAGAGTTTAGAAGTATCGAAGTCAATATCACAAAGTGCCAATCAACCATCAAAATTCGAATTTGCATTTCCCTGTCTCTAATACTCTAATATTCAAAATTCGAATTTGAGTTTCCCTCTCAGGTGCATATGGTTCATGATTCAAATTTGTGATATGATCCATACACAACACATACATGGATCATTGGATGGTACACGTACTTGTACGAGTTTCAGACGGTAACGGAGGAGACGGTAAGAGGCGGTTACACATACATGGATCATTGGATGGTACAGTACTTGTACAAGTTTCAGACTGTAACGGAGGAGACGGTAAGAGGCGGTTAACGGAGTTTAGGTGAGCTTGCCGGAGGAGACGGTAAGAGGCGGTTAACGGAGTTCAGGTGAGCTTGCCGGAGGAGACGGGCGAAGATTGCCGATGGGCAATATCGTCCCGTCGTTAACTTACTCTTAATGAATATATAACTATACATCTATTCCGCAACCAGGTCCATAAATACAGAAGCTTCAGTAATCCAGAACCATTCTGGAAGAAGTTTCAAATACTCATTTTGATAGATCCAATTATGTTTTATAGTCGTAGAGGCATTTGTTTCAACAATCCACTGATAGATAAATTTGTGCTATGCTCGATAGATTTAATCAGTTCATTGCTCAATAGATACACTGATATCTAGTTCATGAATTTGCATCTACTCAATAAATCTACTCAGTTTTACAATAAATTTGCATCCTTTACTCCATATCATCCACGTTTTGTTCATGAACATATAAGTTCAATTATAGTACATGGTATGTAATCTGTTTGACATTCTACTTGATAGTTTCTCAAAGGATCTATTAATCTCGATTCTCAACAGATAGATCCTCGATTCGTCTCAAACCCTAGTGTTAATATGGATTTACACTCTCGAAAACCTAGTGTTAATATGGGTATACAATATCAAAACCCTAATATTATGGTTTATATCACTGTACACAGCTATAGTTATGTGTCACTTTACTCAAAACCACTATGCCATTTTCATGGAAGGTTTAGAGCCCAAGTATTATTGAACCAAGCACAGATAGTATGGATGAAACAGCTAACCTTATTATTGGAGTTTTGGTCGCTAGACGTGTTTAGAGCCATAAGGAATAAAACAAGTAAAAATTTTGTGGCATCTGACAAACGGGTGCTACAGTACTGGTCAAAGTGGATCTGTAGGAAGGGTTTCTAGAAGAAATAAAAAAGTTTTGTAAATCTGTTGAGGATGTTGGAATATATATATATAAACGTGTTACCCTCATCGTATGACATTAAAAAGCATTAAAGCCCAAACCCCAGAGATTCATCCCTACCTTCTTTCGACATCGTCATGGAAGAAGATGATTCACCGTCTCTCAATCTACGACTCTCCTCATCGTTAGGCGGCTTATTGAGATCAATCTCGAAGTTCTCCCTCTCGTAAACAGAAACCCAGTGAGTCACGTTTAATACTTGAGACTCCTCGATGTCCGGAGTAAATATTTCATCGTTAAAATGTATCCATTTATCTTGGCCATATTTGGATCCTAATACGAAGGCGCTAGTATGCCCAGTAACTGGCAGCTTCGTTAGATCAACTTCAACTGGGCCTTGGAAGTCACCCACTGCAATCAGTCTGTATTTATAATCGTGAGACCTGCGCCATACAGAACAATCAAAACAAGGAATCGGAGTAGGCAGAATGATCTATTTCAGATTCATGGCAATTAAATTTACCTCATAGTTGCAGGGTTCCTGGATACAAATTTACTAAGATCAAGGTATTTTTCAAATTCAATCTCGTCGCTCAAATGGACGATATTACCTGGTCTTACTTGAGCCAACCATGACACCACCAAAACGCGAGGGGCTTTTTCGATCGAAATTTCGAACTTGCAATCCTTACAGCATTTTGAAAGTGTATCATTCATGTTCTGTAATCCTATAAAAGGCAGAAGAGTTTCTAGTTTCAGCCACTTATGATCGTCATCCCCCAACTTTTTCAACCAATTGCCTCTCAACTGTTGCAATTTGCAGACTTCATCGTCGGTCAGATTCACATCGAGCATTCCTTCCTTTTTCACAGGAGCGACCATTCGTGTCCGCAGCTCGAGCAACTTACTTTTGTTTGGAAGATTATCATAAAATCTTCCATAAGCGGCCTAATTTCTGAACCTTCTTGCGCCTTTAATCCCTCGGTTTCTTCATCTAACTCATTCACGATTTTCAGTATAGTTGCGCCAGAATGGCTCTTCTCTACTAGACCATGAAATAATTTATTCTGAAGCTCAGTAGGTGCCTCCGAGGGATCGGGCTTCTCTCCCTCGGAAGAGCCCGTCATGAAACAATATCTGTGACCAAGCAACTTACATATTTGGTTGGTGATCAAATTCGAATCTGATAGTTGATCTGAGCACTTCATATAATATTTGTCCCTTATGTTATCCATCGCTAACAAACATTGCAGAGATACGTTTATGAAACATGCATTGCTGACGTTTCTAATTCCTTTGGGGATGAATGAACTCTGATAAATTAATGTACCTCGATTCGAATTTCTAACTTTACTCTCTTCTTCTACAATATCTACTTTCCGTTTACTATTTTTTTCGTCGCTCTCATCTTCTACAATATCTAGTTTCCGTTTCCTAGTGTTTGCATCACTGCCATTCTTTACAGTTTCAGTGTTTGCGTCACTGCCATTCTTTACACTTTCAGTTTGGTGGTCAGGACTATTCTCTGCAGATTCAGGATTTTCTATAACTCTCACTTCCAAGTTTTCTTCAGCTTTGTTTCCCAGATTTTCAGTATTTTCCACAGTAGGTTCTGGGCGATCTTCTGGTTGCGTCATTGTGTGACCATAGAAACAGCCGATGAAAATGTATGAGATATATTCTCGGGAAGAAACACCTCGTGTAAGCGTGGAAGCAACGGCTGGAAACTGTAGGAGACATTTAATATATCAGTAGCAATAGAATGATTTCCATTACTACTATCCTGCCAACCGTCACAACGCTTCCATCATAGTTACTTATTTTACATATGACCTTATTATATCTATGGTCAAACTAGTATGATTCTACATTAATTTTGTAAGTAGATATAATGTTTTGTTATTATTTTTTTAATTTTTAAAAAATATAAAAAAATATTTAATTTGTATTATCCATTTTCAATTATTTAAAAAGTTTATGTTTACAAGTAAAACTCACTCCTGACCATGGTCTTATAGCTAAAAAGGAAAACATACAAATCCACTACATAGACTATCTAAAAACAAGAAAACATACAAATCCACTAAACAGTGTTGTGAGAATTTCCAACTTCTCATTAGTGAACAATGGTAGCCTTACTCTTCTAAATGCGGTAAACAAAAAAGTAGACATAGAGATGGCCTCAACAAGGCATGACTCGATGAGAGAATGACTTGAGCACAGAGGAGAGGCTATGTCCTTTGGCGGATTCTGCCTCATCCTTGATGGCTTTACTGGCCTCCTCTTTGAAACGGAAACTCCTTTAACTACATCATATTTTTCGTATGAACCAAGCTTTTTTCCACATCCTCTTTGACGGTTTTAATTTAATCCATGTGAAGTATCCACAAATTTAGCTCATTAACTCATTGCATAATTTATAAGTGAATAATTGTTTTAAAATATATATATAAAATAAAGAAAATAAAAAATATTATAGAAATGAATAATTGTTTTAAAATATATATATAAAATAAAGTAAATAAAAAATATTATAAAAATGTATTTGTATTTCCGAATGAATATTTTTAAAGAGTTAGATATCTTTAGATGAGTATGAATAAATTGAAGATATTAAAACATGAGGTTATTAGGCGGGGAAAGAATAGAAAGCTTGGTCTAGATAGGAACTTCTAGAAATTGAAGCTGAAATTGATGAGATTAATTCATGGGTGGATAATGACTTTTTTTTATGTAAAGAAGAGATAAATTCTTAGAGATTAAGTTGTTTAATTGTGGTAAATGTGAGAGAGGCCTGTTATAAGTGGGTTTTGTTAGATTAGGGTTTATTTAATATTTGTAGATCCCACTACCTTATGATCTCAACATAGATTGAAAATACTCTATTTGGTAGATATTTCGTCACCTTAAAGCGTCTATTGAAGGTAAGACAAGGTTTCACCAATATGGTGATGAGTGATGAATGGGATGACTTGAGCACTGATAGACAAGGTTTCACCAATATGGTGATGAGTGATGAATGGGATGACTTGAGCACTGATAGAGATGGTGTTAATGCAATTAAAGAAACCATTCTTTATGGTCATTTTGGGTCATTGGTTAGGTATGTTTAGGAGGAAGAGACTTGGAGGTTGAAAAACAAAGCTATCTAGTTGTCCTCAAGGGATAATAATACAATTTTTTTCATAATTATGTCAATCAGAGAAGGGTTAACAATACTATATGGCCACGAACTATAAGGAGATTTGTAAAAGAAATAATTCTAAATGTATTGAGGAACATATATGAAAGTCATACAAAACTATGCTAGTTTTTTTTAATAGTGAAGAAGGTGCAAAGGTGGGAGAATTTGTCACTTTGGAGGAAATTAAAGGGATATTGAAAAAAATTTCCAAGTCTAAAGTCTTGGGCTTGATGGTTGGAGTGTTGAATTATTCTTGGAATTTTTTAATGTGGTGGGAAAAGATTGATTGGAGACTGTTAAAGAATCAAGGCTTAAAAGTTCTGTCTCTGGAAGCTTGAATTTCACTTTTATCACCCTCATTCCAAAAAGGGATAAGCCCAAAAATTTCACTGATTTTAGACCAATTTCATTATAAAACCTGTTTTTTAAAGTTATTACAAAGGTGATAGCAAATAGAATCAAATCTACTTTAGCAAAATACATGACAAAAGAACAATTTGGGTTTCTTTCAAACGCACAGATCTTAGACGCAATAGGAGTTGTTCAAAAAATCCTTCATTCTATTATGACCAAAGGTCTTTAGGGTCTTACTCTAAAGATGGACCTTGTTAAAGCAGATGACAGGGTTGACTAGAAAATTTTGAGATTGGTCCTTTTGCATATTGGGCTCCCCTATGAAGTTATTGAGTGGATTATGGCATGCATTACCTCTGCAAATTTGTTGTTCTTGTAAATGGATCTTCTTCCTATTTATTTAAGGGCACTAGGGGGTTGAGACAATTTTGTCCATTGTCCCTCTCATGTTCCTTGTGGTCATTGAAGGATTCATCCTACTCATTAAATTTATTAAAAGGGAGAAAAAGATTTTAGGTCTAAAATATCTTCTAATCATTACACACACTTAATATTTGTTGATGATGTCTTATTATTTGGCATTAGTACATATGTAGAATGGATGACTTATTTTAGTATTATTAGGCATTTTTGTGTTTCCTAAGGAATAGAAATTAGTTCCCAAGAATCTATGTTTTTGCAAAATGATATGGAACAATAACTTCTCCATAGGGTACTTAATATATTCCCTTACAATGTGGGAAACATTGGAAAGGGTCTCAAATACCTGGGATTTTACTTGAAGTCAAATTGTTATAGGAAAACTAACTAGATTTGGTTACTTAGAAATGTGGAGAAAAGGATAAGTAATTGGACATTCAGATGGATTTCACTAGAAGGGAGATATAATTTGATTAAGATGGTATTAGAGAGCATTCTAGTATATTGGCTTTCCCTTGCAAAAATTATAGTTTTTATCTTACACAATATTCATAAAAGAATGATACACTTCTTGTGGTTTGGGAACTCTATAGGGAATACATTTCATTTGGCCAATTAGGACAGTATATGTATCCCCGAGAATATGGGGGTTGGGGTATCAAAAATATGGATTGGTTCAAGTCATCACTTAGCTTAAAATTTTTATGGAGGGTCCTATTTGGTAAGGGATTTGTAGTGAGGTCATAAAGGAGAAATATGTGAAGAAAAAATTAGTTATTGAGTAGATTAGGAATCCAAAAAAAAAAATTGCAATGCATCCATTATATGGAGGGGCTTGGTTAGATCCTACCCTTGGATGGGTGAATAGATTTCATGGAGGGTTAGGAATGGGTGGTAGGTTTATATAGGAATTGATCCATTTGTGGGGGGGTGGATTTCTATAGACTATTTGCCCAACTTTTGGTTCATCCACTAGATTCAAATATCTTTTTTAGCACAAATCAACATATATGATTATTATGGATTGTCCTCATCATATTGACTCCCTGTAGAAGACTTAGGGATGACTTGGCACTTGGTTGTTGAATGGAACAATTACATTCTTGGTTTGCATCAGCGAGGTATTCAACTAGCAGATAGAGAAGTTTCCCTTATCTATGCATCGAACAAAATAGACGGTAAGATCATTACTAAGCAGGTATATAATGTTATATTTGAGGGCTCTGTTGAGACTTTACAGAAATAATGGTTCAATTCTATTTGAAAGTGTCATGCCCTGCTTAAACTAAAGTGTTTTTTGTGGCTATGTTTTGAAAACATAATATTGGCATGGGAAAATCAACTTAATAGAGGTTTTGTTGGCCATGGTATTTGCAACTTGTGCAAATGTGAAAATGAAACTCATTCCCATTTATCTGTTCACTATTCATTTTTCAAGATGGTCCGGAAAGAAGTCTATAGAAGATTATACTTTAAAGGAATTTGAGAAGTAGAAACCTTTGCAGCCTTGTATTGAAAACCAATTTAATAAGGATGTAAAATATAAAGAGATCCCTCTTTATGTAGTCTAGGGTATCTCAAAATCCCAAAATATGTTTATTTTTGAAGATGTTAAATCCTCAATGTATTTTTCGAGCTCCATAGCTGTTGGAATTTTTCATGATTATTATAAGGAAGAAAAACACAAGAAAAATAGAAATCTTATTATGCCAGTGTTCGCAAATGATATTTATATATATTTCTTTAATGGAGTTGGTTCTCTTGGTATATTTAGGGTTGGTATCCTATTGCAATTGAATTGAAATCATCTATTCCATATTTGGATGGGTTGCAGAAGGTGATTCAACAAACTTACTTAACTACTTGCATTGCGAGCTTCACTTTGGTTTTCCAGACATATAGGCAATGAACACTTATAAGTGGCATGTGATTCGAAGGTGATTATGGATCGTGATTCAATAAAAACAAAGATACAGGGTCTAAAGTTGGAACAATGGTGTATTAAAATTATGGACTTTAAGAAGCAGTTTAATTATATCACTTCCACGCATGTCTCCCAAGAGCTCAATATGATAGTAGATATACATTCAAAGAAGATAGTGGGTTTGATGGAGGGGAATATAAACTATGAAGAATACTTGGAAAACTCTATGGCATACAAATTTTCTGTGGATTTGTTCTATTTATTTTATTTTTTCTATGTAATGTTGAAATCGTAGTACTTAGATAAGGAAGTACACTAAATTGGCATATAGTTTAGATTGAAAAATGTTATCACTTTTTAAGTTTTTTTGGTAGATTATTAAACTCGATATTGTTGGGAAGTAAATGTGGAAATATGTACAAGGATTGGTTATCTTTGATTCTCTTTTTGGATGAATAACACGATTTTTTTTGTTGGAAAAAAGAAAATTTCCAAGGTTCCCATATATTTAATGTATTTATTTAAAATATTATAGTATTTAAATTGAATAGTAAATACTATATTGATGATGATGGTCTTTAAAGTTGACTGAGACCAAACTTGGTCTGTCGGACATTAAGATAAAAAACAAGACACAATTTTTTTGAAATGTTTTAAAATATTATTCCTATGCTCAAAAAGCTTAAAAATGAGCATCCCAAGCTCGCCATTGTTTTGAGGAGTTAGAAGGTTAGAGAGTTTGGTGTTGAAGACAATATTATGGAACCGAGATATAATGTGGGTGTAGGCAGGAAAATCTATAAAAGAATGATTTTCATCCTCAACACTCATAGATTCACAAAGATGGCGGAACCTTTCAACCCACGATGTCTTAGGGGTTGTTCAGTGCCTAGTTTCACTATGAAGCCCATGAGAGTTTGTTCTAATATTGGAAATATTTTTTTTTTCTTTGAACTCATTAAGATACAAAGATAATTTTTATCCTCAATATTAAGGTTAATGATCTCTTTATAATATCGTAATTTTTTTAATCTCTAACTCTTCCTCACACCACATTTTCTCTTTAAACGTAGTAGTAATAATATTTTAATGTTATCAATATTTTGCAAAGTGGAAGTTTTGTTATCCACCAATAATTTAACCAAGACATAACATCTTTAAGCTACCCTAGCTTGAGGTGTAGGTGATTTTGGATGGATTTAAGAGTAATTTTATGAATCTAATTATTGTACAGGACAATACACCCTTGTAACTTAGGGTCTGGGGTTACCAACTTACTATTAGACTTGCAGACAATCAGCTTTTACAGAAAATGAATGGAGAATAGGAAGAGAGTTTGGCTTACCCGGTTTATGACGGTTGATCCAAGTTTGATATTCTCTCGCTTCAATCTTCTCCAAATCTTCTAGGGTTGCTTCTCTTCATCTACGAAGAGTCAATTCTTCAAGCAATATATCATACATATATATATATCAGAGGTTAGATGAAACACATATCAATAATATAAATAACATTATTCATTAACCAATATACATGAGAAAATCACAATACAAATATTGGAAGAAGAATTCTCTTTATTAACAAACAATGAATAGTTGAGAATTCAACCCAGCTTCTGACACAAGGACTCCTCTGCAACCTAGGACTCTGAGTTCTGTTGCTCCAAGAGTCTGAAGGTATACCACCATCATAACTTTTCTCTTCCAAAATTCATTTATTAGCCCCATCCCAAGGCCTCTATTTATACATTGGGAAATAGAGTGGTTTCGAAGGTTAGGATGGTTGAGATAGTTGGGATAGTTATGGATTAAGGCCCAACTAATCTCATTTAATCACGATTTGTATTTTTTAAGGTCGAAATAAGGTACACGCGAGTATTTGTTAAGCAAGGCACATATGACATGTTTGTTGCTCGAAGGTAACTCATGTGTGCAAGGTACATGCAGGTTGCAATGCACATAGTCACGTGTGACACACGAGTTGCAATGCATATAGTCGCGCGTGCAACCCTAGACTCAGAATAAAGATATATCAAGCTATTCTGGAGATCATGTATCAATGGTCATGCACATCTATAGTGTTTTGGCCACTTCAATCCTAATTTTCCTTTTTTGTATCAACATAATGCATGTCAACACCCAGACAGAGAAGTGCCATTTTGGCTTATAACACTGATGATCTCCTATATTGTTTAATTTGTTGTTGAAAATTAGATATATAATCATAGCCATGCTTTCAATGGTAGAAGGGCCCACTTATAAGAGTAGAATAAGATACATGGTATTGCTCTTAATTGTGAGATTATAAGTAATAAACCGCTTCTATATTTGCTCAATTCTTCTCCATGATTATCCAGAAATACTGCATCCCCAAGCTTCACATCCATATATGATAATGGGAGTGACAAGCATTTTAAAGAGGAAGTTCTTTTTTACTCACAACACAAGGTTGATCGATTTACAGTTGTTTTCATGAAGACCAAAGTAGGATTTCCACCCTCCATTAATCCTCTTCTCAATGCTATAGTTCAAATTGATATTGTGATGGAAGTGAATTCCCGGATATTTATAAGAGGTTACTTCCTCTACGTTTCTATTGTCATATATGGGTGTGTGCAAGAAGTTGAGAGACCTTTTAGATGCAATCCTACTTTTTGGAAACACGCTCATGATACATAAAAACACAACGCACTCATGTTATGTAATGTTTGGTTTGGTTAATATCGAGACGGACATGTCATATGACACGTAGGTTAGGCTAGGAAAAATGTTCACACGTTTTATAGTTACTAAACGCGCACGTGTTTTATAGTTACAAAACGCCTACGCATTATGGAGAAGGAAAATGTGCATAGGTTATGGAGAAGGAAAACATGTACGCATTTTGGAGAAGCAAAACATGCACGTGTTTTAGAGAAGAAAAACATGAACGCGTTATGGAGAAACACAAAAAATGGTTTTAGTGCATGGCTAGGGAAATGAATAAAAACAATAGTTTCAATAATCAAGACTTAGGGCCTATAGTAATATTTTAGCATCATCAAAAGCAACATCTCAAACAACCATGCCTAACCTCCCAAGAGCATAATGTTTCTTTGTGTTGTAATATGGACACCATTAGTAGGTTTTAAGAACTAAGTATGGGTCATAGTCCCTTGAGCATGATTTATGGAGGAAACTCAAGAATTATGTCCTAAAGGTATCTTTGAAGGCTTGAGGTCCATGAACAAGGCATTGAACCTACACATAGGACCTCCATATGTGATATTTTGCATCTAAGGGAGAATATGCAGTGCATTAGAATTCTCTTAGCACTAGAAACATATCCGTAGACATGGTTGAGGGAGGAAACCTAGTTTATACAGTACGACATATGGCTCAATTTTTCCAAGAAAGTTTTCCACGAAAAAGTTAAATCGCATTTTTCATGGAAAAATAGTTTAATTTTTTGGAAAAATTTGAAAATGAACCCGAGGATCGTCGCTCTAGCGACATTATGCACCTTTCGTTGCTATAGCGATGAAATTTCGTTGGAATAGCGAGAAAAATGGAATTCATTGGAATGGCGACGAAAATGGCATTCATTGGAAGCGCGGAGAAAGCATGCCATTCATTGGAACAATGATGAAAATCGTCGACATTCGTTGCTATAACGACGTTCTTGAATTTTCGTCGCTATTCCGACGAAAGTGCATTGCTATTGTGACGAAATTTCAAGAACGTCTCAATAGCGACGAAAGTATCAATGTTAAGGGTTACGTGTTAAATGGGTGAAGGACATACGTGTATTAGGTGTTAAGGATTATAAGTGTTATGATTAAGGATTAAAGTTATATGTTATAGGTGTTAGGGGTTATGAATCCATGGTCATAATGGTTAGGGTTTACATGGATTTAATGATATATTTATGTTAATATGGGTTGGTGGTAAGTCGATATAGGGGATAAAAGTGATATGGCTTAGCTATTAGTTGTTCCATAAATCGGTATGAGGGATAATGGTTATTATTATTAGTATTAGGTGTTCAAATTAATAAGGTTTAAGGATAAAGGTTAGGAGGGATACTGGTTATGGTTATAAGAGTTAGGTGTTGTGAAAAATCATCTTCAAGGATTAGAATTATAAATTTATATGTATTAGTGGAAATATCTTATATGAATTAAGAATGTTGTCTTATAGGAGTGAAGTTGTTATATGGGATAGAAATTGGAGGATGTAAATCTAGAGTTAAAAATAAGGGGTTTATTAATTGCTAGATTCTAGATGTTTTAAATGTTAGACTTTATATGACTTAAACGTTTTAATAGTTAGTGGTTACATTAGGGGTTATAAGTCATATGTGTTATCAAAATCATATATTAGGGGTTATAGAGTTTCTATTAGTGGTACATTGGTTATGGGTCATAATGGATATTAACGTGGGTGATTATGGGGGTAAACGAGCTGTGACAAATAGGGGTTAGAGATTATTTTTGTGAGAGTCATATGTGTTAAGGTTTTAAAGGTTTATGAGGTATAGGGGATTAAGTATTAGAGTTAAAATAGCTATGTTGGAATTTATAGTGGCTACGTGTCAAGAGTCATAAGGTTTAGGGGTTATGAGCGAGTAATAAAATTTTGAGGTTATACATATTAAAGCTTATACTAAGTGGGTTATATTATAGGTTATAAGTATTAGGGGTAGATAGGGGTTATATGGACTAGAGATTAGGGGTCACATGGGCTCACAACCCTCATCGATCACTTCTAGTTATAAGATAAAATCCCTCTCCTATAAGATCAATACCCATTAAAACATCTGTATCGACTCCTTTGTATAGGGTAATTCCCACACTTGCACATATTGAGATCCTATCAACTAAGCATTAGAGGCATAACTTGTTACACTAGGAAGAAAATCCCCCCTCATATTAGGATTTAGAATAAAGACCCTTTAAACTAATACATATTTATGGGGATTACAAACATTAATGATAAAAAAAAATCTATATAGATTTTTTATTTATTTTGTGCTTATTAATTCTAACTATTATGAGAATAACAATTTAGATAAAAAATTTCCTTATAATGTCTTAGAACATTATATTTCTAGTTTAAGAAATGGAGGCAACATCTTCTTAATGGGTAACTTTGATGCTTGGAAAACAAGTAACCAAGCTATTCTCTTCAGAAATGATTAAAATTATGATCCTCTAATATACTTAGATGAATACCTTGCTTTAGCCAACATTTGCTAAAGAAGTTCTGAATATTTGAGGAAAATTTTGTTTGTGAGCTAATCAAGCTCTCTAGTGATCAAGATCTAATAATTTGCAATGGTCTTATGAAATTGCCAAATTCTATCTGAATGACTTGTATTCATGTGATTAGCATTAGTTTGGTTAACTATGTCATATCCGATATCCCTTTATACAACCAAATAATACATTTTGACATCTTAAATGACCATTGACTAGAAATATTGGGTCATAGACATTAAATTGTAACTCTCAATTTTGTCACACATAGCAGTCCCATAGATAATTCTCATAGCTAAAAGTACTTAATATTCAAGAAAAATAAACCTTGAAAATAATTGTAAATCAACAAACCTTGTGGCCCAACTATGTGCCTATGTGTGTGGTGAGGTTGATTCCTTGATGATGCAATGCAGTATGTGCTAATGTGTTAGATCACACTATAATAAACTTAATATTCTTATGACCATGAAAAAGGAACTTTAGGTGCTTAAATTTTTCTTTGTTACACAATGGTTTGTTGTTGTTTACACCACTTTCCATTTACTTTCTATTTATATCATCGCCATCATCCTCATCCTCATCCTCATCCTCATCATCACTATTTTTATCATCATCATAGTCAACAGTGTCATCATTGTCATAATCATCATGATGATGCTCATCATCATCATCATCATTATTATCATAAATATCATCATCATTAACATCATCATCATCATCATCATCATCAACAACAACAATATCGCCATCATCATCATCATCATCATCGACATCATCATCTCGTCGCATCATCATCCTTGTCGCCATCATCCTCATCCTTGTCTCCATCATCATCATCCTCATCCTCATCATCACTGTTATTATCATCATCATAGTCATCGTCGTCACCATCGTCATCATCATCATTAGCATCATCGTCATTATTATCATCAATATCATCATCAACATCATCATTAGCATCATCGCCATCATCATCCTCCTCATTGTCATCATTATCATCATCATCGCCATCATCATCATCATCAACAACATCATCATTAGCATCATCATCATCATCCTTGTCACCATCATCATCATCCTCATCGTCATCATTATTAGCATCATCATCATCGTCCTTGTCGCCATCATCATCATCCTCGTCGCCATCATCCTCATGCTCATCCTCATCATCATTTTTATCATCATCATCATAGTCATCGTCATCGTCATCATCATCATCATCATCATCATCATCATTATTATCATCATTATCATCATCAACATCATCATTAGCATCATCGTCCTCATCATCCTCATCATCATCATCATCATCATCGCCATCATCATGATCATCATCATCAACATCATCATTAGCATCATCATCATCATCATTATAGATGGTGTAAAAGTGTTGGTTATGAGGGGCAGACCCGGGTTTACTATAATCAACCAACAACACCCCTAGCTCACTGGCCCTTTCGGCAACAGACCGCGAAGCGGCCTGAAGTCTCACCCGAAGTGATTCTAATGGGTTGGCCAAGGACTCAAGCATCTTGGACCAGGTTCTGTGGCGTCTTTTCTTACGACTCGCAGCTCTTCTAGCTGCGAGGTCTCTTTCTCTGCGCGTCGCATGATTCCTCTGCTCATGTCGCGTGATCTCCTCGTCTCGCAGCTCTTCTAGCCACGAGATGTCCCTTCTACTATCGTGCGGTCCCTTCCCACGTCGCGCACTTTCACTAACTCGCGATGACTCCAGCCTTATCGCATCGCCGCTCACCAGGCGACACGTAACTTCCTCCCAACGCTAAGCCCTTAACCTACGGTATCGTGCACCGCAGCTCCTCTGCCGGTGCGGTATCGCCTTCTTGCGATAACCTACTCCCGCGGCTCAGCGCCCTTAGCGTTGTTCGTGTCGACTCGCAAGACTCAACATACCAGGCCGTTAATACTGCGACTAGTGACCGTTTCAAGCAAAGCATAAATGAACCCGCATACAACATGCCAAAGACTTCAACTTATGTTTATCCTTCTATATTGCTATAAACTGATTAACACATTCATTCCTTAAACTGTAAACAAAGTTCGTGAAATAACTGATAAATGCATAAGTAAACATAACACATAAGTCAATCACATAACACTCGATTTTAACGTGGTTCACCTCCAGGATGGAAGTTACGTCCACAGAACTGTGTTTTCATTATAGCTCAGGGGAAGGTAAACACAGTTCTGCTGCACCGCATATGCAACTTGAGATCTCTCTCTTAGATCTCTTTTCTTTCTCTATATTGTCTCTCTTACAATATACTCTTCCCTATCTGTCAATCCCTGCGGATTGTTACAATACAAAATAACAGTAAGCTAACAGACTACTGATGATCTGACTAGCTGGATGGCCTAAAATGCCCAAAATGCCAACCTTTTACAATACAAAATACATCCCTTTATAGGCAGCCCGAAGGTCTTGCCATTACAACACTGTGGGCCTGTCCCAACAATAACCCAAAACCCTAACTAGTGACAGTCGACCATATTTGTACTTGAGGCAGCCTCTTTCTGTCACACCACAGCTCTCTGCAGTCTTCCATGCTTCCCGGCGCTGACCATGGGTACTGTGCACCGCTTCGTTATTTCTGTCCTTCGTCTTCAATGCCTCAGCCTCGTTGCTCCTTTTCCTTTATGAGGGTCGCTGAGCCCTCCTGTCTTTGTCGCTGCCTTCAATGCAGTGGGTGAGCTCTCTCTTCTCGGCCGCTTAGGTACAGTCATCTTCCTTGACTTCTCCGTCTTCTTCGTCATGGTTTCCGGATCTGCTCTGTAGCTGGAAACAAGCTACGGCGTCGTAGCTCTATCTTATCTTCTCTCCACCAAAACTTATCTATCCACTAAACTAGCATCTTCTTCTGTAGCTGCGGGACCCTGCTCCAACAGTCCCCTAACACTTACTTGTGGCTTGCCCTCGAGCCACTACCAGCGGGATTCTCCTGCGGTAGCTTTGCCTTGGCTTCCTGTGAAGCCTTATTAAACTTGTCTCGAAGTCCTGGGACTTCGTTCTGCATTACTTCGACACGCTCCTGCGGCCGAGTCAAGCATAGCTTGACTAATACTGGAGTCCTCTGCTGCATCAATTTCATTTCTGGTAGCCGTGAACTCCGTAATTTTCTGTTCAACCGTATCGACTATCTCTGCGATTTGCTCTTGATATGGTTGAAGCAGGTCGTTAATGTGTATCTCCTGTGCTCTCAACCGCTGTGCTTCCTGCTGCAAGCGATTCATCTCCTTTGTCTTTCTCAACCTCTGAAGAGCTGCTAAGCTCTTAATTTCTTCCCTCATTGCTGTTGTAGTATTCTCTATCTGCTGAATACTTTGCTGTATGTCTACTTTCTGGGGAGGTGCATCTAACTCCGACCATGTTCTCATCGTAGCAGTTAGCACTAACAGTGTATCATCTATGCGAGATTTCATCTGCACGGAAGTGAGTCAGAAGGCCTCTATTCTTGCTTCCTTTTCTGCCTGGGGTGTGCCTGGTGGGTGAGCCTCGAGCTCGGCAATCTGCGCTTTGTGATCTTCTTCCCTCTTGGCCAGGGTTTCTTCTAGTTGGGCTACTGTTTCCTCTAGGGCCTTTGCTCTGTCTGCAACTTTTCTTAGCTTCTGCGGGATAGGTAAAGTGAACTCAATGTTGCAGTGGGGCAGTTCCAAGGCGATGCTTTGTAGAACTTGAGATATTTCCTGATCTCTTTCTTCATACTTTCTTAACTCACCCTCTTTTTTCTGATAGCTGGTGGTGAGTGCTTCCTTCTTCTGTTTCAGCTGCGCGTTTTGTTTGTAAGTCACAAGCTCTCTATTCCTGAGCTCGATGCTTAGTTGCTGCTGGATCATCTGCAACTGATCAATGCGAAACTCTGCGAGGTTAACCTCGATGGGTTGCCTGATCTCGATCGGGGCATCCGTCGCTAACGCAGGGAATCGGATGCTCCCAGGTGGTATCATGATTGGATTGATACGATCCGTTGCTAAGGTTTCCTCACGGGAAATCGGCTGTGTCGAACTTTCTCCTGTGGTCGCCTTTACCGGTGGAATCTATATCATAGCAGTCTTTCCAGTAATTATTTTTAAGTCCAGAAGCTGCTTTTCTACCGCACTCTGTATCTTTTCCTGCGATGACTGCATCACGTCAAATGAGTCTTTCAACGTGTCATGCGTTCTTGTCGCAATGAGTTCATAATCATCATCTGTCAATGCGGTCTTTAGAGGTGGTTTTATGACTTTGTGCTTTTTCTTCCTTTGTGTCTCTGGTGGCCCTTCTTCTCCATCCTTTCTGCCTGTGCCTCTGATGGCACTTGTTGTGGGTTTTTCCTCTTTTCACCTGGTAGTGGTGCTTCTATTGCTGCTTGCGTCTGGGTCTCTATTTTGTCTTTGCCCTTGTCTTGGGGGTCTGTCTGTGTAGTGTCTGATGGTAGCGTTGTAGTATCTTCATATTCCTGCTTCCATTGGTCATCGAAGTCTCTTGTGACTCCTTCGACGTCCTGTGCTGTCATCCTGAACGATCCAGGAGCCCAATAATCCCGCTTAGTCCTTTTTGGTCTCAGATAGATTGAATGGCTTTCTGCCATAAAATTAAGCCGGCTATCGTATATGTCCACAGTCTCCGTGCTGAGCCGTGGTGTCTCTTGAATGACCTTCATCAACAGCTTATAGTAGTCATAGAATACCATCGTATTTACCGTTTTCTTGGCTGGGCTGTTGGTCTCCCATAAGCTGGCATAGCGCACGCCTCTGGGCATGCCACCTGCTATCGGTGGAAACTGGGTATGGGGCGGCTCCTTCCATCCGACAAATGCACAAAGTATGAGCAACCACGAGAAATGGAAAGGGTGGTTTGCTTCATCCTGCGCTGCCAAGCAATCTGCTTGAAGCATATTTAATAAAATAGAGACCAATTGAACTGTTCCCCCTCTGTAACTTGTATGGCAAGGTGAATTACGGATCCTGTAACTTCCTTTGGTCGAACCTTGGTTAACAGTCTTCCTGCGAGCAGACTGGCTGTAAATCTAAGTGTATCGTTTGTTATGCTTGAAATGTCATAAGCCCGACCTCCTCTCTGTAGCTGATACTTATTTACTAGGGCTTGTGGTAACTTGGAGTCCTTGGTTTTTCCTGTTGTCTGTATCTCAGGGTGTTTACCAGTCTTGGACAGGCCGGTGATGCAATGTATCAAATCGACGTTCAGGTCGACCTTGTTGCCTAGCCAGAGGTACCCTCCATGTACACAGGAAAGTAAGATGCGCACCACGGCATTAACCTCTGCAACCCGTCCAAAATGAGGTAATCTCAGCAAATTGAGCAGACCTGACCGCTCAAGAATCTGGACATGTAGCAGGGGAACATATTCATTTCTCCCCGTCCTTGGGTTCTTCTCAAGCTTTAGATATTGGTCTGGCTTGAACTAAGGATATGTCTTACCATCTCCCAGGTTATAATCTACAAATTTAACAACAGCAACATATCCTATGGATCTCCATTTTCCTTTACTCGAGAATCAATGGGTGGTATGGGAACAATATACCTAGCATTCTTAGGAATTTTTACCTCTGGTGCGCCTTCAACTCGTGGTATAATGTAGTCTGTTGTGCTATGGACTTCTTCCTCCTGTTTTGAACCGGATTCCTCATTTACCTGAGATTGGCTCCTCGTCTGTGGTTGCTGTCTGGTCTATGACGAACTTAGCGGAGCACCCTTAGATGGCGTCGTCATAGCACCTGCAAGGCCGTCACGCTGAAACTTTCTCAAAACATTTTCTATAGGTTCGTCCTCGGACAGAACCCACTCAGTGTAAAATGGTGGATGTGCAATGGTTGCAACTTCTGAAAATCACAGCACTCTGTAACCAACTTAGCTCTTCACAGGGAATTCTTAACAACTTACTCTATAGCTCTCGGTTTTTCTACAAACATAACCGTCCCAATTGAATACTTTCTGCTTTTATGCCCAATACAGTAATCCCGGACGCAATGGTCATCTAGACTGAACCCGTCGGTCATAATAAATGCCTGGACAAGACCACACCCATCATCCGATCCTTAATAAATGCGGAAATCCGATCGAATTTCCCTCGAAACGTGTGTGCAGGCGTCGTCCTTGTCGAAGATTTACCAAATCTGGAAAAATTGATTACACTGCTGCCAAATCTACGGTAAGATATACCGGTCATTTCCTCATTAACTGCTTGTGAGAAGGTGACTTGACTAGCCCTCTGCTTCCTTGTAAAGTGGGTACGTGGCACGGGGAAACATCACATTGCCGCGATGTGACTCTGCATCATGCGCAGCCAAGCAATCATTGTGACTATATGAAGAAGAGATCATAATCATAAACATCACTATCTAAGAGGACCAACCTGTCATAAACTAGCGTAGATCCAAATCCTAGGCTCTATCAAGCATCGAGAGGGATCAAATCTCTTCTTAGGTATCCATTGATTTGATTCAAACCAAAAGACACATCTTTTTAGTTAAGGTCCCCATATAATAATATTATTATTAATATTTAATATTATTTATGGCCGACATATAGTTTTTTATTATTATTTTTTATTTTGTTAGGAACAAACATTACAACATTTCTTCATACATGGTTTTAAAACCATATGCAAGGCCTTGCACATGGTCTTAAAACTATTTGCAAGGCCCTCCTAAACCATGTACAATAAAACCATGGATTGTTTAGGAGGCCTTGCACATGGTTTTAAAACCATCTGGAAGGCCCTCCTAAACCATGTACAATAAAACCATGTGTTGTTTAGAAGGCCTTGCACATGGTTTTAAAACCATGTGCAAGGCCAACTTTTTTTTCGGATAATTCAATTTTTTATTTTTTATTATTTTGTTAGGTAGGAACATTACAACATCTCCCCCATATTGTGTTTTTTTCCTGATCCACATTTTTTTTATAGATAATTTAATCTTTAGTTTTTTATTGTTTTGTTAGGTAGGAATATTACAACATCTTCCATTTTTTTTACGGATAATTAAATTTTTACTTTTTTATTGTTTTCTTAGGTAGGAATATTACAACATCTTCCCCATATTAGGTGGTTTTTCTGGCCGACATTTATTTTGGCCTATAATTAAAAAAATTATTTGTTATTAATAAAATAACATTACGTAACGTTACAAGATCTCTCCCATACTAGGTTGTAGAGCGCCTCTCGGTGCAATAAACTCAAGGCCATAATAGCTATAATATCTTCCTATTTAGTAAAATAGAACCGTGAAGATCAACATATTGATAAATGCATAAATAGGGCCTAGGATCCCATTAATCCAGTCACTAGTAATGTTAATCTCTACCATGGGTTTGAGATCACAAACATTGAGAAGGGAGAGAATGTAGCAGTACTAGTTCATTTACGTGTAGTAAGTAACATTGAAATTAAGTACTGCTAGTTGTTCAACCCAAAATATTCTTGATTTGAGCTCAAAGCACTTTTGGAAATAAGGGTATGTTGTGTCCCTAATGAAACCAAAGACTGGAATAATTGCAAAAATCATTCATATACTTATTGTATATGTTAGACATTTGGGTCTCATAGTCTATTCATGGCCTAATAGCCAATAAAGGTTATTTTGTATACCAAGGCACACTTGTAGTACATGTACTTTCACATTCGAGGCTAATTATGCAAATATATTCAACATGGTAGCGTCACACTTAATTTTATGTGTGATAGAACCATGAAATCCATAATCATTGATGTCATCATTATAACCTCCCACTATCGCTGATGGAACATGTTAAATTTCTTTCCATAAGTAGCATTTTCCTTAGCTTAGGTGCATGATTGTGTCTTTCCCACTAGGAGACTAAGATTTAGGTTGATTTCCTTATATGTTCATGTGTTTTCCCCTCCCCTTTCCTAGTTATGGTCCTTGATCTATGGATTTTCCTTGGATCTACGATTTGTGGACTTGAGAACAATTTCAGGGTCAATAACCCACATATTTTCTAGAAATGATATGATAAATGCATATTTCATCATGGTCATCAACATCAACATCATCCTTGTCATCACCATCACCATCACCATCTTCATCATTGTCAACATCATCATCATCATCATCATCGTCGTCATCTTCATCCTCATTATCTTCATCATCATCGTCTTCATCATCATCGTCATCTTCATCATCATCATCAATATCATCACCATCATCATGATCATGATCATCATCATGATTATAATCTTCATCATGATCATCATCGTCATCACCATCTTCATCACCATTTTCATCCTCCTCCTCCTCGTCATCATTACCACCATCATCATCATCATTGTCATCATCATCATCATCATCATCATCTACATCATCGTAAGCATGACCCTCTTCCTCATCAACATCATCATCATCACCATCATCATCATCAAATTGACATCAAATTAGCTATCATGATGATGTCCTAGCAAGCTATGGATTATATCAATATTAAAGGCCCTTTAACATTGCATATCGATTCAGAGAGCCCCTTCTACCTGGGCGCCTCTAGTCAAGACATGCAATGAGGTCCCTATAGATTCAGATGTTGGTGGATGTGTTCACTAGTCGAATTGTCACCAAATTAGTGTTATGTTTCATCATGATCATAATTCCCTAGCTTCTTTAAAAGTATATACATACATACATATATGTATGTCATTAGGGAAATAATATTTTAGAAAATGTTGAATCCGAATATCTAAAAAGGCATATAAATCCAAACTCTTCAGTTTCTTCTTTGAAGCACTCTCCAAAATTTAGCGCCATTGACCTTTTTTCATAGTTAATGGACAAATCTAAATGCTAACGAATTTTGGTTGTGTTATATTTTATGTTTTTTTAAATATATATATTTGTTAATTTTTTAAATTATAATAATATATATATTATCTATAATATTTAGTGTTTTTATAAAAACATTTAATTTTTTGTAAAGGATTTGGGGAGGATTTGCTATTGTTGTGAACGACAATACCTTAGTTAGCCAGAAGACCCATTTCGAACCTGTTCATGAACCTGATTGTGACTGTGTGAGATCCATTCATCCATCCATGGCAGCAATAGCAGGGAAATAAAAGGCCAATTGGCCTTGATGCACAAAGCCTTGATACCTGCTCCGTCTTCTTCTAAGGGTTTGGGGAGATGTATGGGAGCTTTGGGAACATATTCATTAGCATCGGCCAAAGAAAATGGCATTGTGGTGGTCGGAGGGTCGGGAGGTTAAGTTGCTTCCATTAAAGTCACTCAGCTTGTTCTCAACACGACATGTATAGAGAAACATGGCTCTCTGGTAGGCACCTGTCTCAGCGTGGGATGCATCTCCTCCACCCTTTGATATGTCTGCTCTAAGATCAAACCTGAAGAACTTTATTACGTCCTCGTTTTTACAGTCAAGAACTTCCTTGAGCGCTGCCTTCAGACTTTCGTCTTTAAATCTCGCATGGCCAAGTCCATCCATCACGCCCATGTTCTCATCAGGAAACGCCACATTAGGTATTCTATTTATTATTCTCTATTTGATTTTATTGTTAAATAACCATAAAAATTTTGGCCCATTTTAATTAGCTCACTGTGATTCAGAAGAGGCTAAATTACTTGTTTATGGTATGAAACTTCATACAAGATCTGTATTCCAAACAGGGTATATTTTTGGGTAGTATTTCATCTTGCAACTTAGCTCTTCCCTAATCTGGGAGAATATAAATCAATGTAGTCAGATTACAACATTCAAATCTGAAGCACGACTCACAATGGGCATAACATATTCGAGGGAGACTTCAGCCCTGGTGGGATTTATAACAGGGATATTTTTTACTAGAAGCCCTTATCAGGGGTATATGTTCCGTGACTTCAACCTGAAATCATCTAAATAGTAGATTGTTCTAGCACAGGTAGCGAGACCACCATTTTTTGAATTTTGAACCGAGGCCATCATTGCCGCTAGACAATGTTTGGACGGACCCTCTGCTGGCTAATACTGTTAAATAAAAAAAAGGCCTAGTCTGAGTATATGAAATAAAGAAAGGCACATTATCTGTTTAGTGTATTAAAATACATAAATGGCCCACTCGATGAACATGTTACCACATA
>LPNX010367976.1:19731-30743 GCA_001517045.1 Pseudotsuga menziesii
CACGAGGAATGCCTATAAAGTATAATGTACCCAAAGAAGACAATATTAATGAATAAGATGATGAAGATCAGGAGCATCATGAGGTAGATGTACTATTGGATGAATGAGTTGAAGGATATGATGCAGATCAGGAGCATCATGAGGTAGATGCACTATCACATGAAGAAGTGAAAGAATATGATCATCCATATGTAAATGACAATGTTCTTAATAATGACACATATTATGATGAAGGTATTATCCAAAATGACATCGATGATGATGATGATATGGCTAATGCATTCAATGTCGATTATGAAATATCATTGAATGATATAGATGTAGACTTCTATGAAGAATAAGATCAATTATATTGTAGAAATGTTAATCAAATATAGAATCATCATCATCATCATCATCATCCTTCTTGTCATCTGCATTGTCTAATCATCACCATCATCACTATATTATTTTTCATCGTCGTCGTCATCATCGTCATCATTATCGTCATCATCATCGTCATCGTCATCATCATCGTCATGATTATCATAATCATCATTATTTTATTCATCATTGTTGTCATAATCACTTTATTCATCGTCATCGTCGTTGTTGTCATCATGATCATGGTCATCATCCTCTTTTTCATCAGCATCATCATCATCATCTTTGTCATCATTATCATCATCATCTTTGTCATCATCATCATCACCTTTGTCATCATCGTCATCATCCTCATTATCATCATCATTATCTTCATTTTCATCATCATCATCATCATTTTCATTATTATGATCATGATCATCATTACTATCTTCATCATCATTGTCATTGTTTTCATCATCATTATTCTCATTGTCATCATCATTGCACACTTATTCATCGTTGACATCATTGTCATCATCATCTATATCTTTATCATGGATGTCATTGTTTTCATCATCGTCGTCATCGTGATAATCATCATCATCTTCATTATCATCACCAATGTCATCATTGTCAACATCCTCAATGCCATCATCATTATCATCATCATCACCATCATCGTCCTCGTCGTCATCGTCACCATCACCATCATCATCATCGTCACAATAATCCTCATTTTCATCATCATCTTCATTATCATCATTGTCTTCATCATGATCATTAAACTTCATAGGTCCTGCCACAAAACACCAAGAATATTATATCCAATTCATGTCTCCTAATTTAAATTAGAAAAGTGCAAAACCAACACGTGACATGCATTTCTAACTCCGCTCACTACTACTTGAATAAATTGTTGACTATTTTTTCTTTCAATATTTGTCATCTTGCTGGTTGGATGTAACTGAAAACCGGTTGGAATTGAAGAAGACAACCTGAATTGTTGGAGTTCTTCTGATGCCTAGCTTGAGAATTATGATAGAAGAGGATAACTAAATGAGGATTTAAAATCCGGACTTAAGTTACATTCTGTGGCTACACTTATGACTTCTCATATTGTTGCTGAAGATAATTTAGCTGCATGCACCCCTCTCCAACTGAAGGCCAAACCCCGCTTGTGTTTGAAGGGTCATAAGAAACATTTTGATGTTGATCTAGATTTATTTCATGTGGCATTCTTGGTATTGTATCCTGATTCCTATTTTGAGAATTTGCCTATGCCATATAACTAAACATGCCCCGTATTGAGAGACTTTGTCGACTTTGGTTAGAAGCAGAGATAGGTGGTAGGCTTCGGTTAGAAGCCGATGTCTAATTAGGATTATTGATATACAGGTCTGGTGTATATGGAATGTTTTGTAAAGGTATTGGAGTCATATTTGGTGGAGGTGCATCATAGAAATTGATTTGTTGGTGTTTGTGGGTTTGCATTCTAGTAATTTCATATGGCATTGAAATATATGCCCCGGGTATGAAGTTAAGCGATGGAGAGTCTGGAGTTGGGTTAGACAATTTACAAAGAAAATAAAATAATTTTCAGTGGTAACTAGATTTAATAATATAGATTGATACAGGAAAAACAAATATTCTTACCGAAAGCTTAGTCTAGTGTGGCCTAGTTTCTCCAGGCGCTGATGCGCATGTCTTACTTTTTCGTCATCTTTTTCAAAATATTGTGAACATCGTTAATAAAATTCAACTAGTTATTAATACGACTAATTCCATAAGCAATTTTTCTTTAAAAAATAAGCATAGTAGGTTTTTCATACCTAGGGCATGGCGGTTCATGTGGCCTCCTAGCACCTGAGATTTAGCAAAACTTTGTGCACAAAATATGCATGGGTACATTAAATTGGGATCTTCGTCTTCACATGATACACTATGGTTGTCAATAAAATTGCAATCTAGATTCTAATGAATACATACAAGGTGAAATATTTTGCAATTTCATGCAAACATAAATGCCCTTTGGGATTAGAGTGATTACTACTTAGTATTACGTCTCTACTATTACCATTGAGTATTACATTTTTTTTCTAATAGTATGCACTAGTTAATACGGTGGATTAAGACCATTGTTCTTTTCTTAGTCCAGAGGTGTAAGTTATTGGCCTAGCAAAAAGGAAATAGGTTTGTAACCATAGGTGATCAATATTACGTTGTTTCATATATATATCATTAGTAACATGTTGCATTGATGTACACCATATGACCTTGTGAAGCTAGTCCATGAGATTTACAATCTTCAAATACAATCACGTAAATTCAACATATCAGTTGGTGAGATTTACAGTTTTTTAATACTACCCTACAAAAATATGTCACCTACAATTCCAAACGCATGAAGAATAAAGGAGTAGATACCAGAATAAGTGAAAATTGGTAGGGTTTTAATGGATTATGAGGTTAGACTATAACTTTCAATTTAAATCGGTTGTGAAGAGAAATTTACTCAACTTTATAGTAAAATAGGAAAGTTGAAGCTAGTTGAGGAAAATATAAAATTCTTTGAGAGAATTTATAAGAAAATAAGCAGAAATGAACAAAACTATAGTATAATTTGAAAGAAATTTGTGAGGGAACAAACTTTTAACAATATTTGGAAAGGATTCAAACTTCAAATTTATTTACTAATATTATATCAGAAGCTAAATTTAAATTATAAAAAACTACATACTTTTAAAGAAACTAGCAAGATTGGTCGGTGCAAGTAAGTACACAGTAAAAGGATCTATACACACTCGCTTACTATGGATCAAGAATCTACATACTTTTAAAGCAACTAGCAAGATCTGTTGGTGCAAGTAAATACAAAGTAAAAGGATATATACAACCTTTCTTAATCCTGATTAAGATTGAACAGATATTGTTTTGCGAATGCCTGAGAGATTTAAAATATTAATGGATAATTTTATAAAAGAAAGCTCACTCCAAGCTCTTCCACTTTCACATGTTAGATTGGTAAACAATCTTTCCCTGCCTAATAAATAATATTAATGCAAAAATCAGTTAGATATCTAACATCATGTTTCACTTGTTGAGATGTTACTGTTGGATGAATCCAATTGAGAAGGAGGTGTTTGCGAGGGAAATCCAGAACCAAGTTGACACACACTTGAATGAGGGAATGCTCTCTCCGTTGGCCAGTCGAACTGCTGCTGCATTTGTGAGTGAGGATCTCCAGTCTCTTCAATAAAATTGACCTCATTCTCTGACGTTCCATATTGAATATCTTTGGCTGGCTAAAGAAAAAGAAAAAGAAAAAAAAAACTGCTTCTGAAAATGTTATTCAGCCTTTAATATTAGGTATGGTTATCTCCTTAGGATGATGGTTGAGATCAAATAAAGAAATATGGAGCTTCTCAAGCTTCAAACCTATCATTAATTGATCAATAATTACGATGGGTTCGATATGCAATAGAGTGGTAATAACAATGCAAACCTCTATATCATCTCTATAAAAAAAAAATGTAATAATAAAAAAAAATTATTTAAAATTTAATTTTATGTTGTTAAAAATAGATTTATCATTTTATCCAAAAATATAATAAAATAAATCTATTTTTATTTTTATTTTTTAATTTTAAAAATGAGAATACAATATATATATTTTAAAGGGATATACAAAAAAACTTTTAATAAATAATTTAAATAAAATAAAATATAATTACCTTAATTTAAAAGAAATTATATTTTTTAATAATAAGCATAATTCACTATCTTGTGCAATGTAGGGGTAAGTACCATGGTGTGGCCACCAAAAAATTCTTGGAAGTCGGGTTCAAGGAAGGACTTGAAGGAGTGACGGCCCATCTACGCAACATGAAGGAAACACAATCATCCTATTCAAAGGACCCAATAAATAAAATGAAAAGATTTGAATCTTAATTAATGAATAAAATATATTGATAATTGACTTAACCCATAGATTAATGTCTCTTTTTGTTTCAAGTAGGGAAACAACACTGTAGCTCAAAGGGTTGATTCTCATCATCCCCATGATTGTAATAGTGCTCAACCCCCAACATGATATGTGTTCCTTTAAAATTAAATGTATTTACTCATTTGCATATCTTGTAGTCGTAACTTATATTACTTCAATGGAAACATATGTAGATAAGGATGCAAAGAAATGAGAAATCACTTATATTATTTGAATGAAACTTTTACTAAATAATATAAATAAAATGAGTTTATCTTAATTTTAAAAAAAATCGTTTTTAATGTTATTCTCGGTGAGGTGGTCATTTACTTGACGAGGTGAACATAAGATAGTTTTGGTCTTTGGGTAGTTCGCTCACAGCTAAAAAGAACTTTCTGTCCAGTATACCTGTCTTTAACTTCTCTCCTTTTAAAGTGTTAGGATAGAGTAATATTATTCCTCATAACTATTTCAGCTAGTAGGTGCAATTAAGAATCTACAGGCCTGATACTGCTGGACATTGAGAAGTATTTTTAATGTTAAATAGATGTTTTTTTAATCAATTTTAAATGTGATATAATAGATATAATAATACATTTTTCAAATTTAACTAATATAAATTTATGTTAAATGGTATGAAAACTTTACATTAGTTATTTTAAAAATATATATTCAATTTTTTTAAGTTAAAAATATATGTTATGTTAGTACTGACAAATGTGGTATTTCACTATTTTGATTAATTAGAAACTATTCTAGTTTATGATTCCATTACTACATTAGGGGTTTAAATGTCGTATCACCCTCTCATATTACTAAGATTTTGAATTATTAAGAATTAGCCAATTCAAATTGATATAGTAACATCATCATTAATAACTTTCTAATTAAAAAAAAAATGTTATGCCATTTTTTTTTCTTTCAAGGATCCATTGCACAATGTACTTTCCATTTCAACCATTTTTCTTCACAACTAACTTTATAAACATGACAAGGGTGAAAGAGTAACAAAGATTGCCAATGTTTTAAGAGAAATCATGTGAAAATCTATATAGTCCTATAACAAATATGTCATTCACTTTCAATCTGGAAAATTCTAGATTTATCATCACTCTACCTATAAGATTCCTTTTTCATTCTACACTTAGAAAAGATGGAATTTTTCAAAATGGCTTTATAGAACCAAAGAGATGTCATGATGGAAACAAGAACTCTCTAAATTTAAAACTTTTCTAATGCAATGAAATAATTATTTGTTTTGATGTTACAAAACCCAATAGCTAAGGCCACATGTAGCAGTATATCCATCACATGTGCAATGGCCACCATTAGAAAATGAAACCCTACAATTCCTTCTAATGGAGCTCCATTCTTAAGAATGAAAGAGAAGTCTTAAGTAAAAGGAAAGCGTAACATTGAATATTTACATTACATTACCTACAAATCTCAAATGACAACAATTAGTAGATCCCAAGATAAAGCACTAGGAATTGAGAATGTGTGTCACTAGTAAAAAAAAAGAGATAAGTGACCAGACAACTAAAGAATTTGGTCATCATATTTTTTTCAAGGGATAAATGGCCAAAATTAAGAAATTTTAAGTGAGCTAACTAAAAATGACCAAGATAAATGATCAATTTGGTTACATGATAAGAACTAAACTAAAAATGACCAAGATAAATGATCAATTTGGTTACATGATAAGAACTAAACTAAAAATGACCAAGATAAATGACCAATTTGGTCACGGGATAAAAACTAAACTAAAAATGAGCACATAAAAATTGGTCATTTATTTGGTCATTTTATTGGTCATGAAATCTATCAAGACTTTGTTCATTTTATTGGTCATTTATTTGGTCATGAAATCTATCAAGACTTTGTTCATCAATATCATAAAAGTGCTTGGTGCGTTGAACAATACAAATGGCATGAACAATCACTCATACAACCCATAATTTGTCTTAAAGGCTGTCTTCCACTCATCCCCTTCTCTAATCCTGATCTGGTGATATGCACTCTTCAAATCTAGTTTTGAAATGCATGTTGCCCCACTTAGGCAATCCATCATGTCATCCATCCTTGGTAATGGAAACCTATATTTGATGGTAATCTTGTTAATTGCTTTGAATTCAGTACACATCCTCCACTCACCATCCTTATTTGGTGTCAGTACTGCTGGTACAACACATGGACTCAGAATCTTCTGGACAAATTCTTTGTTCAACAATCCTTGGACCTACTTCCTCAATTCTTCATTCTCTTAAGGTGTCAACCTATACACTGCCTTGTTTGGTAAACTGGCTCGTGGAATAAAATCAATCTGATGACTTATATCCCTTCTTGGTTGTAACTCATTGGGTAAATCATCCACCACAATGTTACTATACTCACTCAGCATCTCTCGAATCTCCTCAGGTATATCTGCCACGCCGGTATTCATCGTCACCACTCTTGGATTACATACCACATCATAGTTCAACTCTTCTTTCTCAACCTGCTGCAAATATTCCTCTCCTGACAACATCAAAACTTTTGTGACCAACTGTCCTGCTGTACGACCTTCTTGTAAAGGGTGAAGTACATGTTTTATCCCATTCTGCTCAAAACTATGACAATTAATCCTACCATGACTATATGACAAACATCTAACAATATATGACAAACATCCATGGGCATCACATCACATAGAATCTTGTCCTTATATGGACCTATTTGGAAATCAACTACACACTTCTCACTCACAAGGATTTGATGTCCTTTATGTAACCAAGATAGTTTGTCTGGAACAGGATGCTTGGTTTTCTTTAAACTTAGCTTTTCCACCATCTCCGTGGAAATAATATTGTCACTACTCCCACTGTCAATCATAATCTTACAACACTTCCCTTGGAATTTACATGTAGTCCTGAAGTAAGGTAATAATGGTACAAAAAAGAACTGGCAGGTGTAACCAGTTTGAGGCGAGAACCAGACCCTCCCTCCAAGAGGGAAAATAGGTCTTAGAAAAAGAGATTGGCATTGTACAAAAATACATATAGGGTCCTGAAACCTGGAAAATAGAGTCCATGCCTTGGAGAGCTCACCATATTCTAGCAATGTACAAAAAATAGTAACATAACCTGACTAAAGATTGCGATAAGGTTCCTCGACGACAGGTCAGCCAAAGCTAAAGGAGACTGGCCCAAATTGATCGTCAGTGACGTCTGACGCATCATCACTAGAGGATCTTAGTTCCTAGCTGTTGGAATATTCACTCTCATCTTTGTCACCTACAAGGGCCTGTTTCAACAGGAGAGGGGTTGTGTTTCTGGCAGTGGCTAGAAGAGGGGTGCATTTGCTAGCAGAAAGAGAATTTATACGGCCTAGCGATGGAGGGGGAGGGGACTCACAGTCCATAGGGACCGCAGGGGAGAGGGTTGAAGAGGGGCGTGCAGAGGCTGAGGCAAGCCTGGGTAGTGGAAGCGTTCAGAGCAGGCATGGCGGTGGGGGTGCCGGAGGCACAACAAGAGCCCGTGGGATAGGTAAAGAAGGAGGAGAAGGAGCCAAGGGTTGGGAATTGAATTGGAGGATGAGCCTGATGAGAAGGTTCTTTATGACCTAGTAATTCCATCTGTGCTCCATCAAGTGTCCTTCAGCATTGGCGGCACCAGATAGCTCATCTTCCCAATCATTCACCATTTTGTGAACAGCATCTGGAATCTCAGCATCAAAACCCTCTCCACTCGCCAGTGCAGTGAGCGAAATTTGACGTTCAGCTTGGGATCCTCTCCCAGAATGGTCACGCCGAAGAATACCTTGCTTCCTTCGTGACATAACGGAGTGGCGAGGAGTAATGATAAGAACAGAGCTGAGAGATAAAGCGCAAAGGGCTAAGTGGTTCAGTGAGAGAAGGATCGAGAGCTGCTTGAGAATGCAAAGCAAATATCCTGGAGGACGAAGAGACCAGGGCATAAAACAGATGGCAGGACGGTCGAGGAACTAGGGTGGCGCATTGAAATCCATCTGCGCTGAGTTGATGACGACGTCCCATAGGACATCCTATGAACATCCACATCCATATCCGATGTAAATGCATGCAGCTGTGAGGGGGGTGAGGCGGCAGTGACGCCACGCTGATTACGGACCAGGCCCGTCATCATTCCCCTTGTCCTCGTTGGCGTTAATATAGCTCGCATCCGGGTTGCTCAATGCATATCTTGTGTTCAAACAATATTTACAATTAAAACAAAGGAAACATTTGCTCCTTGGTATATATCTTGTGCTCAAATACGATTTACAATTAAAAAAGTTAGAACACAATTACATTTATAGCTAGAAATAATTATAAAGAAATTGTAAAAATAATTATGTATAGCTTAATCATCCACAGCATGCACAAATACATTTCAAACAATGCGCATTCTCCAATATTCTCTTGTTTAACTTGTTACAAATGAAACACTTTAGAATTCCCTTGCTTTCACAAGTTGTGACATTAGCTTATTCACATTTAATATCCAAGTTTTGATACTTGAGAACCAAACAAAAATAAATTGCTTTCTCAATTATCTTTTGTGCATGCTCGAGGATTTTTATCAAAAATACAAGCTTCCTAACATCTACATCAATGCCATAGGCGTTGGTCTTCCTGCTAATGTGGGCTCCAAAATCAGTATTGGTACATATTCCTCTATTTAAATTCATGCACAACCATTATCACAATAAACTAATTCCACCAACATTTTGTAGAGATTGGGAAAACATTTTGCACATCCATTCTACCAAGATTAAGAAGTATCTCATTTGATTTGCAACCAATTCAATGCTTACATTGCATTTACATACATCTTGAGATAAGCTTGATGCTAGAATAAGCTTTGGTTCAACATTCCAAGAGTTGCCAATAGGTACAACAATAAATTTAGATCCTAGCAGGGCTGAAGATGGTCGGTTCTATCTGACGAATTAGAGCAGTAAAAATAGCCATGATTGCCTGCAAGTATGTATGACGGGAAGTATGATTCTAGTGGTTTAATAAGCACCAAGTGCAGTTCCTTTATTCATTGTGGAAGGCATGATGATTGCATCTAAAATAAACCTCATTTTAGTCCCTTATTTGTCTTGATTTGGATTATGGATTGAGATTGAATATAAGAGGTGTTGTTTTTCTTAATTTTGCATATGCTAAAATTGGTAAAAACACTGCTAACTTGTCTCTCCCCATGTTGTGGGACAGGTGGCTTGACCCAAACACAATTTACATATTCTCTCTCAATCAACATGGAGCATATCATGTCTAGAAAAAACCTAGGTAGCTATCCTAGCTGAGGATCGAATGCCATACCACTCATAAATGCATCCCTTAGCATAATCAAATAGTGCTAGAAACTAGTACGAGAAACTATGGTTAGATTGCATAATTATAAACGAAAAATTAGCTCATGTTTTGGTTTCAGGGTTAATAAATGAGAGTAAAATGGTTTCAAGGTCAAATAAAGAGAGTAAGATAAATGACAGTAAAGAATGGTGAGTGCCTTGCATATTCTTTGAAGGATGTCTGAGCAAAGAATAGAAATTAGAATAATAAGAGAGAAGTGACTAAAAGCATGGTGGAAATAAAGGATGAATGGATGGACACAATATGTGATTTTGAATTTATTCTAGCCTTCAATAATGTCGCATATGATCTTATTGAAAGCGCAAACAAGATTATAGAAAAGCCGACTGAGTTAACATTGATCACATTATGGTTCACCGTTATACTTTAAAACCATTAGATATCAAGGATTTTTTATCCTCGTTCATCTTACTGCACTCACTATACTTTTGTCATGCTAGTCATAGAAACATCTACTCAACCTACAAATACTATTTACTATGGTGGAGGGGGTTCAAAGGCTCAATAAAATATACCTCTACAATCTTTGCTTTAGAGTTCCACACAAGTAATATGGATCCCTTTAACCTAGCTTTAGAAGAGTTCAAGAAGATATCGGCTAGTATAGGGAGGACGATACCAAGCTTAACAAATGAATTGAAGCCACTATGAGGGGCATCAAACTAGTCTGATATAACACTGAATATATGAGAGTATGACCAAGCTCTAGAGCTCATAGACATTGGGAAGACCTAGAAAGGACACATATATTAAATCATCTATAGGTAGGTTCTCTCCTCACTAGCATCAAGTTTTGTTGATAAGAACCTGAGCTTTCTAATATGAATTTTTTTGTATAGAAGTTTTTTTGTCTTTAAAATTTTTGAAATTTTGACAACAATAAATAATGAGATCTATTAAAAACCCTATTAAAATAAGTTTTAAATAAAACCAAAATTAGAAAATTAAAATAGAATACAAAATCATAAATAATAATATTTATTAAAAAAATCCACTAAATTTTGTGTGAATAGAACTTAACCAAAAACATTAAAATAGAAAACAAAACCATTAAAATAGAATACAAAATCATAAATAATAATATTTATTAAAAAAATCCACTAAATTTTGTGTGAATAGAACTTAACCAAAAACATTAAAATAGAAAACAAAACCATTAAAATAGAATACAAAACCATAAATAATAAGATTGATTAAAATCCACACTAAATTTTGTTGTTAATAGAACGAGAACCAAAAACATTAAAATAGAAAACAAAACCATGGGAAAAAACCTTTACAGCAGCTACTGGTTCATGAAATAAC
>LPNX010367988.1:0-24646 GCA_001517045.1 Pseudotsuga menziesii
GACGGAACCGAATCCTCCACTGCCCAATCTCTCCGAAAAATTCTTCGTTGCAATCTGTAGCTCTTTGTAGCTGAACATTCTGAGAGAATAATCCGAAAACTTTTCTCGGGATTTCTGCCATCTCCACCAAAAGATCACTGCAAGAACAAGGAATACAGCAAGAACAGCTGAACCGATGGTAAACAATGTGCGCATCCCGCCTCTTTCATTGCCCGCGTGCCTCACAGACGACTGTGACTCTGTCGTTTCAGAGGCGGCTACCCTCACGAAAAGAGAGCCAGCGCCAACTCTGGTTTCGTGCAGGGTGAACAAATCGCCAGACCAAATCTTGCAAGAAGAAGGCATGGAATTTGACCTAAAGTAAGAAAAAGCAGTGCAGGAGCAGTTTCTTTGACAAGCCGTCCAGCAGCCTTGAAGCGTTTCTTGGTGTTGTAATATTAAATCCGGTTTGTCACGCAACGATCGGCCTTTCAATTCCAGAAATCCGTCTGTGCTGCCGTTGCCGTTTTCGGCATGGCATTGCAACCGCTCACGCCGGGCACAACCACTGGACCAATCTTGCGAATTCCATTCCTGCCAGTCTCGGGGCTCGAAACCTTGTATGCAGTTGCAGAACTGGACATTATTCTGGCTGCAAACTCCATAAGGCCCGCAGAAATCATAAATCTGGCATTGATCTGTGGGCTGCGACCAAATCATGCTCCACATGCTGCTATCGTCGCTCCAGAGGTAGAGCCGAGATTCTCCATCTTTATCCAGCACGAAGCGGGTATCGATACGGACCTGAGCTTTGAGAGAGTACGTGAAATAGACAATTGCGCCTGTATGGTTTTTAACAACGCTGAAAACATAGATATATTTCGTTGCCATTTCTGGAAGCCCGCTGAAAATCTCACCGTTCCAGAGCCCACTTTCCCAATAGACAACTGCTCTGTTCCACAGGAGAACAAACTGGCTGGCCCCAGATGGATCCAGCTCGAGAGTGAAAGAACCAGGGGCCGGATCAACAGAACTTTTCCAGGAACTGAGCTTCTGCCCCATCCCAATCTTCATCCCGGGCAACAATGTATCACCGGGATAGTTGAAGCTCTCCCAAACAGTAGTCTGATTTTCGTCAATCATAACCAAATTGCCAGAGTCCAATATGACTACCTTAGTTGCTTTACGGCTCCCATTGCTGGACCAAACAGGGTTTCCTTTTCTATTCCCATCGTATAGAACCAGCTGACTCCCATCTTCTGCCAACTTTAAGGCTGCACCGCCCTGTCTTTCCAATGGCTGCTCTCTGTTAGCCACCCATACGACGGTTTGCTCTGCAATCTGGGCATACCAGATCCCAACATACCATTTCTTCGTCCCTTTGGCTTGAAAGAATCCGATTTCGAAGGTCCCATTTCGTGACATTCTAGTTTGATTTGCAGTGAGAGAGGCGCCCAAGGATATAGTATTCCCGGGAACCTCAGCCGCCTGGCAAGCTGCAAAAACCATAACTGCGATCAGTAGCTTTTGTAAAAGGGTATTCAGATGCTTATCCATGGCTATTATTTCTCCAAGCAATCCTCCGGCCAGTAAAACGATAACTAGTGAAGTGCAAGTATTCAAAAGCTTTTAAATCCAGCAAATGACTGGTTTGGTCGTGGCCCTCATAAAGTTTTATGAAAAAGGACTCGGCTACTCTTTGACTGTGGAGTCTGCCAAGAAGATCGAGCCGACAGGAATAACTAATAAAACAAGAGAATCCCAAATTCCTATGTGATCCAGAGAAAACTATCAGTGTCTCTAAATATCATGTCACTATGAAAGTTGAAACATCTCATCTAGTCACCATGAAACCTATCGATTCATTAAGAAGCTATCGTTGTAGGTTGGCCGTCTGCAAGTCAGAATAATATTATAATTTGATTATCTGACTATACTGGATTGTTATCCACCCCTAGGCCTTATTAAATTCCCATCATAACCTAGGATCTACAAGTTTCACCACTATTCCTATCATAACCTAGGTTCTACAAGTTTCACCATTAAAATATCCTTTTTCATTGAAGGTTTTTCTTTGCATGGTTTTTGACAATATTTGCACGGGTAATAAAAAAATATTAGACGGTGACAACCATTACGAGAAAATAAAAATAAGAAGGATCTCGGCCTCCTGTTATGTGTATGGCTAATCACTAAAATAATGGTAAATATAGGTTTACTTTAATAGTGTATATAAAATTCATTTTTTTTATATAAATTCGTTTGGTTCATTTTTATAATTTTTTAATAATATTTATGTTTTTATTTAAATAATTTTTTTAGAATATATAATTATATTTATTATGTTATCAGATTTGTATTTAAATTTCATACCTTTCTTTAACATATAAGAATTTACATGTAATTATATTTATTAACGTATATTATTATTTAGTTAAGTATTAATTTTTTGTTTTTAGATTTGCATACAGTGACGTTATCTCTCGTATATGTGTAAAAGATTTTATATATATTATATTATAAAATAAAAGTTATTTATGGTTTTTATTTAGTTATATTGAATAACAATTACCAAGCTAGTTACCCTAGTTACCCTCTTTGAAGAAATTTGGTTTTGTGAATTTTTTCTTTGTTCAAAATTTAACCACTATATATTGACCTAAAATAAATTATCCAGGATCAACTATCCATCAAAACCAACCATTAATAATACATAACTCATATTGAAAACAATTAGATAAGAACCTAATTCACTTCACATCATTAGATATAGAGATAATTGATATCTTAGTTTCAGGTTGTTGATTGTCTGGCTAGCTCACCGACTCCACAAACTTGAACATTTTCCTAAGTAAGTTGATCCAACACATTGAACTTTGGAATGAGTTCCGTGATGTCATATGCGATCTGCTTTAGGCTTCCATTTATTTTCATGATTTGGTTTCGATTCCATTGAGCCATTGCTTCTTCTCACTTGTTAGTATCTTGGAAACCATAGTGAGACTCCACCCAACAAGATTTTTTATAATTTATAAAATTTTGTAATTAATTTTTGTTGTTTGTTGGGCTATTTTAAGTGTAAAAATGAAATCAGGTGACATGAAAACCCGCAAACACCCAGACTAAATGTTTTTGCAAGTTTTGAAAATCTTAGCAATGTTTTTGCAAGTTTTGAAAATTCCATCAAGATTTTAAATCAACCAAAAAAAGGGGAACATAGTCCCCTAGTTAGAGAACTAGTATAGGGTGTGTGTAAAAATCTTATAAAAAATATTTTTTACTAAATGAATAATAATAATTCTTTCAACAATTTGTTACATCAAGCGTGACACTAAGTGGGTTAGAAGATGAAAATCCAGTTTGGGTTTACTTTATTCTTATCCACATGAAAATGAAGTGTTGAAGATCATAATTATTACTGAGGAGATTATTGATAAATCTAAACCCTGGGGTTTTTTTATGGTTCGGCTGTCGGTGATCCACATCTTTGTGGTGCTGGGGGTATTCTATTCATTAAGGATGATCATTACTTCACCTTTAAAGTTGGTTTGGGTATAGGTACTAAAAATCTTGCCAAGCTTTGTGCACTGAAATTAGTTCTAACATTGGCTTTGGGCAAGCAAATATCTAAAATCCAGGTGTTTGGAGACTCCTTGGTGGTCATTAAGTGGGCTACACGTAAATTCAGAATTCACAACTTCCAACTAGCTCAGATACTTCAAGTAGTCATCAGATTATCTAACAGTTTTGTGCAGACAAAATTCAAACATATCTACATAGAAAGAAATGCTTGTGCTGATGAATTAGCCAATGCTCGTGGGAAAGTTCAGATTGGATATTGGCTTATTTCTGAGTTTTTTGGGTCTGAGAGAATTGATACTTATCAGATTTTTTGATTTGGTCTGTTTGCTTTTTTTTGGTTACTGTTCTGAAATGGACAGAGACATCTGATTTGGTCTGACTGCTCTTGGTTACTGTTATGAAATGGACAGAGACAATTTTGATGTGAAGGATTTTGTTTTATGATTATGTTATGTTTTGATTTGTGGATGTTTTAGGATTTCTATTCTCCTGCTTAAGCTCTGACTTTGATGGAGAAGATTCATATTGCAGTTTTTTGGCGATGAAATATTATATGTATACATGTGATTGTATACTTTGATGATGTGTGTACAGTTTGATGATATAGATATTTTATGTAGATTTTGATGGTGCAGGTTTTATGTGTGGCCAGTATGTCATTAGTGCTGATCTGGTTGATGACAGTCTCATTTCTTCTCAGAATTTTAATGATTTTTTGCAGTATATGTATGGATGTTGTTCCTGTGATGAGGAATCAATATTGTTTTTTGTAATAAGCATTTTTGTTTTTTTGTAATAAGCATTTTTTGTGCTGATTGAATTGAGCAAATGGATACTTATCAACTTTTGATAGTGGATCATCTGAAAAATGTAATTTTGTACTTTGTATATAAAATTATGATTTTTTTATGTGGAAAAAAAAAAGATAAAAATCACTTTCTCATAAAAAATTGTCAACAACTCTGGTACACCCACATTAAAGGGCAATTTCAAAATATATTTGATATAATACTTACTTTCCTAAATTTTTAAGTCATCACAACTATTGCTAATGCTTCTCTAATAAAATTGTAAAGAACACCAAATGACTCTTTACCTTTAAAAAGTTCGATAAAATAAAGTTAATCTCATAGCATTAATAACTATCACTATCATCATCAAAAACTATATATATCTATACTAACTTAATTTATTAAATATTAATTCAATGCATCAAAATTCAAAATTTAAAAACAATGTTAATAGTATATACTTTTAAATTTTATTTTAAATGATTAAATTACTCACCCAATATTAATACATTTTTATATATGGTAAAAAAAAATACATTTTTAATATTAGTTGTAGCCTTTCTTCCTAGATACTATTCTTAATTACTAATATTTAATATAAGCTACTTTAAAAATAAATCCATAAATTTTGTATTAAAAGCTAAAATAAATAAATTTAATTTAATATATTTATTTACATTAACATGTTTATTATATAAATCAATTTTTGTTAACTCATTAATATTAGTTTATTGTATATTTTTTTATAAGTTATGTTTTTTTTATTTAAAAATGTTTAATTAAATTATAAATTTTGTTTTTTATTTAAATTTCTAATTAAATTAGTAATTAATTATATTATTTTAATTAATGTTAAAATGATATTTATTTATTTTTTCAATTTTTATTTTTCATTTTTCCTTTATTTACATTAACATACTTATTGTATATTTCTTTTTTAAGTGAGGTTTATATTCATTTAAATGTTTAATTAAATTAAAAATTAATAGTATTATTTTAAATAATATTACAATGAAATTTATAATTTTTTCATTTTTTTAAAATAAATATATTATAAATTAAATTGATTTTAAAATATATAAAAAAATAATATATCAGATTTTTATATACAAATTATATAAATGAAAAAAAATTATTAATTTCTCCATTTCATAATTCAAAGAAACAAATGAGATAAATGAAAAAAAAAATTAGTAGTTTCTCTATTTCATAATTAAAAAAACATAACAATATCAAACTTTTGCTTCTCCATTAAATTATATAATTAATTAATAATAATATTTAAAAAATATCTTGACTCAGTAGTTGTAAATCTTAGGTGTTTTGTTCATTCCTCTAATCCAAAAAAAAAATATTCCCTCGAAGACAACCCTTTACCTATAAATAATTTCACTATACACTTTACATACTTACCCAATAACATTAAATGCTATCAACTTTTTTGTTACTTTTTATTATTATTATAAAAAAATCAAATAATACACATTGCTAGCTTCTTATCAAAAAAAGGAAAAGATGGAATTATTATTAATTAAAGAAAACATAATAGTAACTTAGGCATTATTATTATAAAAGACAAAAAACATCACATTAAATTTGGAAGGTTGTTCACGGGCAGATATGAAAATGATAATGATGAATAGGTTGGAAAATAAATATAATGAAACAGGAAAAATAGAAGGTTCTGCGATGTAAAACCTTAGCAGCCGACCTATGATTATTCAATCATACTGCAATGTAATGACGACACTGTGCGTCATCCGGGTTTCACCAGCAGAAATACCAACCCTCTCGAGTCTCGACATCAATCTACAACAACCCTATCGCTTCAGAGAATGTTCCACAGTCCCCTCCACCCGATCTCAAACTGTTCACAGACTGACTGAGCCTACAACGTTGAGTTTCGACGCCCGCTTCCAACCTAGTCGTACTCGTTACATCGACGTGATCAACGAGAAAATTAGCAATCAACTTCTCCACAACAGATGTTAGTTGACGACGGACGTACCACCACCTGATGTCAGTTAAGTCGGAATTTTAATTTTAAGTAGAAGGTCGACATTTTACCTACTCGTGTGATAATCTCTTTCGTAAAGAGCTATCCATTGAGCTATAAAGCATTTAATGTGGTTGTAATTAGGTTGATGATCGTTGGATCTTGAGCTTCTTGAGATCCAAGGTCAGCAAGCGTACTGCAACCGCATTAAATGCTCTGCAGCTCAATGGATAGCTCTTGCCATCTCTTTCACCCGGTGACAATCCCAAAGGATAATGATTTTAGTTACTAACTCCCCGTAAAGTGTTACAAAGACAGCGAATAAAAGTAAACTGACATATCTGTCCATAAACAAAAATCAAATAAACCCTCCTACCTTAGAATCAAATCACCATTGGATAACCTATATTCGAAAATCTTGAATGAGGAGGAGTATGTCAATTCTCCCTTCACAAATTCTGAGATAGAGAGGAGACCACGAAGAGACAAAAGTGCCTCCTTAGAGAGGCTATCAGCAATCTAGTTGTGCTCTCTGTAAATGTGCTGACAAAGGACACCATGGAAAGAATCCTTGAGAGCTTTAGTCCGTTTGCACCAATCCTCAAGCTCCAAAACCTGTAAGTTTTCCTGATCATTGAACCAATCTATAATAATCCTTGAATCACCAAAGACTCTCAACTTCGAAAGACCCATCCAAGTTGCCAAAAGGAGTATGCCCCAAAGTGCCAAGAATTCTACTCTGGTATTGGTACTAAAACTACAACCAAGCTTAGAGTAGAAGAGATGAGTCTTACTGATATACAAAATTACTCCGACCCCCCCTTTTCCATCCGTCGCAGCTCCATCAAAGAAACCCATCGCAGATGATACCACGGGTGGCAGCCCAATCACTCTACCGGGTTTGACCTTGACCTGCCCAGGATATTCCGTTGAAAACTTGATGATCTTCCTCATGACGATACCAACCTTCGAACTGATATCACAAAAAATGGCATCATTCCTAGCAAGCCACAAAAACCAATAGCAGAATATGGGAAGATACAACGATTTCAAACCAGCATTCAACCACTGCAAAACGACATCTTTCAAAGTATAATCCTCCCAAGGAAAAGACAAACCAAAGAAGTTCAATACCGCCCTTTTGACTGCCTTGCCAAAGCAACAATCAATAAATAAATGTTGCATAGATTCAACCTCCATAAAACACAGGTGGCAGAGATTAGGTCCAATCTAGCCTTTCTTCAGAAGAATTTCCCATGTATTCACTCTGTTGTAAATGACCAACCACATAAAGAAATTTAATTTAAGTGGAAAACTCCAGCACCAAAGCTCTTTGTGCCACCAACCATCGACCGAAACCAAATGATTTTCAACAATGAAACCGTATGCTAAATTCGCAGTGATCTGCCCAGTCGTCGAATTGTGTGTCCACACAAATCTATCCACATTGTGAGTTAAATAGAGCCCAACTTAATATAAAGAAAAAATATATACTTGTCCCATTCCAAGCCCATTTCCCCCGAGAGATCCAAGTCACTGGACGAAAACCAGTACGAACCAGAGGTTGGCAGTGCACAATCAATACGAGCTTGTGAAAGTGTCTGAATACCAAAGTCCTGTACATAGTCAAGTAAAGCTTGCGACAAAACAAAATGTTGCTCTCGACCAACAACCAAGTCAATACCAACCTGAACCAACCTCCCATCACCCACCTACTAGGAAAGAGCCTTACTCACCCAGCCTAATACTCGGGTGAAATCATTCCAAATGATGGATGTATTTGCTACGGAGTGTGAATCCTTCTGAATCCACTCATGCAAAGATAGCTTACATAAGTATTTATTTTGAAGTATTTTGTTCCACAAACCCTTACAAGTCAGTGCCAACCACAAACTCTTCATCCTGAGAGAGACATTAAACCATTCCAAGTTCTTGACATTCCAACCCCCACAACAATAAGGCCGCAAAATCAACTCCCAACTAACCAAATGTGAAGCACTGCTAGTCTTACCACCACCCCACAAAAAATTACTCTTGATCCTCTTAGAGTTCCTTTATAATATTAGTCGGGATCTTAACTAATGAAAACCAATCGACATGAATGCCACACAACACCGACTTAAGAAGGATGAGCCTCCCTCCCAGAGACAGAAAATGATAATTCCAATTACTTACATGTTTTTCAAACTTCCAAACTAGCCACTACCAATCTCTAACCAAATAATTTAAGGGTTTAACGCAATAACCTAGGTACTTAAAACCCACTTCAATGGGATCCATTCTATATGGTAGGAGTCCCTTCAAATCACCAATCAACATAGAATTAACATTTTTGAATAAAAAGGAAGATTTCTCAGTGCTGACTAACATACCTGAGGAAGCAGAAAAAATATCAATGATACACTTGTAGCATCGACAATCTTCTAACAACCCATGACCAAAAAGAACAACATCATCGAAAAACAAAAGGTGAGTGAGGAAAAGTGTCGAAGAAATAACAATGCCCTTAAGATTGCCTTTACCCACGACCTCCTTAGTCAGTGGGCTTAAACCCTCCACAATCAGTAAGAAAAGTAGAGGCGATAAAGGGAACCCCTTTCGTATCCCTCGGCCAACAAAAAAGGTTCTCGACAATGTACCATTGATAAGTACTGCAAAGTTTGCAAAAGTAATGCAGCCCATAATCCAATTTACAGTGTTAAGTGACAAACCCACCTGCAAAAGTATGAGCCTTAACATAGTCCAATCAACCCTTTCATATGCCTTGACCAGGTCCATATTAAGTATTAGAGCCTCTAGGATCTAAAGCTTAATTGAGTGTAAAACCTCCTTTGTAATACCACTGCTTCCAGGATTTGTCGGTTCTTGAGAAAACCAAACTGCTCCTCCAATAAAACTCCCACCAAGAGTGGTTTCAATCTATTAGAGATAATCTTGGTGATAATTTTATACACCAAATTGCAAAGTGAGATAGGTATGAAATCAACAAAGGATGTTGGTTTATCACACTTCCAAATCAAGGTCAAAAAGGTGGAATTGGGATAATTTAAACAAAACCTTCCACCCTATACTATTCCACTACCGCCACAAGCTCCCACCCTACCAGATCAAAGAAGTCCAGAAAAAACTCGATTGTCCACCCATCCGGTCCTGGACTCTTATCCTTAGCAAACCCCTTCAAAATCACTTCCACCTCCTCTAAGATAACCTCTTGTCCCACATCATCTGCATGTTCCGAGGTGAAAAAAGTATGAAAGAGTTAGACGACCCAAAGTTGTTCGTGAATATGTGGGAAATCCTATGCCTTGAAATATTGGAAAAAAAATACACAACAGCCTCCTTCAATGCATCATCCCACTTACACAATGTACCATACAATCCATGAGTTCCCAAATCACATTAGTGTTACGACGAGCACTAGAAAAATTATGAAAAAACTTGGTGTCGCCCCCCTGTTCAATCCCTAGTGCACGACTCTTGAGACTCGACGTCGACACTTCAAACGCGAGAATATTTTCCTTACGATCCTTCAGAACAAGAAGTCAATTACTATCCTCCAGTGACAAAGATCCAAAAGGACACATCAATAAGATCTCATAAATGGACGACTCAATCGAGTCCAATTCAAAATTTGTTCCACTTCCCTTTCGTGTTCCCAGTCCCACACCGAATACTTCAAAATCTTAAGTTTTTCCATCAGTGACCCCATAGCCTCGAAATAACCATCTACATGCATCTGGGTCCACTCCAATCTAGCAAAGGAAACAAAATCCACTTCACCTAACCAGGAACGATTGAATTTAAATGAGGCTAAGGGTCATTTCCCAACCTCAACCTAATCCAATCAAATCAGAAAGTGGTCTGATATATCTGATAGATGGGTCCAGATCCTATGTCATGGAAACAATGGAACCAATTGTTTCACCACTAGAAACCGATCCAATCTCCTCCCAATACCAACACCACTAGACCTACCATTACTGCAAGTAGGACCCAATCTAAGTGGGCGGATATCCACCATCTATGACTCCAAAAACAAATTTCTGAAATAATTTGCAAGAGGATCATAGCGAGCTTTAGAGCCCCAAATCTCCTTCGTTGAAGTCGTGAGATTCAAGTCACCTACAATAATAAGGTTGCACAACTTCAACAAACCCTTATCAGAAACCTGATTCCAGGAGCATTCCCAAGCCACATATGGAGCATATATATTCAGATAGTTCAATGCACAATTAACACCAATGAAACAGGCATGTACCAAGATACCTGCAAAAGTAAGGTAAGCCTTAAAACGAACCACGAAGGGGTCCCATGCCGATAACAAACCCCCCTGTGGTGCACAAGCGCATAACTCCCAACCATGTTTGAGCTGAGAGAAAGAAAGTAGAGTGTGTTTCCGACTACACATAGTCTCTTGGAAAAAAACCATGTCAAGATTTAGTTCATCCAACAGTCTCCAGAGGGAAAGCACCTTGGGGTGCCCACCAAACCCCCTAATATTAAAAGAGACCAGTCGCATTAAGAACCCACCGCACAAGGTTCCTCTGCTCTAAGGGCCTCGAAAGGAGTATTATGAGCAGGAGGTTTCCCAACCCTTTCCGCCTCCTTAATGCATGTAGATAAGGGCACATAACTACCCCCCCCCCCCCCCCCCCCCCCCCCCCCCCAACACATTTCCATTACCCCAACAACCAATGGCAGGTTTAATCTTACGCCCTTGACGTGTTGTCACATTTTCATGTCGAATCGAGGACAAGGGAGGAGAACAGTAGGAGAGGCGAGAGTACAGTCTATGAAGATAGGAAGAATATCTAGGAGAATCAATCCCCAAAGTATGGCATTTCTACCGGACTACGAGGACAATAGTCCCCCCCTCCCTGGCAATTGAGCAGCACCCATCTACTTCACCTTCCCCCCACACCAGAATCAAGGTTCATAAAACCATTCAAGCCCTCCGACCCTACCGACTCAACCTACTAACACGTATCCCCCCAAAACCTGCAACTGAATCCCCCAAACCTAAAGAAGACTCTAGGGAGACCACCCCACCCAGCTCACCCAAAGAAGCACCACAAGCAATACCCCCAACCATACCCCCAACAACGGAAATAGTAACCCCGAGAGAACCCACAACGACACCCTCAAGATCCCCACCCGAATCCATTTTCTAAATACCATCGATAACATCAATATCATTTTTAGTGAAAACACTATACACATAATCAATGAAGGATAGTAACTTACTAGATACTGCAATGGGAAATGGTACCACAAGTGAATCATCCGAAGGAAGCACAACGGTCCCTGTCAAACCTGGGTTGGAGCAGGATCGAGCAAGCGTCGAGTAACGACCAGACCTATCGCTATCACCACTATGCTGTGATGGACACTTGTCTCGCAAATGCCCAGTCTGTCGACATAAATGGAAACGAAACGACGCCTAGATAAAGTATAGATTTTGAACCCTGGTATGAGGAACCCGAGCTAGCTCTTGGTCCACGGGCGTCCCCTCATATACATCTATTTCCACAAGGACCTTAGCCATCCATTTTTCAAAAGCATGAAAAATCTGCTCATACAAAGAAATGAAGTGACCGATACAATTTGTAATACCTTGCAGCACCTCCCAAGACCAAAAAGGAAATGGAAGGTGAGGGAGGAGAACCCAAATATGGCGCTTCTAAACCCTAGACCGCTCCGAGTCAAAATCCACCCACCACCGACAAAGAACTAGTGAACCTTGACCAATGATCCACCTACCCTCCAGAATACGCTCAACATCAACATCTTCTAAGAACGTAAAAATGAACAAACCATTCGCCAACCTACTCACAATAGGCGCATAATCCAGAATAGTTTTCCATGAAGTTGCAATCCATTCTTCCCAACCCACCTTATCCAACCTTCACTAATCCAAACTCCCAACTAAATCCTGCAAACAAAAAGACACACCTTTTTCCATAATATCATCCCCATCAACCGCAAAGCACTTACATTCAAGCATCAATTTATAATCCTTCACCTTTCGTCGTGGGAGCCACCCCTCCATCACCATCCCCACAGTCTCCATCCTACAAACAAAAAGACACACCTTTTTCCATAATATCATCCCCATCAACCGCAAAGCACTTACATTCAAGCATCAATTTATAATCCTTCACCTTTCGTCGTGGGAGCCACCCCTCCATCACCATCCCCACAGTCTCCATCCTACAAACAAAAAGACACACCTTTTTCCATAATATCATCCCCATCAACCGCAAAGCACTTACATTCAAGCATCAATTTATAATCCTTCACCTTTCGTCGTGGGAGCCACCCCTCCATCACCATCCCCACAGTCTCCATCCTACAAACAAAAAGACACACCTTTTTCCATAATATCATCCCCATCAACCGCAAAGCACTTACATTCAAGCATCAATTTATAATCCTTCACCTTTCGTCGTGGGAGCCACCCCTCCATCACCATCCCCACAGTCTCCATCCTACAAACAAAAAGACACACCTTTTTCCATAATATCATCCCCATCAACCGCAAAGCACTTACATTCAAGCATCAATTTATAATCCTTCACCTTTCGTCGTGGGAGCCACCCCTCCATCACCATCCCCACAGTCTCCATCCTACAAACAAAAAGACACACCTTTTTCCATAATATCATCCCCATCAACCGCAAAGCACTTACATTCAAGCATCAATTTATAATCCTTCACCTTTCGTCGTGGGAGCCACCCCTCCATCACCATCCCCACAGTCTCCATCTGTGCATGCATGGCCATGAAAAATGACAACAGAATGTGATAGAACAGTGGAAAATGGGAACAGTTCAGTACCAAAAACATGTGATCGGTGCCAATGTCAACCTTGGAAGAGACAAAGCAACATAAACAAAACTGATGTAGTCAAAGCCCCAAAAAATCACCACAGAAACACCCAGGAAACCCTAACCCATAAACAAAAATTCACCATACCATCCCCTAACCATAGCCCACATCCAGAATCGGCAAAGCCCAACACCGAAACACCAAAAACCACACAACTAGACACATAGAACCACAAAACCTCCATCAAACGCCTACCCTTTCCACTTCCCTTTGCATTAGTAATAACACCCCCAACACAAACATTAAATAAATCCTTCCCCTTTACTCCTCTTAAAAGTCCCAAATGTATGGTATTGAACATTTTAATATCCTTGATTAAGGGAACCACAACCTAAAAACTCTTACAAAAGGTTTCAACTATATTGACCCCAATCTTTAAGAAACCCTTCAAGCTATTCAATCATCCCCATGGTGTTGAGCCTTCCCAACATTAAAATTGACCTACACAACTAGAAACTCTTAGAAAAAGGATTCAACTATACTATTGTTCCCTACAACTCCTTTATAAAGATAGTCATGAAATAGAAGAAATCCATGAACAATGCTTCCTTGTCCTTAGGTTTTCCAAATCCCCAAAAAACTAACCTTTTCAAAGATGATTAGAATGCCCTTAAGCATCTTAACCACAACCTTGATATCATAGTAATGTGGAAAACATCAATATCCTTATGAACATTGAAGGCTACAATGCTAAATGATCAATCTCTAGTGGATCTTGCAATGATAAGGAATACCACTAGTGAACCCAAGGCGGGGTTCCAAGGATAATCCCAATAGATTGTACCATGATTGCACCAAGACTATGGAAAAGGGTTCCAAAACTCCAAAATATACAACAAGAGGTCGTAGAGAGGAACTCAACGAACATTCCACCATCAATGTAAGTAGAGGACAAATATCCAATGGATTTGGAAAGGTAGAATGTTGAAGACAAACCCACCTCACCACAACACTTGTCGAAAAACTCAATCTAGACCTCAAAAACTTTGAAGAAGAAATGATCCAAACTATGACCACTGCCAAGGTCAATATTTTGCAAAGTGGAAGAGGAACACATAACAAGAACAAAAATAAAATATGTATATCATGAAGTTCCCTACCTTCAATGGCATAGGGAGTGCTTAGGACAACTTGTCCACCCTTAACACACATTAGCAAAGTGAAATGGAGACCAACAACTTAACCAAGTAGATCCAATTCAATGGAACTTTGAGCAGTGATGAAATTAAATGGTATCGGCGTGTCGAAGAGTTGAGCAACTTTAAAAGTTTAAAGACGTGATCCAACCATTTCTAGATGAATATGGGTTACCCCAATACAAAAACATCAACTCTCGCAAAATTTAGGGGATACTACTAGTTAAAGGGGAAACCAATTTGAAGGTATGATGGTTGACTAAAGAGTTTTCGCTCCAAATGTAGTATACAATTCCAAACACCATCCACATACATTGGTTCATATAAGGAATTTGGTCTAACCTTTGAACATAGGTTCAAGTAAGGGGATCGAATTTGTAATGAGAATCTCTCGATTTTAATATGGAGATGGAAGATTTGAAGGAACCAACTCGAAAAGATAAGAAGTATGGAAAGGAGGAATCAACTCAGGAGAATTTTAAGGAGAGAAATCAACATGAAACAAAGGTAGGGAATAAAGAATAATGGTCTAATAACAAGACCTTGTTTGAAATGAAGGGTACGTACCCCAAAAAACTAAATCAATATAGTTTTTGTCGAGAATGTAGTACTATTGTTAATTTTTGGTAAAATTGTACACACAATGGAAGTAACTAGGGTGAATCCCAAAATGAAACAAGACCAATGAAATAAAAATCACAAAGGAAACCACCATGATCACTAGGCTTCACCCTTTTAACCAATATCTTATCAATTTCATTCACAAAGGGAGGTGGGTTAATTGTGAAAAATAACGTCAATATATTGCAGGTATTGGGGAGGAGGGTAGAGGGGGGGGTTGTAGGGTATGGGGAGTTTATATGTATTGGGGGAGGGGGTTATAAAAATGGTTTTAGTAAAAATATGATTTATTTAACTGGAAATATGTATTGGGAGGAGGGATCAACAAAAGGATTTAGTAGGTATTTATCAATATCTAGTCAAATTAGGGGTATTCGATGGTATTTGATAATATCTCGTGAACACACGAGCTATGGCATAATTTCACTAAGTTAAGACCCCATGACCATGATCAAGAAAAATCACCCGACAATAATGTCTTCATCCATGGACCCAGGGGGTTTCTCTATTAAAAATACCCCTTGATCCCTATATATTGTTAAATGTACAACATCATGAGTCGTTCTCCAAGCCAATCTTGTGGAACCAGGATTTGGCCTTATGTGTTGAGGTAGAGAATCCTGAGTTGGATTCAGGTATTTGGAGTAGATTCCTGAGTTGAACTCAAGAATGACTAATCATTTGGTGTAAAATTTACTCCTCTCGTATAGAGGTGAAAGATTTGATATATCAAAGTGATGATGTTTTAAAACATTTCTAGACAAGGCTCCGGACTTGTATGTGTCAAGGCATGATCTCATGTGGACCTCCCGTAGTAGTAGGTTCCCATGGGGTGGACCTCTAGTTATAGAGGTAGTTAGATTCTCATGTGGGACTCCGCTTATAGTAGCTACCCATGGGGTGGACTTCCAGTTATAGAGGTAGATGCTTTGCATGTTGAAGCATTAATGTTGTGTGATATATTACTAACCATGGTCACTAGATGCTATTAAATCTCCTCTAGAAACTGGTCACCTCTAGAGTGAATTAATTTAGCATGTGATCATTTAGTCCAATAGAAAAATTATATGATCACAACATCTAACAAATATTTTGAGTATAAGATGATATGATAGATAATTAAAGTTAACACATATTGACCATGTAGTAAAGATGAGCGATAAAGAGATGATGAATAGAGATTAAAAAGAATTAGAATTTCCCATGAGATGACTAAGTGAACTCGAATTGATTAAAGATTTAGTTAAAGCCTCAATATATGATTCAGTTAAAGGATTAGTGTATGCATCACTTAAATAAGGATAATTCTCAGTAGTCACTTCAAGTAAATTAATCAACATGATTTCGGTTAATAAGAGTTAACTAAGTGTTAGTAAAGAAAGATTAGTTAACTAAAGTGTTTTTTATTAATAACACTTTAGTTAAACTAAAAGATGACACTTTGGTTAACAAAATACGATGCTTCGGTCAATTAAGTGTTCACATGACGACACTTGAGTTATTACATGAGGACACTTAAGTTAGCATGTTAACTAAGTGATCCTACATTCAGTTTAGAGGCGAGTTCACTTTGGAGTCAATCAAGCATGATTTAATGCCTAAGGTAAAAGGTAAGTGTGCATTATGTTTACAAGATTGAATATTTTGATGCACAAGAAAATTCTCCAAGAAACCAATTCGTAGTTTCCTCATGCGATGCACTCCCCATGTAAACATTTTCTATAGCCTGAATGGCAGTGATTCTTTCTTGTTACTAATGTGTTGGGAACATGGCAAGTTCATACAATTGATATCTATTCTCTATTACTTAGTATTCTATCTTATATAGAATCTAGGGTGCCGAAAGCAACATGTTATTTTATAAAAATGCATTCTCTTTGATCTATCATAATTATACCCTGAAGATTTGTTGAGGATTTTCATCCTCATTGTTTTAAAGGTTTTCCCCAAGGTACTGTTGAGAATATAGTTGCCAATGATGTCAAAGGAGTTCACAGATGACAAGGGATTAACCAATAGACATGGTAGTAGGATAAAATTAGTAAAAGACAGGATCCATTACATGGATCATCGTTGATGTCAAAGGAGTTCAGTAATGACAAAGGAATAACCAAGGATACGATAACAGGACAAACTCAGTGAATGACAAAGGTAGTGATAACATGACATGGATGATGATATGAGATATGATGACATGATATGGCATGAATTTTAAATCATTGTTGCATTATGACATCATTTTGGAGAAATATGGCAAATTGGTAAAAATTGGGAAATTGACTAAGTATGGAATAAATAGTCAAAATTGGTCTAAGAGGGTCTAAGACAATGCTTGCCATAATTCATAGTTTGGCTAAAATGTCTACACATGGTACCGAGATATAGCTTGTTATAGTATCTATCTATTCATGGTCTCAGTTTACATTCGTCACTTCTAAGGAGAAAGTTCTAGGTCTGCCAAAACAAGGGTTTGTGCCAGAGCAAGCAAAAATGGCTAAGTAGCCTTAGAAAGATGCCCGCCCTAAATTATGGGTTAGAGTAAATGCATACAGCACATAGGGGTCTTGTAGACTGGTGTTTTTTCTACCTTACCATGTTTTCATATTTTCTTGGAAGAATCTGAAGGAAACGTTATGGACCTACCAAAACAGTGTTTTAGGCAGATTGGACCAAATTAAGAAAATTGGTCGTCTTAGAAAAGGAGATTGAGAATCCATTTTGAAATGCCTTCCAGAGACTGTGCATTTGTCAAAAATATTTAAAGGTGATATGGTAGTTTTCACTGTTGAAATTTATTTCTAGCCTTGCTTTGGGTTTTCCTTATGATGACCATATAAGGAAAATATCAATCTGCCAAAATGAAGAAAATGTACTTTAGGTACTAAACATAGAAATTTGACAAAGTGTCAAATTCACAAGGTTGAAAGAGGAATTTGGAAATTTACACCAAGGTTTATCTGTGTGATGATAATATCATTAGAAGAGGTAGGCATGTTCCTAGTGAACTATCTACCCAACCATGAATTCAAATTCTCACTTGGCTCTCACGTGTGTGAATTATCAACCTGCCAAAACCAAGAAAAATGTTAGTTTGAATATTGAGATTTAAAATGGCTAAGGGTTAAAACAAAGAGGAAAGTGGAAGGAGGAATGTGGAATATGAGAAATCAAATTCTAGAATAAAATGGGTTTCCGCAACCCGAAGTCTTCCAACAAAATGCAGAAGGTGGAAAGCAGAAGGCGTAGAATCGCGAAAAGACTTTGGGAAATGTCACAGTTCCGCAACCCGAAGTCCGCCAGTGGAATGCGGAAGGTGAAAAGAGGAAGGTGGAAAGCGAAAGGTAGAGAATCACGAAAATACTTTTGGAAATGTCATAGTTTATCAACCCGAAGTCCGCCAGCGGAATGCGGAAGGAGGAGAATCATGAAAAAACTTTGGGAAATGTCACAGATCCACAAGCCACAATCTGAAAGATGGATGTTCCAAAAAACATCCACATAATATCGATGGTGTGAAAAGATTGGATTGAAAAGAGAAGATCGTGGAATGTTATGTGGAAAAAGTCACATATCTGCTATCCGTTATTTATCTTAGATCTACGGTCAGGAAAAATCCCGAAAAGAGATGAACGACTCAAGATGACTTTGGAAATAGAGATCGTTGGGTAAAACGTGATGGATAGCCCACAAACAGGAAGATGAAGTTTGCAAGTGGAGAGAAGAAGTGATTTCCGCATGAAGAAATGAGCCACACTATCAGTTTAAAGACGCCCATGGATTTGACAGAGTCGAGCCACCATAAATAAATAGGAGTCATGGAAATCGAAGAAGTGAACTCCAAAGGGAGCACATGGAGGAGGAAAGGAATCCCACAGGTATGGGTTTGAGGAATCCCATGATCACAAGAATCCCATAGACAAGAGATTGAAGAAGCTCGAAGGCTAGAGGACATAGTATGCCCGCTAATGGAGGAAAGGAGACCTACAAGATTGGTTTTTGAAGTGCCAGTGAACCAGAGAGAGATCAAGAACATAATTCTTAAAGAAATGAAGCCTACAAGATTGAAAATAACCTGTGAATCAACCAATTAATTAAGAATATGTAAATCAATAGCAATTTAATTAATTGATAAATAACATAATTAAAAATAAGATTCAAAGAGGTGTGAGGATAAGGTTAAATTAATTTATAAACATAATTACAATTAAAAGATAAAAAATGGAGTTTTGAAAGGGCATGATTATGATGATGGTGGTGGTGGTGGTGGTTAACGTCCCCTGAGACCATACTTTGGTCTATCATACCTAAAGAAACAAATTATTTAGTTTGTTTTAAAATTGTATTTCTATGCTCAAAGAGCTTGGATAGAAGCGTCACAAGCTCACTATAATTTTGACAAGTTAAAAGGCTAGGACGATCGGTATTGCAACAAAGATTATGAAACTGAAATCTAATGTGGGTGTACGCAGGGCACTCTAAGACGAAGTGATTTTCATCCTCAATGTTCATATTCTCACAGAGATGGTAGATCCTTTCCACCCATGGTGTTTTAGAAACTGTCCAATGACCTGTTTCACTATGGAGCTCATGAGAGTTCGTTCTTATCTTGGCTATATTAATTTTTTTACTCTCCCCCTGTTCGGTTAGAATACCGACAGTAACTTGGACATTGTTTCCAAGTGTAACATCAGTTTGAACTGAATTATCTAGACTGGAAAACAAATTTAAATTACCAGTCATATGATTGTTGCAGCCTGAATCTAAGTACCATATGTCATGTGGACTTTATTGAACAACATTGCATTCAATTGGAGATGTAGATGCCATTATCATTGCACTTGTCGGAGTGCTGGTGTTTGTCGACTGATTTGGGATTTTCCTTCCTTAGTCATATTGTTTCTTCTTGCATTCATATGCATAATGACCAAATTTCTTACAATAATAACATTGAAATTTTTATTTATCAAACCTATGGCCACTTGGCTGACTTGAATTCTGATTCTCTCCTCTACCAACAACATTTGTAGGAATTCTGCCTCGTCCTCCTCTAGGGGAACTTCTTCCTCTGCCTCTGGAGTTGTTTCTCCCCTTGCCTCTACCACAAATTATGGATTACTGTGCTGCAAATGCACCTTCCAATGATATTTTTGTTCTGTTGAGTCTGTGTTCATGATTGATGAGTGAAGCTTGCAACTCATCAACGGTAAACACCGACATGTCTATGTGTTCTTCCAAGGTCACAACCAAGGATTCCAATCTTGGGGGAAGACTTCTGATAATTTTTTCAACCACCCTTTGGTCTGTGATGGTTTATCCATGAGATTTAAGTTGATTTATAAAACCAACAACTCTGGTGTAGAATGTGTCTACAGTCTCTAAATCTTTCATTGACAGACATTCAAAATATCTTCTCAGAATCTGCAACTTGGATGTCCTTACCTTATCCAAACCTTGACAGTAGGTCTCAAATGTCTCAAATGCTTGATTAGAATTAATTGGTGTTGCTACTCTTGGGAGTATGCTTTCATGCATGGCTTGATATATGTAGAACAGATCATTTCCATCTTTCTTCCTCTGTTTCCTCAAGACATATTTCTTAGCTTGTGTGAGATTGTTATACGTTGTCTGATCTACTAGTTCTGCATAACCTTGTTGGACTATCTCCCATGCATCTTGTCCTCTAAAAAAAGCCTTCATTGTTCTAGACCAATATTCATAATCATTTCCTATATAAATTGTAGTTTGCAATGAACCAGAAGTGGAAGCCATTTTTAATTTTTAACTTTCCTTAGAAAATTACGTTTCCGCCTTTTAAGACAATATTTCTTTCCTAAACCTTGCTCTGATACCAATTAGCCAAAACCGAGCCGACTAAACTTGAGTTTACCACTCAGTCATTAAAAAATTTCATGCCAACCTCTTTTTATTTTTACTTATCGGGTGAAACCGACTAGACAAGTATACCAATTTGGTCGGCACCAATATGGTTGGCCTTTTAGACCCGACTATTTTTCCTTGACAATTTCTTACTTGTCGATTCTACCAATAGTTACTTGTCAATTCTACCGATAGGTTTTACTTCGACCACTTTTCGGCTTGACCATTTCGACAACTTGTCGGTTTGAACACCTCGACAACTTGTCGGTTTTGCTCGACCATTTTTACTTAGACTCACTTTCTCTAGTTTGGTTTTAGTCGGAATTTACAAATGATATTTCTTAGTCTAAAAGACTTAAGAAATTACAAATGTTTTTCACCTGTGAGTAAGATGAAGTAAAAACCAACACAATCAACAATTCAATATAACTTATAAAAACATATAACCAAACATTTAGGAAGAATTGAGTCGACCACTCTGTCGTAAAACCTAGAACTCTCACTGGGTGAGAAATTTATGGATTCTTGATCTTTCACTCAACCATAATTGTAAACAACATTTACAGAAGCAACTCTGGAAAGAATGTGCGGATAAATAAACATGCATTCAACCATAAAATATTTCATATATATAACTTGTTCGGAAATAACAAAAGGTAATACAAACTTGTCGATCCATACTTGTCAGCTCACCAACCGATCCCTTTAAAGAGCTTTAGCTCTTTGACAGAATCACACACACACAGAATCTTGAGCTTCAACTTCACTCTCTGCTCAAAGTTCTCTCTTTCTCTCTTTTTCTCACCCAAAGTTCTTATGTCTCTTGTGTCTAACTTGATGTGCAATCTTCTTCTTCTATTTATAGGAAACCTGGAAATTGCTTCTACATGAATCTACATACTTGCCATTAAGGGTTGTAATAACTATCTACCTACAAACTTAGCTTCAGAAATTAATTCGACTGCTTTAGATTTTTGAATTACGGACTCTTCCCTCTTGTCAAACTGACTAACAAGATCTGGACTGATATGGAATCTGACAGATTCGGCTGAGATCAAATAAAAATCTGAGAGTAATTAATATTTCCAACAACAACAATGTTCCCCTCTGATGCATGCATGCAAAATTTACCCATGATCTAGGTGAGAGCTTTGTACTCTGCTCACTCTTTGTATGCCTCTAGAATTAACTGTAGTGTGGAAAATTGTGGTGCGAGTGCATGGATGATCTCTCTAGCGACGGTGGTGACTGTGTGGTGACTGAGTGATCCTAATGGTGTTCTCTCTGCATACAATGTGACTACATAAGCATTTCCTCCATCATGATGAAGACACAAACTTCCATTCACAGGCTTGTGGTTGATGTTGAATAAGTCTAAACGACATACTCTCTTCACGAAAACCATAAAAGTCTACTCAACATGTATTGGTATTGTTTTTGGCTCTCCCAACTGGCTTTCCATCTCCTCCCCCCCCCCTGCCCCCCCCCCAAAAAANGAATCATAATACAACTACATATTGGAAATATTAGTTACTAGTTGATCCTCATATTATCTCATTTGATTTTATCAATAGCAGGTCAGTTTCTGTCAATCTCTCTGAGAGAATGAAGAGTTCACGTCTCTCATTTATAAACCAGTCAAATGAAATTTATAAAGATAAGTTTCTAGGTAGATAGTTATTACAGTCTTTAATGTAAGTCAGTAGAAGAGTTTTAGTATGTCTATATGTTACTAAATAAGATTGTAAATAAAAAAATGAGAGAAGTGAAGAAGAAAGAAGCGTGTAAGTGTGCAGAGAGAAAAGAAAAAAACTAAATTTAACTTGTAGGGAAAGACCATATGCTATGACCTACTAGCAGGGAATGACAAGTATTGAATGTGAAGTCATTTCAATGGTAGATCACAAAAGAGATCCTAGATGTACTTGGTTAGCACTAGGATGGATACATGCTTTGCAGTCAGTACATAGTCATGTACAACAAAACATGTGTTGTGGTACCTACATGGTACATTTGGATATGGACCCATATATGTCTTGAACAGAGAAATAAAAATGTTTCTAATCAGTTATATCCAAGGCATAGTGCAGAAAGGAGTAGTACAAATCCATCACATATCCACAACTAAGCAAATTTCCATTGTACTTACTAAGCCTCTGTCCAAATTAAAGTTGAGTACTTCAAGGACAAGCTTGGTGTAGTATAGAGAAAATCATCTATTTGAGAGGGAGTATTGATGTTTCTCCATAGGCAGTAACATATAGTTAAAATCCCCACCAGTTAGTCATGTGGGACATGACTTAGATGTTTTTCAACCATACAATAGTGTATGGATAATCCATAGAGTGGTATATGGATTAGATTATCTTTGTAGTGGTACATGGCTCAATTAAGCCATGCAAAAGATAATTCACTTAGTTGCACATAGCTCAGATAGCCATGTTGTAGGATATGAATCATATAGTAGTAAGTCATGGTACATGACTCAAACAACTAGGGGCTATAGTATCTCTTGTGGAGTGAATTCACATGAAGAGAGACATAGTCAAAGACCTTAGATGACTATAAGATATTATTCAAAATCTTTGATACCATCAGATATTATCAAATACTTAAGAAAGTTATAGTCAGGACTGTCGGGGAACAGTCAACCTCTTGGAGAGGTCAAATAGCCATATAGTTGGCTAGTGGGGTACCTAAGATAGAAAAAGAAAAATGAAACCAGTTTGAAAGTGGCCAGGCCTTGAGAACATCCCAAGGAAAGGAAAGCTTACATAAAACTTCTCTAGACCATAGAAGATTCTAAGAAGTCAACAAGTGTTAAAGACTGACAAAGGAAAAATGAGATTTTCCTTCTAAGTAATTTACACATTTGATGTGTGGTAAAAAAATTATATGATGCATTGCAAATCCATGGTTTCTAGTTTAAGGAAACTAAATGAGTTGGTGATCCAGGAGGATCCAAGAAGGCAAAAATTTTGAAGTCCTCCAATCTTATCAAAACCAACACCTGATCGAAGGGCTCATCAAGACGATTCCAACGGCGTTCGTTTCACCTCAAACGGACTCTGTATGAGAAAGTTATCGCGTTCTGTTCTATAAGGTCCACAGGCAAATTTGGCAAAAAGAGGTGCCACGTGGCACCACTGACAGGGTGACATGTCGCATCCGTACTGTACAAACATGATGACATGACATGGTGATGTGGCATGCTGACATGGCATGATGATGTGGCATGCTAATGTGGCATGATGACATGGCATGATGACATGGCATGGTGATGTGGCATGGTGACATGGCATGATGAAGTGGCATGATGACTAGCATGCATGCATTTGTGCTTGAAATGAGTTTTAGGACATTCATGCATTTACTCATGAGAAATTGTAAAATGATTAATATTTGAAGTGAGTGGAAAAATTACTCACATATTACTCATTTATTTTATTCCTTGAGTTGTTATGAAGTTAATGCATGGTTGTAACCAAAAGCAAACATGCCATATTTGTAAAGAAGTTGTAACGAGTTGGTTTATTATTTAATAAAAATCCCAACCATATGAAAACCAACTTGGGGAAGTTGTAACCAAGGCCAAGATAGGCAAATTAGTTGCAACCAAAGGAATCCATAAGAGTCATGTGAAGAAGGGCAAGACAACCTATATAAACCGATTCAATTGCCATTTCCCACTCATGCTTTGGAGTGGAGACTTTGTAGCTAAAGGAGAGAAGGGAGATTGCGTAGCTCTGCAGGAGGAAGGTATGAGTGTTTATACT
>LPNX010367988.1:24722-62026 GCA_001517045.1 Pseudotsuga menziesii
TCAGGCTTCAAAGTTGCTGGAAGCAGTCTTGTTGTGTTTTGGGCAGCGGTTCTCTTCCTGAACATTGTCGCCAAGGTATCATTGTATCATTGCCATGTATTTTTCCTTATGTTGAGATTATAGATCGGCCCTCCTATTGAGAAGTAGGCCCGGAGATGTAGTCCATCCTGGACGAACTCCATTATCAACTTGTTGTCTTTATGTGCGTGTTGTCTATGCTGTTTGGTACTCTTCTTATGGATTTGTGAGCTTCGTTCATGCTCTTTATGCAATTCATGTTAACGTCATAGGGTAGCAAAGATCTTGTTTTCGGATTAGTTGGATTCTAGATCGGATATACAAAATTCTACCATGATTAAGTAGCTTATTGGTCTCTTAATGTTTTTTATACATAGTAGACCTGTTGTATTTTATGCTTACTACTAAGCATATGCTTAAGTACCTTTGAGGTGCATTTTCAGCTAGTACTACAGAAGCAAAGTATATTGATTTGCTAGTACTACCTTCTAAGAAGCAATGTGGCTTGGGAAGCCACTTGGTGGGTTAAAATATTGAGTCTACAATCATCCACTGTGACAATCAAATTTTTATCAAGCTTTCTGAAAACTTTGTGTTTGATGTTAATTCGAAACATCTTAAGATGAAGTATCGCGTCATCAGAGACATGGTCTAGAAAGGTAATACTTTAGTACATTGATATTGAAAACAAGATTGCAGATGTGTTAACAAAGCCTCTGTTAGTGACGAAGTATAGGTTCTTCTTATACAAGATTGGCATGGAGTCATTGTGAAACATGGGGGCATGGAGTAGATAATCCTATCCTAGGTACTTGGAGTAGATTCTTGAGTTGGACTCAAGAATGGCTTATCCTTCAGTATAAAGGTTATTCCTCCCATATAGAGGTGAATTATTTGATATATCAAAGTTATGATGTTGTAAATATTTCTTGGACAAGGCTCTAGACTTGTATGTGTCAAGTCATGATTCTCATGTGGACCTCAAGTTGTAGTAGGTACCCATGGGGTGGAGCTCCAATTATAGAGGTGCTTAGATTCTCATGCGGGCCTCTAGTTATAGTAGGTACCCATGGGGTGGACCTCCATTTATAAAGATAGATTCTTTGCATGTCGAAGCATTAATGTTGTGTGATATATTTCTAACCATGGTCACTAGATTCTATTAAGTCTCCTCTAGAGACTGGCCACCTCTAGAGTGAATTACTTTAGCATGTTATCATTTTGTATGATAGCAATATTATACGATCATAGCATCTAAAAAATATTCTGAGTATAATCTAATATTTTATATAATTAAAGTCAACACATATTAACGATGCAATAAAGATAAGAGATAAAGAGATAATGCATAGATATTAAAGAGAGTTCGAATTGCTCATGATATGACAAAGTGAACTCGGATTGATTAAAGCTTCAGTTAAAGCCTCAATATATGCTTCAATTAAAGCATCAGTTAAAGGAATAATGTATGCATCAGTTAAATAAGGATAACTCTCAATAGTCACTTCAAGTAAATAAATCAACATGCTTTCAGTTAATAAGAGTTAACTAAGTGTTAATAAAGAATGATTAGTTAACTAAAGTGTTATGCATTGATAGTACTTTAGTTAAACTAAAAAATGACACTTTAGTTAATTAAGTGTTTTCCTGATGACACTTGAGTTACTGCATGATGAAACTTAAGTTATCTTATTAACTAAGTGATCCTAAATCCAGTTAAGAGGGGAGTTCACTCTAGATTCAATCAAGCATGATTTAATTCCTAGGATAAAAGGTAATTGTGCATTATGTTTATAGGATTGAATATTTTGATGCATGAGAACATTATCCAAGAAGGAAATTCATAGTTTATGCATGTGATGCATATTTCCCATGCAACCATTCTCCATAGCTTGCATGGCAATGATTCTTGCTTGTTATTAATGTTCCAGGCACATGGTAAGTTGATACAATTGTTTTATATTCACTATTGCTCAATATTCTCTCTTATCTAGCACATGTGGTGTCGAAAGCAATCTATTATTTATTTTAAAGACACTCTCTTCGATCTATCATAATTATAGTCTGAAGATATGCTGGGGTTTTTCATCCTAATTCTTTTGAGGTTTTTCCCCAGGGTACATCTTTTGTTGTGGTTAAATTTTTCATGTGATTGAATGGTTCATTGACTCAAGTATTCAATATTTTCATAGATAAAGTTTTAAAGTTCAAATCTCAATATATTTGCTCAAAAATTTAACATATACAAGGAAACATATTGCTTTCCATTTTTAGAGTGTTAAATCCACCAATATGAACTCATGTGGTATAATATTCCTTACTTAGTGAGCCCTCTATGATAGCTAGCCTTAATCCATGATGATGACCCTTCTATATTAGTTAACCACACATCAACAACTTGTTAACTTCACTCAATGAAAACATCAATGTGCATTAGTTAGTTAACTTCTAAGTACCCTTAAGCATGGAAATTAAATTTGGATCCTAACACATGACATACAATTAATGATATGCTATAATGTAGTAGTTGACAATATTTTCATTCCTCATGAAAATATTTTGCAAATCTTTTTTCCTCAAATCATGGTAAATTTTGATACATATAAAAACATACATATATCAAGGGAGTTTATAATTATGTATCTAGGGGGTTTAAATAGGTACTCTATGTATTGAGTTGGTGTGGATCTAACTAAGTGGGAAGTTTGATTAATTTTTGAATAAGTATGATCTATTTGTGAAGGTATCATGAATTTGATTATATTTGTAGTCATAGTGTTCTTTAACTAGGTATGATTTGTGAGTAAAGGTGGTGTGAAGTTGATTGGAATAACTATATATGAAGTCAACCTATGTTTAAGGGGTTGTTCCCATCCTAAAATATCTTCTTTCACAAGTTTTCATATTTCACCCTACAAAATTTCTAGCGATTGTAAAATTTGTGTCATGTGACTATATGTTGTCTCTTTCTCGACTAACCAAGGTTCAACTTATGATTCGACCGAAAAAATCCCAAGGTACTGGCCTGGCAAGGCTTAACCCCGTCAGCTACTCCTGCAAAGCAAGTGAGGTCTCACTCAAGAAACCTACAGGATCTGCAGGAACCAGGTTTCTGCAGTGGTAAATGGGATCTTCTCATGTTATACATCGATAAACAAGGCATAAACACATAACTATTACTACATAATATTACAACCCATTCACAAACATATTATATTCATAAAACCCATTAAATCCTTGTTGACTCAATTACTTATTCAGAAGTTAATATATTATCACAAGTCATAGCAATACACAAAACATCACACACGGTTATCATGCACCATTCGACATAAGAAATTTAATGTGGAAACCCATGTTGGAAAAACCACAAAAGCGCTTGTTGATTGGCAAGATTCATATATGGAATGCTTTGGTATGCACACAGAACTTGTAGACATTCCTCCATAATCTCCATTACATTGAGTCTGTGCACATAGCTTTTGGATCGATAGTATACTCATGACTCTTATTCATGTTTTACATAACAATACAGAACAATCTATCGCCATTACAGACTCTTATCTCTCCAAAACTTAGCTTCAACCAACCTTATTTCCTCCTTACCCTGAAAATCCCAACCCTTTACATTTTTATAGAATCTACTAGTTGATTTTACATCCCACGCACTACCCAAAAGTGGACAACCCTTCTAACTAACTCACTGACTTGACCAGTGGACTTTGTCAATACAATTAATTTCCCCCAAAAATTTCTCTAAAAGTTCAAAGCTTACCATTTCAACACTCGATCGGTTGCATCCCTATTCACATCTCTACCAAACTTAACCAAATTTCTTAGGCCAACATGCCCCCAACACTCACATGTGGCTTGTCGCAAGTCACTTTAGACATAAACCTCTAGTGTGTTCAACTTAGCATGAAAATCTTGAAATATTTCATCACATCCTCATTCTATCATTGAACATTTTCTTTAACCTTAGCGACTCATTCAATAATTTCAAAACTGATCTTATTTGAAACACACAGCACATTTGTATCTACATATTGTTTGAATTCAACATGGGTTAGATGAATGGTCGCAATGATCTACTTTGTTTCAACGTGAAGCTCCATGAAACGATTGGTTATCCTTTGTTGTTGTATCTGGAGTCATTTTGTTGTAATAATTTAATCTCATCAGCCTTACCCATCTTATCAACCAGTGATAAGGATTTCAATGAGGTCCATAGACCGTTCAAACTAGACTCTACTGCATGAAGTTTTTCTATTGTTTCTTGCAACTTCACATCATCCATCAAGGCCTCCCATGCATGGGACCCCTACTCATATGCCTTACCACAAACTGCCTCAACCTCTTGAATTTTCCATATATCCTCATCAATCACCTTATGTCTCTCTTTCATTACTTCAAGGTGCAATGGGAAGAATCTTGGATTCTAAATCTGCAATATTTTGGCAAAAGTCACTAGCAAATTCCCCCAATTTGAATACAAGAGATTCAACAGTTGTAGAGCCCCAACTGGGTCTCTTTTAACTTCTATTTACAGTCAAAAATTTACTTTATATATACAGTTTGAAAATCTCTAATTCTGTTTTATCTACTTCTAACAATTGACTATTAACTGTGCAGGTAGCAAAGATAATCACAGCATACAAATTTTAAAATTTAATTAACAGAAATTGCCATAATAATGCTGGAAAATACCTGTAGATAGCTAGTAGGTCCACCTTTGTTGCTGCCCTTGTTTGTCATTTTTCCTTGCTTTCCCCTGCAGCCAAAAGTCCTTTCCAAGTTCTGAAACTCAACCAGTCCAAACCAGTCTTGCCACCTTGCCAACTGGCGAGGTCTCGCCGACCACCCAGCTCCAAAGGTACCCCTTTGGACCCCCGAGCCCAAACCGAGTACAAGACCTAAGCTGTTGTATCCCCTCCAAATCAATCTCCCACCAAACCCCTTCCTTGCAGCTCTCTTCTCCCTAAACTTCTCAAAAACTAAGGTAAGGATAATCCCCTTCTCCTCCCTCCTTTCTCCCTCTGATTCACTGACTCTCCCCCCAAGCCTTTACTACCCCTATCTTTTATTAAATGTTCAACCACTTGACCCATATTCCTACCAACCTTATTTAATTTCCATCCCATCTTGGATCGATAAAAGGGCCATATTCAAGGAATGACAATTAAATAATTTTTATCCAACCCTATGGATTCAGGTCACATGTCAGGAATTCATTATTTTATTAAATTGCTTATCACCGTCAATATTTTAATTTAATGTTTAGATATACCATATATTCTGACACAATTGTTTATTCCTAATAAATTATTCGACATTATCTTTGACATAACATACACTGAATGAATGCACTTAAACATTATTACATTACAACTTAATATTATTTAAATAATTTTCTTAACCTCTACTTAATGAGACAACTTACTTATAATTAACAATTAATGCATGCTCATTTATTGATTAACAAACAATCATTCAACTTCAATAATTATTTATGTTTTGACTAATTAAAACTCTCTAAAACATTAATGTACGTGCCACATTCAACAATATAAACATTTTTAAAGATCATTTACATATTTAATATTTATTTATTACCTTATCCAAATTAATTTTAATTAATCTTAATGATCATTAATGGAAATATTTACCACCTTCACTAGTCAAACCTTAATTATAGTTAAACTTAATTAACATAATTCATAATTATTTAACACTTATAAACAAGTTAATATTAGCCTTAGTAGGACTAACTAATCGACATTCACACTCAATTGACATTTATTATTCAAGTTAATAATAATATTATTAAGAGACCTTAACATTATGAACATTTATTTAAAACTTACAATCAAATTAATAGCAGTCTTATCAACACTAATTAACCCTAATCATCATTATTAACTTTAATCGACATCATTTACATTGATCAACAATAGTTAATTACTAACGACAGTAATTAATATTAAGCGACACTAATTGACATTATTACTCAACAACATTTCATGTAATTCATAATATGTAGTCGAGTTATGTAAGCGTAGCTACTGCTTACATTCCTCACGTAAGTACACTAAAAGTAATAATTCACATACATCAATCATAATTAAGGAACTTATTATTTACCGACACATGTTTTAGCATAGTTTACAAGGTATGATCCATTAGCTTACTGAAATCCATGTTACGACAATTCATACATCACTGATTTACGACACATACTAATCAAGGGTTTTACACACCTACAGTTAGATCTTGTTTTCACCTCTACTTCACGCTACATCTATCTACCTACATCATTACTAACTTCCACATCCTATCCTGTCCTCTGCTAGACTACCCTGGAATGTCAAGTCATGACCGATTCCAGCTAGAACCCGTAAGCGGAAGTGTCGACCACATCGACCAAGCTTCCCCAGCAGGAAACCACTAGTCATCATCACACACCTTGGGGAGCGCGCCGTAGCACAGCCCTCCCATGACTCTGGGTTTCAGGGATAAACGATGGGTAAAGCCTCCACCCCCCTAATGGAACAAGGGACTATGTCTACTCGACATAACAACAGCGTTTCACTTGTTCTCGGTCTGTCATCGTATAACCGATCTGGGCATTTGAGTTTCCTAGAACCCTACCCCACCCATGTCATAACATACATCATAATAAACAGCATAATAACCATACGAAAGTAAATAATGCATCACTCGCATACCATTTTATCTTTAGAAGTCCATGTCCCCGATGCCCTCCCACCTCGTAGGATCCAGCTATCACTTAGTCGTTTCAACCTGTAAGTCAGTCCTCGACATACAATATAGGATATCGTGCATAATCCTCGATATGTACACATATATATCATCATAACATGACAACAATAAACTCATTCATTCGCCATGCACCTGGAATAACATTCATTATTTCAACATATATCTGTAACGGTATCCACGTACCCATCATTCAGTAATTTCCATACATTTGACATAATTAACACATGATACATATCTAAACATGACTACTGACCATAATACTATCATCACACACACACATATATATATCAACAAAATAATAGAACCATATGTCCACAGTGTCGTCAAACCGACGAGGTCTCACGGGGTGTTACAATAGTCATGTCGGGTGTGACCTCAACCTATAGAATTTCCTAATAGGAAAGAGAAGCATCTCACTCTATTCATTGCCTATCATGTTGCCGCTTTTTCATTTTCTTTTCTTTATCCTTCAGTAGACTTCAGTTGATTATACCTTGTATGCTCTTGTGCCTTGATTTCTTTAACTGTTGTATGTTGAGTATTGTGCAATATAAACACGGGGAGAACAGACATGTCTAACTTGACATAAGTAATATCCCATATCTTACTTTTTATCTCCATTGTGCCCAAATCAACTGCTTTGGGCACCACGTGGACCTTACGATGATGTCAAGACATTTGTAATTCAATCAGATGATCATCAAAAGGGTCGGCTACCTATGACTGTGTTGGCGTATTACCTACTGCAACTCTAACTTATTTCACAACTTTACAAATAGTTTGAATTAAGTCAGTGACTCCCTCAAAGAGTTCAGTATGTTGGTTATCAATCTTTTGTCACATTTCATTTGCAACCTCGACCATTTGTTTTCTCATTCTTGACTAACCTAGGTTTAAATTTTGATCCAACCAAAAAAACCTCAAGGTATCGGCTCGATAGGTATTAACCCCATCGAAAAAAACTGTGAAGCAAGTGAGGTCTCACTAGAGATACCTATAGGAGTTGCAGGAACCAAGTTTCTATATTGGTAAAGGGGATATTCTCATGTTAGACATCGACAGAGAGGTCATCAACACATGACTACTACAACATAATATTACAACCCACTCACAAACTTAACATATTCATAAACCCATTAAAGCCTTGTCAATTCAATTATTTATTTAAAAGTTAACATATTATCACAAGTCCCATCAATACACAAAACATCACACACAGTTATCATGCTTTCTTCAACACAAGAAATTTAACGTGGAAACCCATACGATAAAAACTACAAAAGTGCTAGTTAAATGAAAAGAATCATATCTTGAACACTTTGGTTTTCCATATATCCTACAAGCAATCCTCCATAATCCCCATTACACTGAGTCTGTGCACATATCTTGTAGATGGGTAGTATACTCACAACTCTTATTCATATTTTACATAACAGTACACAACAATCTATCAATATTACAGACTTTATCTCTCCAAAACTTGGCTTCAACCAAACTTATTTTAATCCTTACCCCAAAAATCCCAACCCTTTACACTTTTATAGGCTCTACTGGCTAATTTTACATCCCACGCCCACTACCCAAAAGAGGGAAACCCTTCTAACTAACTCACCAACTTGACCATCCGAATATGTCAATACAATTACTTTTCCCCAAAAAAAATCCTAAAATTATGGAGCTGACCTTTTCAACACTCCATTCATCGCAGCCTTGTTCACACCTCAACCAGGAACCCAAAACTTAAAGACCAAACTTATACAACTTTCCTAAGGTCAACACTATACTAAGGGTAAAAATTAAAAAGGTTACAAAAAATGTCATGAAAAAATTGGATACCTAGGATATCTAATGAAAATAGGGATTTTCAACTATGTGAGGGTGGCTCAAAAAAAGAATTTTTGAATGTATTCATTAATATCTAATGAAATTAGGGCTATTATTTATATGTTATGAATGTAAGTTATATGCCATAGGTTCATAGAGTGAACTCCCCGAGATGGTGAGTTAGTTGGTATTGGTTAATATGGGAACACGTGAGTAGTTATGGTTTGGGAAATAAGAAACTATTTATAGTGGTTGGAATCTATTTAATGTGTTGATCATGTCAAGCCGTCTCCCTCTCCTTCTAAACTTGTTGTTGGAATCCCGTGATAAATCTATCTTCTTCTAACTTTAGCAGCTGCAACAAAGTTTCTTCTAATGCATCCATATCTAACATACCTGTGAATGCAACAATTCTCAAACTTGGCACAATATACTCCATTTCCATGACAACTTATTTTCCATATACCAATCTGAAGGGTGTCTAACCTGTCAACTTCTTACAATTTGTTCTATAAGCCTATAAAACTAGAGGGATCATTAAATCCTAATCATCGTAGTTCACGTTACAAACCTTTTTAAAAACATGTTCCTAAATCTTATTAAGGATTTTATAGTTCCATTATCTTGTGGGTGATGGGGTACTCTTACGATGATAGATATAGAATTCTTGTGTTAGAGCTTCTATGGTTTTGTTTACAAAGTGATTCCCTTGGTCACTCAATAAAACTTGAGGACATCCAAATCTTGTAACTACATTTCCAAATAGTAACTTTGCAGCAGTTGCAGCACTATAGTATTTTACCACCTTAGCTTCGGCCCATCTATTTTGATAGTTTGTTGTAGTTATAATATATTTTGCTCCCTTCCTCTTCATTGGTGGGTTAATTAGACCGACAAAATCAACAAACCACTTATCTAAATCTTGCAATGTCATCTATGGAACCAATGGAATCTCATTACTCCTCGAAGGTTTTTCAGTCCTCTAGAAGACATCACAAGATCTGCAATACACCTTCACATATTTATGCAAGGTAGGCCACCACAGTCCCACCATTAATATTTTTTGTGCTATATATTTTCCTGGGTAGTGGCATCCTGCAACACCATCATGTGCTTTGGCCAAAATCATAGGGTTCTCATGTTCCAATACACGTCCCCATATTATCTCATCTATTCCTAACTTATATAATTATCCTGCTATCAATTGATAATATGTTTCTTTGACAACCAAGTGTTTATTGTGTGCTATAGTGTACCCTTATGGTGTTGTACTTGCATTGAGAAATTTTACAATGTCTTCAAAATACTCATTTACCACTTTTACTAAAATAACTGTGCATATGGGAGGTTGTCATCCAAGTTAGTTGGTTCTACCCCTGTTTCTTGTTGATGTTTTGAGCAATAATGAAGATTCTTGAACTTTAAAACTTTTATCAATGATATGATGAGGACTTGTAACAATTCACAATTCAATCACACATAATAATCCATCCACAACACAAGATGTACCATGGGGAAAATCTTCATAATAGAGAGGATGAAAAACCCTAGAAATTCTTCAGAGTATAATATATAGATTGCAAAGAATGACTTTTACAACATAAGCAGATTGTCCAATAAGAGATAATATGTAGCAATGGATAAGAGAGATCCAATGTTACAATTTTTATGAACTTGACATATTTCTAGCATATTAATAACAAGCCATAATGAATTCCATGCAAACCCTAGTGATGGTTGCATGATAATTATCCACTCATACATTACAATTTCGAATTGCCTTTATGGACTAATAAATTCATGCATTGAATCTTCATCATGCACAACTAATGTGTCATACCTTCAATCATGGATATTAACAGATAGTTAATTGACATTGGAGTGAACTCAATCTCTAACTAAATATTTATCACTTATTTAATACGATAACATAAGTGTCATAGTGTGATAACTCAAGTGTCGCATGCAACATACTTTCTTAACTGAAGTGTCGTCCTTTGATTAACTTAAGTGTCTTATGTTAGTCTAACTAAAGTATAAACATGTTAGTTAACTATTCCATCTTTCTTTAATCATGTAGTTCATAATTATTAACTGAGTCTTGCTAATTGATGAACGTTGATCTCTTCTTTACTTAACTAAATGTTGATCATTAATAGTTCAACTAATGCTTTAACTAAAGCACTAGTTGAGGCATTCATATTTAACTAAAGCTTTATAACTTGAGTTCACTTCGAATTCTCTTTCTCTCATCATCTATTTATTGCTTATCTCTTTATCTTACTGCATTGTCTATGTTTAATCATCTATCACATCATATTATACTCAGAAGAATTGTTTCTTACCTGTGATCATATGTATTAATTTGGGCTATATATTCATATGCTAAAGTAAATCACTCTAGGGGTAGCTAATCCCTAAAGGAGACTTGTAGAACCTAGTGACCATAACTAGCCATACATCACATACTATATCCTAGTGACTTGATACAACATAAGTCATATGGTCTTGATACAACAAAATACCAGTCTTGATACAACACAAGACTCGTGAACTTAATACAACATAATCTCTGGACTTAATACAACACAAGTCCCTAACCTTGATACAACACAAGGTCTTGATCTTAACACAAATTAATATCTTATCTCAATACAACATAAGATCATAGTATAGGAATGTCTCATGACCTCAACATCCTATATTGATACAACACAAGCTCACATAAGTTTCATACTTTATACAACAAAATTCTCATGGAGAGGTTTTTGAACTTAATACAACATAAGTTCTGGACTTGATATAACACAAGTCTCATGGAGAATGACTCTTGATGTTGTATATTTAAAATTTCTGACCTCAACATATGGTCAGGCCTCACATTCAACCTTCCTATATTATATCTAATTTCAAATTCATATTCATGGAATACTAGTAACCACCTGCATGTCCCCCCCCACAACACTGGCTTGTTAACCAGGTACTTTAATTCAAAATGACTAGTGAAAATTTTAAAACGACCTCTTCGCAAGTAATGCCTAAAATTTTGTAATGCATATACCATAGCTAGACCTTCTTGTTCTACCATAGTGAAGTTCCTTTCAACAATAGACAATTTCCTACTAGCAAAAGCAATTGAATGATAAATAGACCCTTAACCTAGCTAAGCAAGAACTACACCCAAAGCAATGAATGGCGCATCAACATGCACATGAATTTTTTTGTCGCCAATCAAGGAACACTAGAATAGGCATTGTTTCCATATTTTTTTTTAATGTCTCGAGGATCTATTGTCACTCTTCATTCCATTGGAACTTAATATCTTTCTTCAACAGTTTTTCTATAGGAGTTGATATCTATGCATACCCCTTTATAAATTTCCTATAATATCCATTATGTCCCAAATTTTTTCTTAATTGTCGCATCGATATCGTTGGAGTAAATCTACTATGACCGGAATCTTTGCATGATCCATCAATAGTCCTTGTTTACACACCACATGTCCCAATAGTATACCAAGTGGAGCACAAAAACTACACTTATTTAGGTTTAAATATATCTAAAATTGTCAATAACGATCTAACATTAACCTCAATCTCTCAATATGGTTTTTTTAAAACCCATAAACTGTCCAGTCATTGAAGTATACCTCTAAAAAAATTTGAATGAATTTTTTAAATTTTATGACAACCAATCTAGAAAAAATAGTTAGGGCATTATTTAAGACAACAACATACTTTTGTCCTAACAAAAACCCCTTTCAGTCGCAAATGTGGTATTTTTTCGATCCTCCTTAGCGATCTTGCTCTGATGGTATCCATAAAACCCATCAGTAAATGAATAAGCTTCCTAGGCTATACACATTTTCTAATACTTAATTTGTAAATGGTGTATGAAACAGGTCATGTATACATGCGTTATTCAAATTTCTCAAACCAACACAAATTCAAACTTAACCAATATTTTTGTCTAGAACCACCATTGGGATAATGCCTGCATCTATAATTCCGTCGAGCTCTGCCTTAACATTTTCTTATACCTCATATTAGATATCTAAGGTCTTTGCTTAATAAGTTTTGCATCTAGCTTCAACAGAATATTCATGTTTCCTAGATCACCATAGATACCCTTCATCTCTAAAAAATTTGTAGGAACAAATCTTGATATTCATGTAGCAAGTTAGTAATTTTATCTATAGTCTCATCATCCCAATAATCCCCAATATTAGCAAATTTAGGATTTTCACTAGAACCAATGTTTACCTTCGTTTTCTTCAACGGTTGAAAAACTTTCTTATATGTAATATGTCATGTCCCAAATTTTGCATTGGGTAACAATGGCCTAATCACATTTTCCATATTCATGAGAGTTTGTCAAATTGATGCTAAGGGTCAAATAATTTCCAAGGAGGAAAATTACTAGTCTCCTAGGTTGGGGTGGAAACTTTGGGATTTGGAATAAGGGGGACAATAAATTATGTTTTAACATTATAATGTCATAAATATTTAATAAAGGAGCTAAATAAATAAATACAAAGTAAAATCAAAGTGGCAATTGATCTTGAAGACACATGGAGGATGTGGGACCCACACAAGCTAGATTTTATATGCCACATGGCATCCTCCTCTTGTAATTTTGAATCCATAAGAAGCACAAGGGTCTTGGGATGAGTTGGAAGGTCAATATACTCGGCATGAATCAATTAAGGTTGAATTGGAGTGGAAGACTAACTCCCATGGAAGAGGAAGAGGCATTTTGGAGCTAGTGAGACACTTGGACTAGATTCCCTAGTTCTATGACAACAATGATGAAGATGCTATGACACCTATAACACAAATCAGATATAAAGGATGAGATATTACATATATGACATGTTAGGGATAAAAATGTCTCCAATATTTCTCTCAAGGGAGTTAGGGAAGCTAAGATGCTTCCACATGTGATTTGGTGGAAGTGGGAGATTAGGAATTGTTGTACAAGTGGCATTCTTGGGAATCTCTTCCCAAATAGAGTTGGAATGCATCTCTTGGAAGGAATTAAACCCATAGAGAGCTTGTAAGATTTATAAATTTCAATAAAAAATAATTAAGGGATCTTTTTATCATTTTATAATTTTCATTTGTGAAGAGAGAGAGAGAGAGCTAGTGGAAAACTAGTCTTCTTTACTTAGCAAATTTCGAGGGTGAAAGATTCCCATCCAAGTTGGTGTGTGGAAAGGAAATTTAGGTATTTCATGGAGATTTAATGGATCCATAAGTTACAGGTTCAATCTATAGTTTATCTCTTGTACACTTCAATATTAGCTTTTTCTTTCATCTATTCCAAGTTTTCTCATCATATTCTTGCTCTATGAATTGAGGTGCACTTGGTGAGATATTGATATCTTTGGGGGAGATTATAATGCCCAATTATTTTATATTCTTATTTAAATTATATTTATTTCAATTTCAGAATACTCTCAGGTCTAAATACCAAAATATTTCATGTAAAAATGTTAAACAATGAAGAAACGGTGCCATTTCCCCACTACCTTGTTGTGAACCAATGTAATGTTGATGGATTTGAATGGATAAGTAAAATAATGATGGTTTATGGATTAAAATACTGTTATTGATGTATTATATGAGTTTTATTTTCATTACATAATAATTTGGAGTCATTTTGTAGAGTGTCATAGCATTTGGAGAATATTTCCTATTATTTCCCTCAAGGTTGAAACTAGTCTTTTTGCATTTGATTTAAGTGAGTTATAGAAGACATTAAAAGTTGAATAGTGATGCATATGATTTAATTTTGATTTAATTTATGTTTCCCCTTCTTAAATTCATAAATTATATTTGTATTGACTGCACTTGGAAAGTCATTTTCATCATCTACCCCTAGGGGATTTGAACCACAAGTTGCTCGTAAAACTCCATACATTGACCAGATTTCAAAAGTGAGTTTCAGAAGTAATTTTATTGTTTAAATACACATATAAACACAATTTTTATGTATTGAAATCATTCATACACCTTCTGGTACAATTTGAGATCATTTGGAGCTATTTGGAGCCATCTACCATTGGGGGTTTGAGCCTCAAAATTACTAATAAATTCCACGAGTTATCTTGGATACCTATTCGAAATAAAAACCACATAAAATAATTAAAACATAATTTAATAAATTTATTATGACATATATAATTATCATACTAACCATTGTTGTAGGTTTTACAGTGTTTGGAAGAGATTTGTTCGAGGACCCAAGGGGGATTTCCACCTCCAAAATTGACTAGTCTTGTCTCGAAACTTCTTCCCTTGAAATTTTCAGACAATGGTTAGGTATATAAGTTGATTATATTTCTTATACATGTGTTAATGTGTCCCATCACCCCTCATGACCTTACTCACCAATTTTTAAAGTAATTGGAGGAGTTTGGAATCAGTTGTATCCATATACCTAGAGTCGAAACATGGTGAATTTGAGCACATTGGGAAAATTATTCACAAGGTACATTAAAGTGGTATCATAGAATTATATTTTCACCTGATGTTTTATTATATTTATGAGGAAAATAATTCATGTAACACCATTATATATTGAAACCAAAAGTTCTTTTGTTGAAGAGGGGAAAAACAAAGTAGGAGAAGAAGGAAATGTTTTGAGGAAACTATGTATAGGGATGAAAAGGGAACCTCATATGATGGTGAGGAGAATATAAAAATCATGGAACATGTATTTGAATACATTACTAATAATATTATGAAAGGATTTGAATTATTGGAAAAAATGCATCAGCTTGCTTGAAGGAGCAAAAGGAGGAGACCCATGAACCACCTAGTTCTGAAATAGGTAAAGTAGAAGAATTAGTACATGAAGAGGATCTAAATTCACTCCCAAGTGACTTTGAAAAATATTAAGAGACATCACATGAGTATGAATAATTTTCTAATGAAAATATTGAAGATCATTTCGAGACACATCCTACCTTGGAAATGAAACAAAGAGCATCTACTGATGGATGCTTGAACTATGAAGGAGTACCTGGTGATGAGTTCTCATGCCTCTATGTTGGTGACATATATATCACTTTTGAAAGTGTCGGTGCAAGCCAAAATTCCATTAAACATGAAAATAAATACCTTGTAGCAGTTGAATAAGAAACAAGATCAACTTCCCCATCACCACTTGAGCTTCATGAAGTTGGTCCAAGAAAGAAGGAATAATATGAGGAGGTTCATTTGCAATAGCCTCATTTTCTTGAAGGGTACTTAAAAATGAATGAAAATAATATCCAAGAGACCCTTATAATACTCCATGACACTCAAGCATTCATGTCAAATTCTTGTTGGAGAGCTACTTCATTGGAGGAAATATCCTTCCTCGAAGACACAGAGAAGATTCAAAGAGCAATGTGCCACATCAAAGGTAATTTCATGTATTTGATTTTTGATAGAAATAATTTTTTTTAGATTAATGAATTGCTATATGATGCATACTTGAATAATAATGAGGATAATCATAAGCTAACAGTTCAAAATGAGCAACTTCTTGAAAAGTTGCAAGATACTTGTTTTTCCTCCTATGTTTCAGATTGTCAAATGGTAGATTGTTTGGAGGATTCTCATGACATNGAATGTTCTTGATGTGTTTGAATATTAACTTGAATATATCCAAACACATTATGTGGTGGAAGAGGAACTTGAATTGTCTCTTGATGAAGGTTATGCAATTTTTAAAGAAGAGCATGATTCCTATACATTGGAACCCATCTATGACAAAGGTTTCACACTTTTGAAGAATATGCATGATACTACCCATATGGATCCTTCCCATGATGAAACTTATGCTCTTTTTTATCATTTGGGTGGGTTAGTTCATTCTCCTACATCCTACAATTCAATGTTTTGCAGCATTAGTCTCAATAAAGTATGGGTGAAAGGGTTCTTTTTTATGGTGCCACATGTGGAGTATGGAACTCCTAGATTTACTTTTTATGATGACATGGTTGGAGCACATTCTTATTCAAATTTGCAGTAGCATCCTTTGTTACTTTATGATGATTCACATCTACATGGATGCACCTATGATATGCATTTGAGTCACTTGAAGACTCATGGTTTTTCTTTCTCAACACTTGGTTCATTTGATGCTGGAGGAAATTCATCCAACACTGGGGTGAATATATATATGATTGGAGAACATTTTTATTTCCAGCCACATACTTTGTTATATCTTTATGATTCTCTCATTCATGGATGTATGGGTGTGACTTCTTTGAGTCATTTGAAGTATCCTTGTTTTTTTTGCTCATTATTTGGTTCATATTTTAGTGGAGATTCTTCATTCACTTCTTGGATGAAAAAATACATGGGTGACTATTTTGATGCATATCACATCCTTTTGGAGCAGAATTATAGGACATGGGATCCTCACCTATGTCATAGGAGCATATTTTATTGGTCGCTTGAAGCTTGTATGCACTTGTCAAATGGTGGTCTACTTCCTTGGAGGTATAAGCACTTTCATGATTTTTTTATGAGGCACCTCCTTGATGTACATTTTTATTATGTTGTTATGTACTTTGATGATATATATTATGTACTCATTATGTTTGGAAGAATTCATACAATAAAATGGGATCCCGAGATTCTCTTTCCCAATGGTATGGGTTGGAGAGCACTCTTAATTGTTGGAGTGCAATACAAGCAATGGGACCCTGGGATAGTTTTTAGTCCCATTGATTTCAATTTTTTTTGGAAACAAGTAGTATGGGAGATGGATTCCCCACTTAATAAAGTTATTTTAATCAGAGTAATGTAACAGCAAGCTTGGTGATTCCTCTCTAAAATCTTCATGGAATCTCAACGACTCAAAGTTGGGCAACTCAATGGCAACTTCAAAGAATCATACAGAAAGTGGGTTCTTCAACACCCATGTTTCAAATTTCTTGAGGACAAGAAATTTTGGGAAAGGTTGGGGAAGCCCAAAAGACAACAAGGGCAACCCAAAAGTTTTTTGCTTTTTGTATAAATATATGCAAGCTTGATGTATCAAAGGACCTTTTTTCAGACTATCTTTGTACAAGATTATTGTAAGAAGAACTATTTCATCTTATAATAAAGAGTTATGTTTTTTTTGGGATGGAGAAAGTACTGTGGGGTTTCAAATGCTTGACATGGACTGGTTGGATGTGAACTATTTTTGTTTTAGCTTGTTTTCATGAACTGTGAGATCGTTCTAACTTATGAACTCTTTCATATTATGAATGTGCTCCTGTTTATTTCTGTGAAATTTTCACAATCATATTTGAGTAATGAATGTTTTAATTAAAAATGAGCTATCTCTTTGTTATCTGTCTATTGATATTCATGTATTCAGAAATATTAACAGCTATCTATAGTGTTCTTAATGCATGTTATACAATACATTACTCAACATTAATTACAGTATTTATCCCTAGGGATAGGTTCGTGAGTCTTAGTTATTTTTCTTTATTTATGATTTAGAAGCGAGGGAGGTAAGACAAGAGGTAAGAACCTGTGCATCACATTGTGACACTCCTCGTTATCTCTATCAACTGCATTTAGTTAGGCACTTTCATATCATACATAAATATAAAACTAAAAAACACACTTAAACGATGGACCGGGCCGCAACCAATAAATTAAGCTTTAACCGTTACTTAATCTACGGCAGTCGGACCGTAAACCGGATGGATTCCCCATACAAAACAATAACGAGCTAATTGGGAACGCTTATTGGGGAGAATCCCTACTGTTGTTACCTGCAATTTTCCAGGCCTTAACAGATATATAATTACTGTGACCGACTACCTGACCATATTGGTTGAAGCAACGCCAATAAAAGATTGCACTGCTGTGAGTGTTGCTAAGTTTTTGTTTGAAAATGTTATGACTAGATTTGGATGCCCAAAAATTTTGATAGGAGCCCAAGGCATACACTTTTTCCACTAGTTGATTGAGGAACTAATGGAAGAATTGTAGATCCAGCATAGAAAGAAAACGCCATATCACCCTCAAGCGAATGGTGTGGTCGAAGCCTTTAACAAAATCTTGGAGAATTTGTTGACAAAGATTTGCAATGTCCAAAGATATGATTGGGATCATAAAAATTTTACAGTACTATGGCCATATCGCACGACCTGTAAGAAGTTTACAGGTCGAACTCCATTTCGATTGGTACATAAAAAAGAAGTTGTGATAACGATGGAATACATTGTACCCATCCTAAGTATTGTTTTGATCTCAAAGATGACCAATGTTGATGCTGTCGAGGAAATACTGTCGCAACTGATACAATTGGAAGAAGATCGTTTTGTTGCAGTATATCATCAAAAGTTTGATAAAGAATGACAGAAAGTATGGCATGATCGCCACATCAAGAACACACAATTTCATGTCAGAGGACTTATTCTTCTGTATGATAGAAAATTCTTCAATCATCCAGGTAAGTTAAAAACACACTGGTTAGGACCGTATATATTATAACGCATATCACGGACAGAGTCGATGTTCAATTGCAGAAGTTGGATCGAACACTTCTCAAAGGAATGGTAAGTGGAAGTTAGCTAAAGCCTTATCATGATAACCATGACTCGTTCGAATGAAAAACCAAAAAAAAGGAGAAAATAACTAAAAACAAAAACAAAACCATCTAAAAAAATTTGTTTTAATCATAGGAAATGAGTTGTCACAAAGAAGAAGCAAAGACCATCGCAGACTACTAGTATGTTTCAGAGAGAGGAAAATTGTTACATACTCTTTTTTATCGCAAGATAGGAAAGGATGGCGAATAAAATCCACTTGTCGAAAGAAAAGGAAAATTTCGAAGGTTGGATATCAGTCGCAGGAAGAGAGATGTTATCCCAAGTTAAAATCGAGTCACAGAAATGACAGCTGGTCGTAATTAATTCAAAGGTGGTCGTAATAATTTAAAGGCCCGAGAGATTTTGGTGGTGTGGTTTTTGGTCACTTCCATATTTATTGCACAATAACTACCACTGGTGTGACAGCCGAGTGGAGACATTCATAGAATTTTCCTAATAATCATTCGGACGATCATCCCATCTGACGAAAAACGACATATGCATTTCCATTTATTACCCGCTCATGTGGAGGATTGATGGAATGAACATCTAGACATTATCACCATTCGCACCTGAGTATTAAGTTCATTCAACTACATTCGAGAGAGGTATTGTTTTCTGCAACTGCAAGAGCTGAACCAAGTTTTCCATGGAGCATGGTTATTTCGATTTCCAGTACAAGCACAGCTGTAGAATATGGTGTCACGACTGCATCACCCACACCCATTATGGAAAATGCTACTGGATACGTTCCACCGTGGGATTTGGCTGTCAAATAATTTTAACAAGTTCCATTTATCCCTACAGTCAGGTTAAGAGCAGACCCACCGGGTCGGCTTAGTACAACAATGGGGAAACATTCTAGAAGTTGAAAGAAGAAAGCACCACCACCACCACCACCGAGGAGGAGAAAGAATCAGAGTTTGCAATTATGCTTCCACCATTTTTCCACTAAGAAAATCTATTGTGTAAAAAATTAGAGTTTCGAAGAACGCACGGTAACCACTGGTAGAACCAACGGTGCCAGAAGGAGTTCAAGTGTCACAGAAAATTCTTCCAAACCTTAAGAAGCTAACATTTTTCGATCATGACATACGAAAATATCCAGATTTTGACATGAAGAACTACATGGTTGTTGTACAAGATACATCGGATGGCCTGAATCCCCTAGATCCAATGGAATAGGCAAGAGGACTGGACCAGGGAGGTTTACTATTGCCAATGTATATGTCGCGTTTCAGCTGAAGCATAGAGGTGAATGCATGTGTCAAACAGTTACTGGTATCATTTCACAATGGCTTCCTATGGTTTTATAGAAAACATTATGTGGAATTATACCTGATAACAGTAATTACAGGACTACCACTTGCAGGCATGGACCCAGCACTATTTTTCAAAAATGACCAGGACACTATCCTGACTAACAAGATAAAAAATAAGTATTATTTGTCTAGAGATACCATAGGATTTTTAATAAGTTCCATGAATGACCATATTGTTCGGTTCGCAGCTAAGGTTTTATCTACTAAATTGGTACGGAAGATGCGATCGTACTAATGTATTGCAGGTACAACGTAGTGACTAAACTCTGTGTAGAGGGAGTTGAAATGAACTAGTCACATTATTTACTAAATGAGTTATTGGAATATGCGAAAGAGTCATAGGAAAAAGGTATTGCATTCCATTATTCATGGTTTCTCATTTTGATTTCATTTGTTGCATGGTCAGAACCAATGAACTACCAAGGGGTAGATATACCAATGTGATGCCAAGGAGCTCGATACCAGAATCTCTAGTTTGAGAAAGATCAAAAGGAGCTACAGAGAGACAAAAATTTGCAATTATTTATGCATGGAGAGGCCCTATGCTATTAGGTAAAAAATAAATCAAGAATCACAGACAAAACCATTCAATGGTTTCGAAACATTATTGAATTTATAATTAGGCCCCATCACATCTTGTTGCAATCGCAAAAAAATCCACAATGCCAATGGTCAGAGACCTAATTCTTATTGTATGAAGAAAAAGTTGAAGCCATTACCCAATATTGGTTAGAAGAATGGTGAGTTCTTGTCATTGATGACCTATTATATGCCGAAGAATACCTGCGACAAGACGATCCACCAACACAGAAGGATGGAGAACAGGGAGGGAACCCACCACCACAAACATAAGACCCGTGAAATTCTACCAACCCTCCCCAAAATTATTCAAGCACAACCTAAACATATCTAGTGGTGGGCGATAAAAGGAAGAAGAGTGAGCATTCTGAAACAAGGAATAAGAAAAGGAATGCTAACAAAACAACATGAACTATCAACCTTGACAATGACGATGTCACCCTACTAATGGAGGTAATCATTGAGGTCACTACACAATTCCTTCAGAAAGTATATGAGCGACAAAAATATCTCACAAGAAGTATTATCAACTTCCTCTGGACGCTATGTATGGCGGTCAAAGAACTACGGGTCGCGATCGACTACAAACCACAAGTGACAGTGTCGCAGGACTTAGCTGGCCCATCAGAAGAGCGACTGGCTCATGTTTCGATACCTATTCCACCAATAAAAACTCAACTGGTGGGAGATAAACTCAACCTGGGAATAACAGAGTTGAATACCGTGGCTAAGAACTTGGTCCATGTCACCATCAATTTTTCTTAGATGTCATTGTATGAGGTTTATGCAATACAGAATGTTGCAGTCATGGAATTAAGTTTAGAGAAGGTGCATTGATCAAGAAAGTGCAGGAATCAAATAATATTGTTAGTAAGATGAAGAAAATAGTTAAAGAAACTAAGAAAAAATCCAAAACCCGAGAGGAGGATAGGCACAGGCTTGGAAATGTTGTAACACTTGCTTGCAGTAATTTTTCATATGAAGGAATAACAGATGAAATGTTTGCAGAGTCCAAGGTCATTCGACTTGGAGAAATAGCATAGGACCTTCGTAAAAAGGTCATGGATTTAAAAGCACGAGTGAGACCCAATACACCCCCAGAGGTGCTGGAATAAATCAGGATGAGAGTAGCAAAATCCATGAATAAAATAGAAGAGGCAAAGGCACTATGTTCCAAGGAAGTTGAACAAGTTTCTTAGATGTGGGAAGTGTTGATTGACGATGCAGAGTTATAAAAAGTTGCAAAGCATATCTGCACTTTTGAGATAGAGGTGAATGAGATGAAGAATGAGATGAATAAATTTCCCATAGCATAGAAAATGGATAAGGTTGCGGAGATGAAAAAACTTCAAAAACAAATCGCAGTGTTGGGAACTCAACGGAAGAAGAGGACTGACAAATTCGTCAAATTGCAAGCCAAAGCAGAAAAATTATTGGCTTGAGCTGGACTGGCTTGTACTTGAATGTTTTGATGAAGGAGGAAAATTACTAAACTTAGGTTGATGAAGTGGGACTCTAATTGTAAAAGGAATGTGGGATGAAAATAGAGAAGAACCACCTATTTGTAATGCTTCAGCTTTAACTTCTTTTGGTAATAAGGTATTTGTGCAAACTTGAAAGTTATCTATTTTAGAAGGGGGAAAAAGTGATTCTAGTTCTTCTTTACCTTTTTCAGAATGTGGATCAACAGAAGGAGAAAGAAACTGTGAAGGATCAGGAATTTCAAAGGATGAGGGATATATAAACTTTCTTGATGAAGTAGAGCTTAATCGTTGTCTAGCATCTTTCAATATTTTCTCGGTATTTGGGATTCCTAGATGTAGAGGTGATGAGGGGTTTGCCCTAGCCCCAGTCTTCCTCGGAGCCACAGTTGCTTTTCTTTATTTAAAACAGGTGAAAGAAATTGTAGCCTATATAACCAATTTTTTGATAATGTACACCCAACATATCAGATCTATCATGTTAAACCAAGGAATAATTTATGCTTCCTCCCCAGTAGAGTGGCTAGAATATGTTTTCCCTAGAATCTGCTACCTAGACTACGGGGTCAGCAGTGTTTAGGCACCTCAACAAATAAAATATTGTTTTTAGGTTTTGTTTGGACAACAATGTAAATCGGATAGGTAAGGATAAAAAGGTAGAGACACGATATCTGAAAACATCAGAAATACATGTGTAAAAGACAATAATCTTGTAGGAATGGATGACAAAACATTTAAGGTACAGGAGACAAGATTTTAAGACATATAACTCCAAATAATAAACAAACAATTCACATTTGTAGCATATATAAAAGTATTGGTATTTGAAAACACATTTCAAACATCAATAGGTATTTAACATTCACTTGCATACATGAAATGAATATAGAAAACATCTACATCACATTCAATGCATGAAGAGTTCATACTGAACAAAAGAATATTAAAACAATGTAGATCAAAGGCGTAGCTCCATATAGTATATCAAATGTTATTCAAAATGCAAAATATGTCCTTACACAAATAGCCATTGCATATCTGCATGATCTCCTAGCAGATCAACTCCCATGTGCGTCTCCCTATTTCTAAAAAATATTACAAAATATATAGAATCGAACCTAAAGGTAGGATACCAGAAGTTTGTTTAACAAATCCAATTTTTAAGGATAAGACTTCTAATTATAGAAAAAGTATATAACAAAAAGGAAATCTAATGTATGACAAGTGTCAACTAAAGATCATTTCAAATCCTTATTGTTGCCTTGGCCAAAGTGGCTAGCCCATCTAGTGCACATGACTTTGCTTGTAACCTCTTGATATCCTTTTTCATCAATGAAGCTTTACTATCAGCTCCTCTTTATCTTTTACTAACTGATCTTTTTCCTCTTGTACCAGTCTCCTCCTTTTCACTACTTCCTCTAAGACCTGAATTAGCTCAGCAAAATGATGAAGAAAAATGGTTCTTCATGTCACAATGACTTTTCAATGTTGTCATGTGTATCAAATGAGTCTCGCTCACCTATATTGTATATGCTAGAGGTATGGAAGGTCATATCCCATAAATCATGTTGGATAAATATTTTTCCTCCTCTCTTCTATAAATAATGTTAATCAAAGAATTTTTCTCCATGATGCATGTGGGATAACTTCTTTTTCATAAGTTAGAGAGTTATGACAAAAAATATTCCTTTTTTCCATGTAGGACTCATTGTGTTTGCAAAATGCCTTATCTAGGATTATACAACAATAAAGGAGACCACTAGATATCATGACATCTCACTAGACACCATTATACTTCCAAAAATATCACACTAGTTATTGTTACACATTCCAACACTATGAAGGGTTTGTCGAGAGGCAGAGTTATTCGTTGGAACACAAATCCAAAGAACTAGGGAAGATCTTAATACCAAAGAGAAGTACTTGGCACCAAAATATAAGTGATGGATACCAAAGGGTATTGTGAAAAACAAATAAAGTGTGTAATATGTACAAAATAATATCAACTTGCAATTTACTCTAAGACTTAAGATTTCCATGTTTATATAGAATAACCCTTATTAGAGAAAAGAGTATTTTCATTCTATCATAAACCAATGTTGTATATTTTTGTTGACGTGAGTTATAATCCTCTATGTTGAAAATGAAGTATCTAAATGAGTTTGGATATTGTAGGTTGTGTGTGAGGAATGCATGTTTCTGATAGATCGCTAAATTTTCAAGCTAAGATCGCTTCAACATTACTTCATGGAGGATATCAATATGATCGATGACAATTTTTTTGCAGGATAAACAACGTTTGATTCCAATCCTCTATATATAAATGGTTATATATTTCCTCTCCCACCAAGATTTCCTTACACACATTGACAATAGCTTCCAATTATAGTCTTCATCAAATTGTAAAGAAGACCAAATCTACATTGAATATGAAAATTGAAACAAAAGCAAAACTCAATCCCAAAATTGGATTAGAAAATACTATGATAGAAATGATATGGGAAAACCCTATTCATTAGTAGAGTACTACACCAAATGTGTGCAACACAAAATCTCTTATTGATTTCATTAAAAAACATGGGATTATATAGACTTACCTGAGAAAAATTATCTCAACAAACTAGGAGGCAAGATTTTAAATAAGAGAAACTGAATTCAATAAAAGAGATAGTGGTTAGGGATGAGATCCCAACTACTCCATAACAATAAGAAACCATCAACTACTCCATAAGAATAGGAATCTAAAATGGTACATAAACAAAATACATAATAATAAACACACCATACAATAATAATATGAGACTAATATCTCATGTGAGTAAAACCATAGGTTAAAGAAAACATATAACTAACAATCCCTATAAACACATCTTTTTATGAATAAAGTTGATCCAAGTCGTGCCCAGGTGCACACTGGGGACAACACTCGACTGAATGAGTCAAGTTCTATTATAGCGGAAGCAAATAAATAAATACATCAAAGTAGGAAAACACACTAGATTGACAAGAATATGCACATAGACAATATGCAAGAATTCGAACCAATTTATTACTTCTGCTCCATGAAAGATGGAGGAATCAGATGATGATCAGAAAGATGTCTATATTACATAATGTACATGCTTATATAGAGGATGTCGAGATGCTTGGGTGACTACCCTCTACGTTCAGTTACAAGAAGTTATAATAGTTAGAAGTTCAACCATCGCAGAGCATGTTGATATGATGTCGACTGCGAACCTGTCGGTTTTCGGTTGTTAAGGCAAACCTGTCAAAGGTGGACTAGTCAGTTGTCAAGGTGAACATGTCTGTTGTTGAGGTGAATCTGTCAAAGTAGGACCTATTGGTTGTCGGCTAGATCCTTCCTCCTTCCTTAAGAAACAATGGTCTCTAATGTGTATTCATTCATGTGAGGAAACTTGTCAGTGACTTCATTAGCAGAGTACCATTTTCCTTGCACGGGGAGTTGTCCAACTTTATCCACTTGAAACAAGGGAATGGATCTCGTCCTTGTAAGGCCTATGTGTTGTCCCACAATGGTGTCACAAAGAAGAGGTTCTTGAACATATGGATGGATGTCTTCAGGTTCTGTTGTCTGCAAGTCATTATGTTCAAATAATGGTGCATGGTATGGTCGAAGCAGATCTACATTGAAAACTAGATGTAGGCCAATGCAGGCAAGAATGTTGAGTTGAAAAGTGTTTTCTCCAATATGTTTAAGGATATTGTATGGACCATATCGCTAGGGTTTCATCTTTCTGTATGGAACAATGAAGTGCTCCTTCTTTAGATGTAACCAGACCCGATCCCCAATTTGGAATGAATGAGGAATACGATGCTTTTCCTGTCAGGCCTTAGCTTTTTCATTTGCTTGTTGAAACATCTCCTGTGCTTGCTTCTGGATGTTGTATATTTGATCTCTGAATTTCAATGCTTTCTCTACTTCTTGTCCTTCAAATTCGGTGTCATTTGATTGTGTCGAGGAACTGATTAAGTCGATACGTGTTGAGGGTTGAAATCCATAACATATCTCAAATGGACTCTTGCATGTAGAGATATGTTGAGCATGATTGTAGTTGTGTTGTATGTATGGAAGTGTGTCATCCCATGTTCGACGATGCTTGTGGTTGTAAATGCAAAGCAATTGTACGACTAAGCGATTTACAATTTTCGTATGTTCGTCTATCTACAGCTGGAAGGCTTTCAACAAAGAAAGTCTCGTGTCGAGCTGTTGCCAGATATTTTTCCAAAAGGTGCTGAAAAATCTAGCATCTCTGTTGAAAATCATGTTCGTCAAGAGGCCATAGTGTTTCCACACATGTTCAAAGAAGAGTTGAGCATTCTGTTGTGTTGTCGTATTCTTCTTGCATGGTATGAGTATAACCATCTTGGAAAATATGTCGAATACTACTAGTATCGCATCATGTTGATGTTTGATAGTTGAATATCCCATCAAGTAGTCCATAAAAATAGATTCCCATGGTCGACTAGGAACTATAAGGGGTGTATAGAGTCCTTGTCATCGATTCAGCGGTTTAGCAATGGAACAAACCACGCACGATCGAATGTACTTGTTGACGTCAGAGTCAAGTGAAGGAAAATAGAAATACTTTTGGAGGACAACAAGTTTTTTTGTGACTCCAAAATTTCCTGCTGTCTTACTGTAGTTCACGTCCTAGATGAGCTTCTGATGATGCTCACTGGTCGATACACAAAGCTATCCAAGCTTGTATAGCAAGGTGTCCTTTAGGAAGTATTCAACAATCAATAATTTGTCGGTCTGAAGCTGTCGATAGATTGTAGAAAAATCACAGTCTACCGAATACAATTGTGGCCAAGTAGTGGTGTCGTAACCCTGCATATTCATCATTGTAGACAGTAGAGTAATGGGTGTTCTACTGAGACAATCAGCTGTGGCACTGGATTTTCCTTTATGATACTTAATTACCAACTAAAATTGTTGCATGTAATTAATCCACTTGAGTTGTCGGGTTGTCTGTAGTTTCGACTAAGTCGGAGCGAACTGCAAAGGATTATGGTCAATGAGGATGAACGTTTCCCTACCAAGAATGTAGTGTCTCCATTGCTTAAGATCTTTCACAATGGCGTACAGTTCTTTTTCATACATTGAATACCTTTTGACTATGTCGTTGAAAGTCTCAGAGTGAAATGCGGCTGGGTGACCTGACTGAGTGATCACTGGGCCGAGGGCATAGTCCAATGCATTTGTCTCAATCTCAAAGGGATGATGCAAATCATGTAACGCAAGTACTGGTGCAGTACAAAGCTTGTTTTTTATTTGTTCAAAAGCTTGTTGTTGTGTTGATGTCCATTTGAAGACAGGTTTCCCAATTCCTTTCGTCAACTGATTCAAAGTCCATGTGACGTGACTGAAGCCAGGTATGAATCGTCGATAGAAATTTTCCAAACCAATAAAACTTCTTAGTTCATGAATGTTTTGAGGAATGGGCCAATCTTTCGGGATCTATACCTTTTATAGGTTGACATTAATTCCTGTAGCGTCAATTACATACCCCAAATACTTGATGCTAGTCATCGCAAATGAGAATTTTTCCAGGTTCATATATAGTCGATGTTGTTGGAGAGTTTCGAAAACTTGCCAAAGTTGCTTGACATGTTCTTCCCATGATCGACTGAAAATCAATATATCGTCGAGATAGACAATGACACATTTACCAATGAAATTTCATAGAAGGTCATCCATATATCTCATAAAGGTTGCAAGTGCATTGGTTAAGCCGAAAGGCATGACTAACCATTCAAGCAATCCTTACTTAGTTTTGAAAGTCATTTTCCATACATCAGTGGACTCGATTCGAATCTGGTGGTATCCTGACTTGACATCGAGTTTCGTAAAAAACTTATCACCTTTCAGATTATCAATAAGTTTATCAATCCGTAGAAGAGGGTATTTGTTCTTCACTGAAATTTTGTTGAGAGCACGGTAATCGATGCACATCTGTCAAGTCCTGTCTTTCTTTGGTACTAAGACGACTGCACTTCCACAAGGAGAGGAGTTTGGGCGGATATGACCCTTTTTTATCAAATCCTGGATTGGTCTGTGAATCTCTTCATTTTTTAGAATGGATCTTTTGTAAACAGATGCGTTAGGTAATGAAGAACCAGGAACAAGTTCAATTGAGTGTTTTACCTAACAGTGTAGAGATACTCTGTCTAGTGCTTTGTCACATGCCCTAATTTTGCAAAAAAAAACAATTTTATATTATTTGATATTATTTGAAGACAATATGTTAAATTTTATGCTAATTTGAAATTTATGACTCATCAGAGTCAAGGATATTTAATGTAATTCTGAATATTTTTATTATAAATAAATAAAGGTGGAGACAATAGCTTAGGAGAGCTGTTAAAAGAGTGTTTACTGGTCAAATTGGTGGAGGAGACTGGGTGGAGAGCAAACAGACATGTGGCAGCATCCTCAAACCACTTCCAACTATTGCAGGTGGAAACCTCCCTACATTTGGGGTCATGATTCCCCAAGAAAGTGGAATCAAAGCAAGTGGCTCAATTAATGACAACTAACCCAAAAGACCCAGGCAATCTTTATAAAAATTCCCATTGAAGAGAGTTGAGGCTGCTCATTCTAGAGAAGTGATCATTCAGGTGAATGTACTTCAGAGAAATTCAATGGAAGGGAATTGTGGAAAGAGTTTGAGGGGGATAACTGCTGAGTGATCTAGTGCAGCTTTTAAGCTGAAGGATCTTACTACTGAGTGCAGGGTTTTTTACTTAGTCATTGGACTAGTCTATTGTTTGCATGCTCCACCAGTTCTCAGCCAAGAAGACCAGGAACATGCTTGGGTGATCCCGTGGATTATTCATCTTCAAAAATTACACTGATCCAATATGGTACAATAGTTATTAATCTATGGTTCAAAGAACATAACATATGCTAAACATAGTGTGCGACTAGCCTTAAGGGCTGCGCGGTGCGATAGAACATCGCGCTACTTGCGTAGCTTGCATGGGCCGCGCAGCTTGCGCAACTTGTAGGGGCCGCGCAGCTTGCACAATTTGGGCGACATAGTTTGTGCACCATCAAGAGGAACATCGCCTGGTTCGCAAAGAGCCGCGCGGTCACGTTTGCTGCGACATTTATGGCTACTGCGATGCTGCGACGTTTTGGATGCTGCAATGCTACGACGTTTTGGATGCTACGATGCTGTGACATTTGTGAAGTGGCGGTGACATCAAATGGTTACGTTACATGTGGCATAGCCCGGTTGTAGGTTATTGCAACGTGTTGTGAGTCAACACATGTGCGTGGAGTCAGTTGCAACGTTTCGGGAATATGGAACGTCGTGGTAACATAACGCTTGGGCAGCGATTTGGTGGGATTGCATGGTTCAGTTTAGCATGTGGTTGTAACGACAATAAAGAAGATAACAGCTATAGCAAAGGAAAGGAACCCGTTACTTGTCCTCTGACTGAATGCTTAAATAGAGGACTCCTGGCCACATCCGAGGACAGAAGAGAGGAGATTCAGATTGCGTTAGAGCACAGAGCTTCGTTTTTCTGTTATGAGAAGCTTGGGGAGTTGCTGTGAGGTGCGTAGATGCTGTTTCTTTTGAAGTCGACATTCTCTATTATAATTTAGCTTTCTTTTCCTTTCGAAGGCTAATTGTAATTTCCAGAAGAGAGGTCTTAAAGACTTTGTACAACATTCTGTTTACAGTTGCTGAAGTTCATTCCAGAACCATTTTTGTACCATATTAAAGAGATTAATTGGATCGGTACCCATTGGAGAGGGACCCGGAGACGTAGCCCAGTGGAGGGGGTGAACTCCGTTATCAAATTCTGTTTTGTGGCTCTCTGATTCTGTGTTTGTTTTTACCACGTCTATTTATCAGTTTTTCTTTTCATTTCTGTTTTAAGCATTTAATTTCTGTTAATGTTGGTTCATGAATTAAGCAAACTAGAAAGCGCATTCTTTACATAAACTTTTAATGCACTCAAGTTGAGGTCCGACGGATCATATTATGGTATCAGAGCAGTTTAACTGCTTGTGCAAGTTTGTGAATGCTTACCAGGTCCAAATCAAAGCGTGGTGAAGGAGAACTAATTGAAGGAGATCCTGAGATTGGCTCAAGGAGAACATTCTCAAGAACCATGTCTTCTCCACGAGGGGAAGAAGAAGGACATAGAGAACGGGAAAAACTTGTTATTTCAAAGACTGAGTTTTTGGAGGCTTTTATGAGCATGAAAGCCATGATGGAAATTCTACTTGATGAGCGAGCAGAAAGGAAGAAGAAAGAAGAAGGATCTTCATCCAAAGATGCAGAAGTGAAGAAGGAAGAAAAGGGTAAAGGAGTAGGAGGTGATGGTGATCCTCCTGAAACTAATCAAACTTTCTCTTCTTCTCATAATTCTGATTCGAATAATGCAAATCCTAATATGCCTTATTTCAAATTGGATGTGAAATTTGAATTGCCAATTTATAATGGAAATTTAGATGCTGAAAAGTTAGACAATTGGATCAAGCAACTTGAAGTATATTGCAGGGTGCAGGGCATTAATGATGACCCTTCTAGGATTCAATTGGCCACTTTGAGAATGAGTGGTATGGCTCTTACTTGGTGGGAGAGCAAGATTCAGCAAGATCTTCGAAAGAATGGTAAAATCATTTCAGTTTGGAATGAATTCATTGAAGTATTAAGGAAGCAATTTTATCCTTTAGCACATATTCAGCAATTAACTATGAGTTGGCAAATGTTTAGACAAGCTAAAGGACAAAGCATTCAAGATTATACTCATGAATTCAGGAAGAGGGCTATTGCATTGAATGTTTCATTAGATACACAGGAAACTCTTCTTAAGTACATTGGTGGCATGCATTCTTATTTGAAGCATACTTTGTTGATGTTTAACCCCAGTAATTTAGATGATGTATGTGTTCAAGCCACACATTTAGAAGGTAGGGGTAAGCATGCTAATGATACTTTTGCAAAGAAATCCTTTAAATTTGACAGCAAATCAAAAGGAAAAGATACAGGGAAAAAGAAGATGGCTACTGTTAAGAAAGAGGGTGAAAAGCCTACATGTTCGCATTGTCAGAAGGGACATGATGTCTCTAAGTGTTGGAAACTTCATCCGGAGTTAAGGCCAAATAAGTATGGAGGAAACAAAGATAAAGGCAAAGAAAAAGCTACTGTAGCAGTTATTCTAGACTTGGGATCCGACTCAGGTGATGAAACAAATGTTACAGCTGTCGGAATCTAGGGTAAGAATAAAAGTATCTCACTTCCCATTGATGCAAAACCAAGTTCTAGTGCAAGTACAAATCTGCCATCTACTTCTAAGAAAAATGATAAAAATAGAAGTGCATTGTTTCATGTACGTGTCATTGCAAATCACACAAAGATTGATACATTGTTTGATAGTGGTTCACAAGTAAATCTGATATCAGAAGAAGTGGTTAAGAAATTGCATTTAGTTACTATGCCTCATGAAAAACCCTATCCTCTTGGTTGAGTTACTAATGATACACGACTGCAAGTTACAAAGAAATGTTTTTTGAAATTTGCAATCACTGAAAATTTTATGGATGAGGTAGAACTAGATGTAGTACCACTTGACATTTGTGGAATAGTACTTGGGAGTCCATATTTGTATGACCGGAAAGCAGTCTTTTATAGAGAGTAGAATAAGTATCATCTTTTTAAAGATGGTGTGGAATATATTGTACGAGCACATAAGATAAGTACAAACCTAGCAATAGTTTCTGCAGGACAAATGAATAGGCTGGTAAATGCTAGTAAGAATTTTGTGTTAATGATGGTTAAGATGAAAAATGATGAGATCTCTAAATCTTTTGAGGGATGTGATCCTAAACATAAATCTGAACTGATTGAAATCATTTCGGAGTATGATGATTTGTTTCAAGATCCGAGGGGGTTACCACCAAAGAGAGAGATTCAGCATGAGATACATTTGCAAAAGGATGTGCCACTCCTGAACATAGCCATGTATCGGATGTCTGTAATGCAGAACGAGGAAATCAAGAAGCAGGTTCGGGAGCTGATTGAGAAAGGGGTCATCCGGCCAAGTACTTCTCCTTGTGGCTCTCCTATAATCTTGGTTCCGAAGAAGGATGGGTCTTGGAGGATGTGCATCGACTATAGGGCCCTTAAAAAAATCACCATTAAAAACAAGTATCCTCTTCCTCGCATTGATGATTTGCTTGATCAGTTGAAACATGCAACTTACTTTACAAAATTGGATCTGCGTAGCGGGTATCATCAAATCCGGGTTGCTGAAAATGATGCCTAGAAAACAGCGTTTAAAATAAAACAGGGTTTGTATGAATGGCTTGTGATGCCTTTCAGACTCTGTAATGCACCTGCTACTTTCATGTGGGTCATGAATGATGTCTTTCATCCATTCATTGATGATTTTGTAATTGTATATCTGGATGATATCCTAGTGTTTAGCAAAACCTGGGAAGAGCATATTGTACATGTGAAAAAAGTTTTAGATGTACTGAGGAAGGAGAAGCTTTCTGTAAAAACGTCTAAATGTGAGTTTGCTAAAACTTCTTTAGTATATTTGGGCCATATTAAGGTTGTTGTCATTGTAAACCGGCCACGGCCTAACACCGTTACTGAAATCAGAATTTTTCTGGGTGCGGTTCAGTATTGGAGGAAATTCATTTCTGGATTTTCTTCCATTGCTGCTCCATTACATGCATTGACAAGCGTTAAAGAAATTTTCCAGTGGGGAGGCAGGCATTAGAGAGCCTTCGACACTTTGAAGGAAAGGATTAGCATGGCACCAGTTCTGACGTTTCCAGATTTGTAGCAACCGTTTGAGATCGAAACCGATGCCAGCGGGTTTGCCATGGGAGCCATTTTGATGCAAGGGAGGAAGCCAGTCTGTTACCATTCAGAAACGTTCTCTACTGCGGTAAGTAACTATCTGACTTATGACAAAGAATTGTATGCTTTAGTACAGAGTGTGAAGAAGTGGAAACATTATATAGTGGGAAAAGAAACAGTCATACATACTTATCATCAGCCACTTCAATATTTACAATCTCAAACTAAAGTACAGCAAAGTAGGAATCTAAGATGGATGGGATTCTTACAACAGTTTCATCTCATAATTAAGTACAAAAAGGGAATTCATAATAAGGTAGCAGACATGTTATCAAGGCCTCCTACAAATGCTTCAATCATTCTTCAAAACAGTTCATTAACACATGGAAGTTATATTGAACAGTATGCAGAAGATAAAGATTTTAAGAAAGTATATGCATCACTAATACATGGTAAACAAGAAGAGAACTATTATGTGCATAATCAACTCTTGTATCATCTCGGTAAACTCTGTATTCTAGAAAAAGAGAGAGTGCATGTGATTCGAGAGGCACATAGTTCATTGATTGCAAGACATTTTGATGTAAGTAAAACATTGTCTGTATTGCAGAATCATTGTTATTGGCCTCAGATGCAAGAAACTATAGCTAAATATATATGAGGATGTGTTATGTGTGCAACAAGTAAGCCTAGCAATAGGAAATTGGGTTTGTACACACCTCTTCCAGTTTCTTCTCATCCTTGGGAAAGTATTTCTATGGACTTTGTAGGAGGACTACCTATGTCTAGAAAAGGTCATGATTATCTATATGTTGTTGTGGACAGATTCAGCAAAAGGTGTATCTTAATGCCATGTAACAAATAGATCACTGCTGAACAAACAGCTCATCTATTCTTTCAGAATGTTTGGGTACATTTTGGGCTACCCATGTCTATTGTATCTGATCGGGATTCCCGTTTCTTGGGAGAATTCTGGTCAACTTTATGGGAGCTTATGGATACCAAACTTAAGAAAAGTACAGCTTTTCATCCACAGACCGATGGGAAAACAGAGGTAGTAAATAGAACAGTGGTTCAGCTGCTCAGAGGATATTGTAGTAAACATCCTAAACTTTGGGATGAGCAGTTGTAGTATATACAACATGCTTACAATCATGCAATTCATTCTTCCACAAAAAGATCTCCTTTTGAAACTTGTTTTGGTTATCTGCCAAAGACACCGATGGACTTCTCTTTTGGCAAAGATGCAGTGGATGGACATCATGATGCAGATAAAGCTCTAAGATTCATTCAGAGAATCCAAGCGGTGCAGCAGGTAGTTCAAGAACAGTTGGAGAAGAGCTAGGCAAAGTACAAATCCAGGCATGACAAGCATCGGGTTCATCATCAATTCCAGGTTGGTGACAAAGTTTGGTTACATATCACCAAAGAAAGAATGAAAGGTGAAGGTAAAAAGCTTAAGCCTATCAGGTATGGTCCTTTTGAGATCTTGGAAAAGATTGGAGCTACTGATTTTCGCTTGAATTTGCCTCCATACATGCAAATTTATTCAGTTTTCAATGTTGAGAATCTTAAATTGTATGAGCCTCCTATGATCATGGATGAGGACGCTAACATACAGATTCCTTGAATTGATGATATGGCACCTGAATACATGAAAGAGTTGCAGGATGATGTTATTCTTGACATAAATGTAAGGACTTCATGAAGGGGGAATGTTGAGTACCTTCGAGTGGGGCTTAAAAGCATTCATCCTAGCAAGGCAAGATGGATGGAGATTGAAAAAGTGAGGGAGCTGTACCCTCACTTACTTGCAGAATGATTCAAGCTTTTGGTGGTCCAAAAGCTCTTCAATGGGGAGGAATGATCTGGTGGATTATTCATCTTCAAAAATTACACTGATCCAATATGGTACAATAGTTATTAATCTATGGTTCAAAGAACATAACATATGCTAAACATAGTGCGCAACTAGCCTTAAGGGCTCTGTGATGCGACAGAACATCGCGTTGCTTGCGCAGCTTGCACAGCTTGTAGGGGTCGTGCAGCTTACGCAGTTTGTGCACCGTCAAGAGGAACATCCCCTGGTTCGCGAAGAGCTGCGTGGTCACATTTGCTGCGACATTTATGGCCGCTGCGATGCTGCGACGTTATAGATGCTACGATGCTGCGACGTTTTGGATGCTGCGATGATGCGACGTTTTGGATGCTGCGATGTTGTTGCGATGCTGCAACGTTGTGGATGCTGCGACACTTGTGAAGTGGTGGTGACATCAAATGGTTACGTTACATGTGGCATAGCCCGATTGCAGGTTATTGCAACGTGTTGTGAGTCGACACATGTGCGTGGAGTTAGCTGCAACGTTTCGGGGATATGGAACGTCATGGTAACATAATGCTTGGGCAGCGATTTGGCGGGATTGCATGGTTCAGTTTAGCATGCGGTTGTAATGACAATAAAGAAGATAACAACTGTAGCGGAGGAAAGGAACCCGTTACTTGTCCTCCGAATGAACGCTTAAATAGAGGACTTCTGGCCACATCCGGGGATAGAAGAGAGGAGATTCAGATTGCGTTAGAGCATAGAGCTTTGTTTTTCTGTTATGAGAAGCTTGGGGAGTTGTTGTGAGGTGCACAGCTGCTATTTCTTTTGAATTCGACATTCTCTGTTATAATTTAGCTTTCTTTGCCTTTCGAAGGCTAATTGTAATTTCCAGAAGAGAGGTCTTAAAGACTTTGTACAGCATTCTGTTTACAGTTGCTGAAGTTGATTCCAGAACCATTTTTGTACCATCTTAAAGAGATTAATTGGATCGATACCCATTGGAGAGGGACCCAGAGACATAGCCCAGTGGAGGGGGTGAACTCCGTTATCAACTTCTATTTTGTGGCTCTCTGATTCTGTGTTTGTTTTTACCACATCTGTTTATCAGTTTTGCTTTTCATTTCTGTTTTAAGCATTTAATTTTTGTTAATGTTGGTTCATGAATTAAGCAAACTGGAAAGCGCATTCTTTACATAAACTTTTAATGCACTCAAGTTGAGGTCCAACAGATCATCGGGGGTCCTGAGGAAGCATTGTTTGAGCACTCTCTAGGAGTTTGGTAGGGAGGAATGGCCTCCTAACGTTGTTGTTTGCTATCCTAATTAGGTTCTACATTATTTTGTTTATTTGTGTTAGATAGTTAAATCTGAATCCGATTGTTAAATGAATGTTAAATATTCAGTTGTAAAATGTTAGAGTTAGTAATCTTTAGATTATTGAAGAAATGAATTTGAAATAGTAATGAGTTAAGATGGAAAATAATTCTAGTCTGTGTTTTTCCACGCCTGGAAAGGACCAGGCCGTACACCAGCACAGATAGAGTATTTACAGTAGATGGAAGAAAATGTTAAGAGACTGAATATAATAGATGTGGTTCTACATTTAGTGGTAGCAAAGTAATTTATTTCAGTATGTAGGTTTTTAGTAAAAAGAATAATGCCCTGGTTATCTATGTTCATTGTTTATGTAAATATACTGGAAAAGAAATAGCAGTAATCTAGTACAGGTAGAAGGATTAATATGTTAAGAAAATACCCTAGTAGATAAGATGTTGTGTTTACAAACAGTAGATTATTCTTTTTATTCAAGTTAAATATGCTGGAGATTAAACTGTGTTATGTTAGATATATATTCCTTTGTATTTACTTAGTAACTAATTGCAATGCATTAGAAGAATCACAACCAAGCCACATTGTTTATATTCAGTTTAGTAAAGAAATAAACTACTAATCATATAGTTTATTTACTAATAATATCAACTAAACTAAGAGTAACAATTACTATAAACCAAGAAGGGTTATATGAAAA
>LPNX010367988.1:62200-98657 GCA_001517045.1 Pseudotsuga menziesii
TTCATTCACAGTCAATTAGGGTAAAACCCTAACTTATACACAGAGTCACTCATACAGTATACTGCAAAACGATTCTGAGCTTGAAGAAAATCTATTTAAAAACTAATGTATTTCATTGACAGGTCATAAGGATAGAAGTTAAAACTAATTACAACACCCAGCTCACGGCCGGGACTACCCATCGACTTAGCGAGGGTTTGTAGACATAATAGAACCAACAACAACCTTTAAAAAGAAACTGCATAGCTAATGGCGAAACTGGGAAAGCTTCCAAGCTCGGGGTTTCACCACCAAACAACTTTGTTGCAAGTAAGGTAAAAACCCAATCGTCGAACCCAAGGCTTACCGGATTGAAGCCACAGGCCTTTGAAGACATCCAGCTTTTACCTTCGCCACAAGTTGCAAGAGTAGTTCCAAGTTCCTACAAAGAAAGCACAATACAGTGTGTTAAATTCAAAATTCCTTTACTAATGAAAACCTACTGTAAACATGATTTTATTATGAGTATTCTATTTTGAAAACAAAACTAAATATTTACCTTAATAAAGAGAACGAACAGTCTAGCGACGGGACTATCACCAACAACAAAGTGTGTTTACAAATCTCCAAACCCTGTGATGATGGTGAAGCACAACCAACAGCAAGTAAAGCTTAGCTTCTCACCGCAGTGACAGGCCACGGGAAAGGCAAGATGGTGCTATAGACAAGCCGCAAGCAAGTGCAAAGAAAAAACAATAAACTCTCACAGATTAAAAACCCACAACTAAGAAGCTTGGAAACAAGATCGAGCTCAAGAGACTACAACATGTTAAACCCAAGTATTGGAACAAGCTAGAATAGGAGGAACACTCACAACCACCATGAAACCTTGCAGAGTAGCCCGAAGGCCAGCATGAACTATGGAGGGAGAATGACAAAGCGTTAGGGTTGTAAGAGTTATATATCTCCAATACACAGACAGGAGGTGACCACATGCCCTCAAATATTTTGAACCATGCATGGGTCGATTCCAATAGTTCACCTGCGTTTCAATCATCCCAATTATTTAAAACAATGATTTCTAACGAACTTTGCATGAACTATGATGTATGTAATTATATTTTTCCATCGTTAATCATATATGTCTTTTTATCATAATGTATGATAGCTCGTTTGCGGCCTTTGGTTAAACAATAATTCATCAACGTTGACCCTAGCGAAATGTGCTAACCATTTGATATATGGAAAGTCTAAATTCGATTTGCTTAGCACCTTTCAAACTGCAAGTAGATTTATATGCTTGTAAAACATTGTTAATATGTATGTAATATAATCCGAACTTATCATTATTAAACCAACAACTCAGATGGTGATAAATCATAGAGTTGAATAGCATAAAAAAAATTATAAACATGACTTTTACAAAGTTCGATGTTGGTTTAAACTTTCATAAACTCTAGTTGCCTCTCAACTTGTCAATGCTAGTAATTTTACCATAATTGGTATGCTGAACAAGATAGATTGTGATTGCTCAAGATAACCTATACTTAGAATAGGGTAGAATTGTGATCATGGTAGAAAGATCTACCTTATTGGTTACTATAAACATTAACTTAATGTAAGAGAGACATTATGGAAATGATAAAATTTCAATGGAATAACCATACTCAAGTCTTTAATCATTAAAACGAAACTGATCGACTTAGACTTAGGAAGTAAGGGAAAATAGTATTCCATGTGAAACGATGCAGTTATGTTTACATTAAATAAGCCTATAATATCAAGGAGATTTACAAGCAGTAAGTTTTCCCTACAGAATGTAAATGATAATTAGTTTGGTACTTAAGTAACGACTACAATACATGTAGTACAATGTTGATGAAGAAGATGATAACCTGTTAGTGAGCAATTGGTTTGTACATATAAGTAACAGGTTGATACTTACCATAATTAGTAAGTTAAAGATAAAATCAAATCATATATTCTACTAAGAATATTTACTATTAGTATTGATAGAAGCTCTTCCATGTATAAAAACAAATAATACGAATAAGTGTAACATTTCAAGTTAAGCATGTTGAAATAGAAATGAATATACAACAAAGATTACAGGTTTAGAGTTCACAGTAAGTGTCTTTAGTGTCACTAAGATTGATAAAGAAAGAACCCATTTATCTTAACTTTGCTTACAAGAAAAACTAGAGATGATAAACTACTTTACCTCTTTGAAGTTGCTTGAAAAATTATCAACTTATTATACTAGCATGTTATTTTGTAAACAGAAACACTTCTTGATACTTTATGATTTTAAAACGTCTATTTGTTCGATCGTACCTGTAAACCTGTAAGAACCAGCATTCTGTCTGCATTAGCATAAATGCTAAGTAAGCCTAGGATTCAAAGTTAGATTCCACCTACTTGCCATAAAGTAGACTCATTAGTAAACTGGAAGACAAACAGTATGCAAACAAATATTATTTATGTTACGAAAAGGAAACTGCTTTAGTTAACATAATTTGAAAATGTGTAATACTAATCGTTGGACTGTTTCATTTTCCGCTAACCATTAGCTATTAGTAAACCACATATTCAACATTTTATGTTATCTCAAAATTTTAATTTTTTGTGAAAATTTGGGGTTTTGACATGCTTGAAATATGTTCTGGTATTCTTCAAGAATGTTCTCGATCTATTGTTGTTGTTATCGGGAGATGTGCTGGTCAGTGAGTCGACTCGTTGTTGCAGTCTTCCTCAAATGTTGAGGCTTTATCATTATTAATGCGAATTTTTTAGCATGATTGATAAGCTTCTTTGTTTGTTTGGCAGATATCATAGCAACCATTGATGTGGGTTGTCACTCTGGTATGCCATACCATTGGTTTTGGATTTTGACAATCACCTTCTGAGGTCATGACTAATATGTACCGTGTCGATCCCATAGGTAGGGTTTACCAAATAGGGCGTCGGCTACGGAGAGCAGTTCCAGGTCACAGAGTACTTCATCTTCAAAAGGCTTAATGACTCTAGGCGAGTCACCATTACCATGTGATCCTCAGTTCCTGTCCATCCTTCATCCAACCGATATTGTAATGCTGAGGATGTGGAGTGGTGACAAGACCTAATTTCTTCACAAGATCTTCAGAAACAAAGTTCTTCTGGCTATTGTTATCCACAATCAGATGTAATGGATTTTTCTTAACCCATATATGTGTATGGAATAGGTTCTCTTGTTCCTCCTCATCGACGATGGTCGAGGCTTTCAGAGTGGTCGAGATCGAAGATAGGAGGGTTGATCCATCTGGATCTTATTCTACCAGGGTTCTATCAGGTGAGTCGGATGTCAATAATTTTTCCAAAAATGTCTTTTGAGCTTTGCATTCTGACTTATCATGCCATGATGATTTGTGATAACCACACCAGTTCTTGGTAGGTTTTTGTATGTTGTGATCCCTATTGTCTTTCTGAAAGTGCTTCTTTTGATGATCAGGATTTGGCAGATTCTGATGAGAAGGATTCTTGAACTTGTCGGAGTCGGCTGGAAACTTCTTGTGGGATGTTCGACCTACTGGCTTGTTCGCGAAACTTATATTTCCTTTTTTTTAGCTTCAAGCTTGCTAGTGTAATGAAATGCATCCGCAAGCATGCTGACAGTAAAAAAACTCCATCTCTTGTAGAATGTATGGGGATAAACCACTGACGTACATTAATACAAGCCATTTCTCTTCTTCTTGGATTCCAAGTCTAGCCATGAGTTGATAAAATTCATCGGTGTAACTCTATACGGATTGGTCTTTCCACTGCCTTAGTTGCTCGCACTTCTTGTACTGCTATTCAATGTAATTGGGAGGATAGAACTCCTTTCAAACGTATTCGACAAAATTTACCCATGTATCGATGGGGTATTCTTCTTTATCCATTTTTTTCGATAGGTTCTCCCACCAACAATGTACGGAGGTTGACATATTTAAGGACGCAATGGTGATCTTTTCAACTTCGGAGAATTGATTTACCACAAAGTAATACTCCAATCGTTGCACCCAATTGTCAATGGATTCTGCGTTGATCTTTCCTTCAAGGTTCAGTATGTCCATATTCATTTGCACTTTGAAGGGGTTGATTTTATCAGAGTGATATTGCATCGAGGATTCCTCGGAGTTTGCAGTGACTCTCAAGAGAATCTCGCTGAACTGGGAAAACATTTTGGTTCACTGGTGAGCCAGTCCTTTTTCTATGATTTTCTTTGTCTCGTCAGTTGCATGTCTATTGTCTATTCCTTCAGTCATATTTTCTGAAGTCGAAAAAACTATCTGCTTGTGTTGCTAGGAATGCGAGCGTGTTTGAACATACATAAGTTAAATAAATTCGATGGAAATTATTATGTAACTTAAGCTCTGGACAAGATATTTCTCTTATACCAATGATCTAGGTCGTGCCCAGGTGCATGCTGGGGACAATAGTCGACTAAATGAGTCTAGTTCTGTTATGGTGGAAGCATATAAAGAAATACAACAAAGTAGGAAAACACACTAAATTGACAAGAATATGCACACAAACAATATGCAAGAATTTGAACCAATTTATTACTTATGCTCCATGAAAGATGGAGGAATCAGATGATGATTAAGATGTCTATATTACATCATGTACATGCTTATATAGAGGATGATGAGATGCTTGGGTGACTACCCTATACGTTTAGTTACAAGAAGTTATAACAGTCAGAATTTCAACCGTTGTAGAGCATGTAGATATGATGTCGGTTGTTGGTTGTCAAGGAGAAACTATCGAAGGTGGAACTATTAGTTGTCGAGGTGAACCTATCGAAGGTGGACCTGTCGGTTGTTGAGGTGAACCTGTAGAAGCCAGACTTGTCGGTTGTTGAGGTGAACCCGTCGGTTATTGAGGTGAACCTGTCGAAGCTGAACTTGTCAGTTGTCGAAGGCAGACCTATCAGTTGTCGGTTGGATCAAAAGTGTTGGGATCCAAAATACTATGGTGTCTTGTTTTAGGTCATTGATCTTGGTGGAAGCGGTACTCCTAATAAAATATATCCATGTAAATAGACTTTGATATTTATATTGATCTGTTGTGGGCAATCCCAACTCCCCCATTTAGAAACTATCAAAGTTGCTTCCCCCATCATCCAAAATCACCGGTATTGGGTCATAGGAAATGGGGCAAAGATAAATGTATGGGAAGAAAATATTCTTAGCAACCCTCTACTTAGTGAATATCCACATCTTCACTATCTTAAAATTTGAATGAATTTAAGAGGATAAAATACCCTTTCTGATATCTCGGAATGAGGAAATAACAAAGGATAATTCTAGATTGGATGGAACATGAACCATCTCTCTCATTGTCTAAAATAAATTTGTAACAATCCATAATGTCCCTTTTTTGAAATTTTGGAGAAATGCACAAATTGGGCAAAAGTCGAGCTTAACTAGTCATGACTCTAGAGGGTTCCAACTTCCACCAAATGGCCCTGAATTTCAAAGGAGGTGGTATGGTGAGTCTTAAAACATCCCAATTTGTTTTATGGATACTTTTTATCATAATTTATACCTCTACAAACTTTGTTTGGCTAATGACAAAAATACCAAAATTACTAGGAAATTATGTTCAAATCCCCCCAAGGGTGATGGCCAAACTAGCTCTCCAAATCAAGTACGACCCTCCCAAATTTAAGAACATAGTATGGGAATGAGTATCAGACATAAATTACTATCCTTAATAATTTTTATTAAGTTCTTCAAATGCATTATGGTCTGCAACATTTGTAGGGTAACTTTCATAGAAATTGCTAAGGGAAATTTGCATTACTAACTAGAATTTGACATAGGAAAGGTAGAATATATGGTTCTGAGAGTAATATGAAACATGGTGGTAATATGTGGAATAAAAATTTCTTCTCCAACAGCATAAAAATTAAATGAAAACCCTCCCACAAATCTGATACAATACTCCTCCAAGATTGAATCCAAAGTCGGGGAAACTAGTGATTCAATGGTATGGGAATGCAAGCTTTTCACACATAAGTTTCTTGGATTTCGACCCACAGAGGTTATGGAAATAAAATTTCAGATTAATACATCATATATTTATTTCACAACATCCTCAAACTCATATAATATCTCTCATACAAATATGGTATAAAACTACTTCAAGATTGAAGTCAAAATCCATGAACACTAGTGATACAAGGGCATGAGTATGCAAGTTTTTCATACATGTGTTTCTGATATTTAGACTTACAGAGAATGTGAAAATAATATTACAGATCCATAAATAATATATTTCTTCCCCATAATCATAAAACTCGTATAGATTTCCTCATGCAAATCTGATATAAATCTACTTCAATATTGAAGCCAAATCCACGAAAACTAGTCATTCAAGAGCTTGAGGAATGCAAGCCTTTCATACATGTATTTATGATATTTCGAATTAATGAGAATATGGATATGATATTACAGATCCAGACATCATAAATCAAATCTTTTCATCAACCATCCTCAACAAGGCGCAATAATCACTCCAACAAGTGCGCCATCAAATGAGAGTGTGGGGAATGGAGAAGAAGGAATGAGAGAATGGGGAGATACATGAGAATTCGACTGTATGAAAATTAAACCTGAAAATAAAACTCCTTAATTAATCTCCCATTATAGGTATTAATTTCATCTCCATCATCCAACTTGGAAAGGAATCCAACTCCCTCGAAATTGGTTCACAAGCCAAGAGAGTGAACACTCACCATGCAATATTGGACAAGCAAAAGCTCTCCAAAATGCCAAAGGCCAATTAACAAATGATCAAAAGCTATTATCATTCCTCATGAAATAATTATATTAACTTCATGAGGCCTCCTAAGGTCTAATTTCCCTCCATGATATTCCTCCAACTCATCTTAGTGGTTTAGTAACTCTCATGACACTTGTCTTCCTCTTCATGCTCCAATTCTTTCCCCAATTCGAATGGTTGCCTCTAACTCCAAAATTCGATCTCTTGGTGGATATTTTTAGACCTGACAAGTAATATTTTTCATATTTCAGCAATCAGGTCTGAATTTTTCATACTTTTCATAGAATCTTCCATCATTTGTTGTAATAGACTGCGTAGAATCTCCTTCCAAGTGGCACACCTTGTCTTCTAGTCTCTTCATCTTCTGTGGGAGTTACCATCCTTTACCAATTCGACTTCCTTGGATCATTATGTGATATTTTACACCACATTACCATCCAATATGTTACATTACCCATGTGTTTAAATTTGGATTAATATCATGCCAAGTGTGCGGGGAATCTAGTCACCCAAAGGCTTCACAAGATTCCAAGTGTCTTCATGAATCTATGCCACATTATTTTATTATAATTTATCATTTATGTGACCCATTTAAATGTGAATATGTTAAAATAAAGTCCTTTCAGGTCCTATAGCCACTTATTACAAAATTTATGTCTCCATCTCCACCTAGGGAACTAGTAGGTTGGAGAAACATTATTTGCAAATAGTCTTATTTGGAAATTATTTAATTGGGGAAATGATACACTCTCCATATTCATCTCAAAGGAACAACCCCCATTAGGAAAATTCTTGTAGGATCAAGAAGCTAGGGACAAGGTAGTACGTACCATGCAATAAGAGAGGGTTATATAAAGAAAATGGAAGGTAATTCTATACAACCAAGAGCAACGATATGGAATACAATATAGAGTAGCAAATCCTTGCCAAAAATAAAGTTCTTGATTTGGAATGTTCGTCATGGAAAAGTCTTAAAATATGAAAAATGTTAAGAAGTGCAACATATTTGGCCCTTCAAGGTATCATCTTTGTAAATGCATAGAATAAATATCTACTCATATTTTCATGGAGTGCAACTATACAAAAACAATTTGGACTTATATGCTGACATATGTAAATATTCAAGTAGAAACTCCAAGAAGTTGGGGTTAGTTTTTTCTTTCATGGCATAAACAATACCCCATAACCTTCCAAAATAAACCTTTACTAAAAATATTGAGGAAATCCTTGCCCTACTTCCTCTACTAGAAAATATGGTTGGCTCACAACAAATGCATTTTCAGAAAGGAAAATTCACCTACCATGAAAGTTGCATCTCAAGCATGGGGAAGATTTTCGAGGTTATATGGTCAAAAGGATATAATAATGAAGTCATGTGAGACCTAGAAGTAGAAGAGAATATTTGGCATGAATTATTCTCCAATCCAAGCAACCAAAAACTGTCGACTAAATATCATGCCAACTTCAACACCAACTGGAAATCGCGGATTAAAAAAAAAGATCTGAATTTCTAGATACAAATAAGAAGACAACATGTCCTCTTCTTTGATGGGGCGTCCGAAGGAAACAAAGGGGTGGAAGGTACGAGAGGGGATTTTTATGGCCTCAAAGAAAAAGAGGAAAACAATTCCACATGGGGAATCAGCATAGTGGTCAACAACTAGGTAGAGATGCTATCCCTTTGGAAATGATTCTAGAAAATTAATTAATAAGGAATAAGATTATTAATGATAATAGGAGATTATTTTATCACAATTTGTCATTTAACTATCAAAAGTATCCCCAAATAAATTAAGGAGATTAATTCTCCACATTCAAATTCTGCTATAAGTTTTGATGATGTAAATTGCTATCACATTCTCTGCGATTTGAGTAGTAATGTAGATTCCCAAGCAAATCAGGGGTGTCGTCTACTTTATGGAAAAATTAGAGATAAATGGGGCAAGGAAATTTTTGCCAGCCTCCCCTAAGTTATTTACCCACTCATCCATTCTTCATGGTTAACGACAAGTGTTTATGATCCCTTAGCACACATCATCTCAAACTTAAGCACTTGAGCATCTCAACATAATTGTGGTTGGGAGTTATTCAATTATGGCTTAAATATCAGGAATTCTTATCGCATTTGGTCTCTTCTTGGTTTTCACCATGAATTCTTGGAATTTTTCCTCACCTTACACTAGACTCTCAACTTTTGTTTATTATCAAGTGTTTCTCTTTTCCTTTGGAAACTCTATCACAAACACCTCAAGCATCTTAGTTTTGGTATTTTTGTCCATCTGATAAGAGGATCATCCTGATATATCCATTCTCCTTTTTTGTTCTCTTGTTATTTATTTTAGGATGCCCAATAGGGCATACACTCAAATGACTAATACAAATCCAAAAACATGAAAATAGATAAGCGTGAGACATTTTTCTCATTAAGATATTTACATATAAATACAAGGAGAGTGACCCTTGGTTTCATATTCCAACTGGTCTCTTGGAGTCCTTCATGAATCTTCCTATTCACCCTCGACTCTTCACTTTCTTTTCTCAACAATATTGTGAATATTAAACAATATTTAATAACCAAATGATTATGTTTCCAACATTTCCTTCCCTAATCCAAAGGGATGTATGTGAGTCCAAGAAAAGAGATGAAACCTAGAGCTGCAAATGGCTAAAAGTTCTCTCTTAGTCAAAAGGTAAGCAAAAGCTTATGTCTTCTACTAAATGGGTGGTTTTAAGTTGACCACAACCTAATAGAGATCAGTAGCTATAAATTTTTGGTTTTGGATGACCACAAATTGACCAAGTCTATGAAGGGTGGTTTAAGGATTACCACAAACACTAGAACTTAGCTTGAAGGCTCAAAGGTTCTTGGAACATTCCAAAAAGATAGTAGAATCTAATGCATTTTACTAAATGAATAGTCATGGATCTGTCTTAGGCTCTAGATTTGGTTGTAGCTATGAGTTTGGATATATAATTTTAGATAGAGGCTAGGGATATGATGCATGCTCAATTGTCCCTGCTTGCTTATTCCCGATTGTTAATTGGAGATGTAACTTTAGTTGACCTATGGGATTTGGGGGACTAGCCTTGGGTTTTCATTCCTCTTGTAGGAGTTCTCTGATACCATATAGAAATAGAATCTCTAATTTTAAGAGGAATCATAAGAATTATATATTTCTAGTAAGATAATTCTCACAAGCATACACAGGAAAAAATAGAGAGAAAAATAGAGACTGAATCACATGAAGAAGAGATGAATATTGGAGTGCATCCTTCCATTGAATAATGATGAATAATAGTGTACATAAATAGTACACCCCTCATAGGTAAAATAAAGTTGTATTGGATACAACTCATCAAGCTCAGAAATATAGACTTACTAAATATGATGAAGCCCCATAGGTGGCTAAAGCACTTTCCTAATCAGTCAAGGACCTCACAAATTAGCTAAAGCATGAGTGACTTTTCAAGTATGATGGAAAACCATGCTAATCCTAGAATATGGAGACAAAATCATGGAGGATGGGTTGGAACCTGGTAGACTGGCTTTACCTTATCCACTGAAAAGATGGAATAAAGCAGTAAAAGACAGAATCTGCAAGAAAATGCAGTTACTAATTCTGGCAGACAATAAAGTGGGCAAGATCAAACCAAAATTAGGATTAAAGTGATTTTGGGTATATATGGAAAGTGTTGACCATGTGGTGCAAGTGGATGCCAACTATCTAGGCTAGTGGGTAGGAAATTAATCAAAATTGATTAAATATTTTATCCTAAGTTATGAAGTGGGTTTATTATATTCCTACACCCCCTTTTAAGTCTGAATTTATGATGATATATAGATATATATAGGGCCCAACAACAAGGCTATGGTCACCCTTTATCAATTATTCATGTCCAAAAAAGTGAGGAAAGAGGCAAAACCACATGGGGAAAATCCTCCCTCAAAAAAGGACAAGGCACAAAATTTGAATAACATGTCTTCAATAGGTATTTATATTCACTTGAATGAGCTGAATGAACTTTTTTGTTTGTTGGCCAATAGTTTTGTAAATCCATGGTATTGGGTTAACCATAGTATTTTCCCATGGCATTTCTCATACAAAATAAAAGCATTGTAATACAGCTATGGATGGTATGGTATTGTATTGTAGCATTGTAAACAATCTCTATGATTGTGTTAGAGAGACTGTGAGAGCGTGAAGAGGAAGTGCAGCAGTGTTGTTGTAGGTTGTATCCCTCCATCTTTCTGAATGGTAATAAAAGGACTAGAAATTTCTATGTGGACGTAGCCCATCTTTTGGGTGAACCACGTTATAACTGTGTCTATCTATAATGTGTTTACTATGTTTTGCATCTTGTTTAATGATTTAACTATACAATTGTTATTGCTCTGCGGTCCTGTTTTCTAACATTATTTTGTGAAATACTTTGATGAAGAAATCATGAACAACATGATCATGCGCTACAGTGTATAATATGCAAGAAGGAAGATGAAACAACCTAGATGGTTGTATTCAAAACCCTCCAATGGATTAGTCATCCAATTGACGATAATTCCATAGTAAAAATATAATTGTTGAATAATTGATAAATATATAAAAGATATGATATTACAATGAAAGGGAGGCTTGTATAAATACCCACATAGGGGTTTCCTTGGTGACGAGACATAACCTTTCATAAGGTGTCTCTTCCCTACATTAAGTTATTAATATTTAATATATTATTTGTTTATATTTATTTATTTGTTTATATATATTTATTTGTTATTTATTTAGGTATGTAGCATTGCCTTCCCCTTAAGGGAAGCTTTGTCCTCAAAGATTTTATAGTGAAGGACTTATCATTATTTTTGTTCGTGTCATCTTGTCATGTCTCCTTGAGCTTGTAACTCTGACACTTGACGAAACATGGAGATATAATTTTTGAATCCCTGAGCTGAAATGTTGCATTTCCTAGGAAGTGATCCATGCAATATTTACCTTCATCGGAGCTTACTGTTGGTCACTTTGTTGGATAAATCTTCTTGTTTTTTGTTTAGGTTGTATATTTTGTGTTCTTCCACATATGAAATCATAAATTCCTTGTTTATGTTCCTTTTGACCATGTCGTTGGTCAAAATTATTTTTATAATTGGGGTGTGTTGCAGCTGCAACTTTTCCCTGAAAAAAAAAATATTTTTAGGGTCCCCCCTTTTTGTTTTAGTATCTAGACGACCTAAAAATGTTTTATTTCTACCAAGGTTTACCCAGGGCTGCTTTTTTTCTTTAAAAAAATAAGTCTTTTTCTTTGCCCATATCGGATGCTTAGTTGACTAGCCTTCTGATACAGCAGATGCATAGTCCACTAGCTTTCCTATGTGTTTATCGGAAGCCTCCTGAAGTCTGATCCGCTATATTGGGATTCATTTCATCTAGGGTCTCGGAGACAGTGTGTCAATGTTCCAACAATTTAATTTAAAGCAAATCCGATGAATCGGGTCTTCGCTCGACTATCTTTTTTCGATGTCCGGTTAAGTTGGAAATCTCGCTGTCGTTTGTGTTTTTCGAAATGAACCAAAATATTTAGTGTTTCTGCCATCTGACGTTGCAAAGTTTTAGTGAGGAGTATATCTGGAGCTTCACGATGCTCCCACCGATACCGAAGTGGCTAGTGTTTCTGCCTTCCGATGTGACTTACCCGTCCGATGCACCGGGTAGATAGAATTGTTTCCATTCAACATTGTGGATCCTTTCAAGGTTATATCTCCGAGGGTGAGTTAAAATTATGTTCGCGCTGGGTTTATTTATCCTTCCCGGTCAAAGTGTATAAAGCCATAAAACCCGTATAACTTGTCATTTTCACGGTGGTAGCTATCCTGTCGATTGCACGCAGCTGTCAAACCCCCATACGTTTTTTTCACCCACAGAAGCCATCGTCTATCTAGATCACCTGCCATTTCATTGCCAGGTAGGATTCGCTCATGTATTGTGTTTTTATGCTTAGTTTTTGTTGTTTTAAACTTCCTAGGTGGATGGGATTAGGTTTTCCATGGGAAGGTCAAGTATTTATGCAAAAAATTGTGTTTTCTGCGGTATATTTTTCCTTTACTGAGGGTTCAGCCTATTTTGTTGTGAGCATTTCATTTTGGCCAATTAATTTTCCCACCCAGCCTCTGTGCAGCCATGAGTGCACCATTGAAATTTGTTTGGAAGGTTAGGGCACGGTGCAGATGAGCGCTTCACTGTCTGCACCTCCCTATTCATTATGGCATCGTTTTAAAACCTAATCTGCACGGCCGCAGGTTTCCATGGGATTCAAGAGGACCGCATAACTGATAGGGGTTTTATGATTTTGTTTTCAACAGACGGTGGTGTGAGTTTTTTAGTCGGGATTCAGCTATAGGAGTTTTTGAAGGCTGAGAGAGGTTAGGGTTTGAGCTAGCAGAGGTTTAGCAGGTTTGGGCACAGAGGAATTCTTGCAGGTTTCCTTTGTTTAGAGTATCTCATTCAAAATAACTTTGGGTGTAAATAATATTTTCAGTATGCATACCGATGGAATGGTAATATTTGGTTGTTTTATTGTTTTCTCACTACACATCTTGATAGAGATAAATAGACTAAAATCATATTGTATAATTGTCACAGGTTAATTATCAACACAGCAATATGCCACGAAAGAAGACGAAGAAGGCCCAAGCAGCCAAAGAGGAGCCTAAAGTGGAGGTGATAACCAAAGTGGAAATCATTTATGAAGATACTAAAGCTATTACTGGAGTTGAGCCAGAGTATAAATGGGGAGAGGTATATAGGATGATTTCAAACTAGAGTGTTCCAGATGTTGGTTTTGAAGATATGCCCATATATGCAAATATTGAGAAATCATCCCTTATGAAAGTGGCTACCAGACCGGAGCTTTTCCCATGTTCAAAGGTTATAGGTTGGATTTTTCCAAGAGCAAATGTAACAAGGATGATACTAGCCAATACCGAGAAGTAGGTTTATGCTGCATACAGCCCAACTTATGTGTCTATGGCTTACAATTTACCAACACCAAAAACCTACTTGACTGAAAGTTGGTTAAAGGAGATAAAGCTAGATATGGTGGATACAGTTAAGAAGATGATGATCCCAGGAAAAAATTTCCATACAAGACCTTCTGGAGAGTACGAGAAATCAACTCTCCACACTCCATACAGGTTCAATGCTTTGATGTTGAACAGAATTTTCGGGAGAGCAAATGGAAGAAGTTTTAAAATAGGTTGGGAACCAGTTATATTTTTTGTTTCTACCCAAGGTACAATTTTTAATTGGGTAAATATAGTGTCCAACAGTCTGTCAGCTTGTATAATTTCAACATTGGGAGGAGTGTCCCAGAAGAAGACAGAATTTGACATGAGTTCTATTTTGATTGATTGCATTCGATGCACTCATCCTTTCCCAGCATTAAAGTGCCAATGGGATAAAGATCGGGCGCCTGTGTATGCTGCTTACAAGTTGTTCTAGGCCCACAAATATTACAGCCATTACAAGGAGATTTGTGAAAACTTCATCATGCCATTGTATACATTAATCTTCTTGGACGAATGTAATTGTATGTCAAATGAAGCCTTGGAAGTTGTGCAAAACAATGAAAACTATTATTTGACGGTAGAAGGATTATATTTAAGAATGTACGGTGGTTCTAGAGCCCTTTCTCTTCTACTGAAGTATGCCACAGACTATGTAATCCACAAAGAGGCTGTGAGACAATTATACATTGATGGGATAGGAAATTTCCTTTTTGAGCAGAAGAAGGCAGTATATCCTGCAGTTCCCTTTTTGTAGGAAGTTACAAATTTTCCAGGGTAAAAAATGCAGTAGAATTTGTTAAAGAGTTAGAGTATTTTCACTTTGGTGGAATGAATTTCCATAGGAATGACTCTGAGGATAAATTTTTCGAATATTGCACATCATATGGAGTGCATTTCAAATATACAAATTTATGGGATAAAGATGAATAAAACTTTCAGAACGCTAAAAACATGACAGCTTTGAGGAAAAGATTCAAGCAAAAGATAGCTACTGTGGGAGGAAAGGTTTAAGCGGCTGATAAACTCAAAAGGTGGGAAGAAGATGCAGCCAAGAAAACGCAAGAAGAAGCTCAAAGGTTAGCACAAGAAGCAGAGAACTGGTTGCGAGCTAAAGAAGAAGAAAGGAAAACGACATCTGAAGAGGCTGCAAAGAAGATAGAGGAAGAAAAGAAAAGAAAGGAGGAAGAAGAAATACTGAGAAGGTAGAAAGAAAGTGAAGGATTGAGATTCGAAGATGAAAATAAAAAAAAGGGGTAAACAGAGAAGGCAATGGAAGGATCGAGAATAGAAACACAAGAAGAACAAGACCCTATTGATCAAGGACAGGCTCAGTCTGATATTAACCCATTAGAGCCTGTTGTTCCTTCTAGTAGTATAGTAGGAGAAGGTTCAGTGTCAATATCTGGGGTTGAGTTAATTCCTTTCATTCTCACTGAAGGGGAGAAGGTGTCGGATTTCAAAACTATCTTCTACGACAAGGAAAAAAAGAGGATTGTCAAAAGAACAAAAAAAAAGGTGAACACTAGAGGTAAACCAGGAGTGATGGTGACTGATAAGACAGTGTTTCACGGGACCAACAAAGATCCGCATTTAATAGAAAGAGATGGAGTATCCCTAACCTTAGCCACTGAAGATAATGAGGACAAAATCATGACAGATCTAGAAAAGTATCAGAAAAAGGTCACACAGTTGAAAGAGACTTTGAAAAAAGAAAGGAGTGAAAATCAGAGTTTGAAAAGGAAGTATGAGGATATGATCGGTGAAGTTGAGGTATCAAAGACAGAGTGTCAGAATCTATAGGTGGATAAATATGTTTTGGTAATATCTGCAGGAAATATAGAAAAGGAATCCCATGCCACCTTGGCAGAGTTTAGGAAACTACAACAGAGATATCAGAGTTTGGAAGCCGAAAGAGATAATCTTAGGCTATCAATTGAAGAGTTAAATAAGGAAAAGAGAGAGTTATAAGGTAAAGTGATAGAGCTAGAAGTACAAAAGACCACTGCAAAAGGAAAAGCTAAGCTGTATGAAAGTCAGATAGTAGCCTTGGAAGAACAAAATAATTCACTAGCAGTTTCACTGAAGACGGCTATGGAGCAGAAAGCTGATATTGGACCTTTAAAGAAGCATGCTCTTACGCTCCGAAAGAAGATTCATCAAATACAGCCGCAGCTGGAGGAATAAAGATTTAAGTTTCAACAGATAAACATAAGATTAGAGGAAATTGTAAATAGAGCCTCTTATTTTTTGGATAGGACACAGGATATATTAGAAGCTCTGCAGGGAAGGATGACATGGGTAGAAACAAATAAGGAACCTCCCGTAGATGTATCTGTCAAAGACCTAGAAATTATAAAGTTGGAATACGAGCTTATCAATTTTTCTAGCAAAGCAGCAGAAGAGCTCGTAAAGGCAATGAGGAAGATGAAGAGTGCAAGTGCAGAATTCTGCAGAAGAGTCCTCCTAACATACAATCGATGTCAGACCTCTACTAAAAGGAGATTAGAAGTGTTGCCATAGCATGAAATATTGTTGAAAAAATTACAGAAACGATGCAACGAAGATGAACAGGCCATTCAACAAGTCAAGGAGTTATATGAAAAGGTACTTAAAACTAAAATAACACATGTAGCTGTGAGTATTCACTTGTTGGAAGAACAACTTCGCTTGATTCCTACCAGGGTAGCGGGTGTAAAAGCACAGGCTGCTAAGCACGAAATTACTATCAGATTTCTCGAACCTTCTGGTTTTGAGAACATAGCAGCAAACGCAAATGCATGGAGGAAGTTTATGAACGAGCAAGCTGGACCCTCTTAGTTGGACTGTCTAGTACTTTTGATAAATGATGTAACATATTGTATTTATCTTTTTGAGTTCACAAGCTAAAAGACAAAATTTTGTAATGGAAAGGTTAGGGGAAGCCCAAAAGGCAACGAGGGCAACCCAAGAGTTTTTTCTTTTTTGTATAAATATAGGAAAGCTTTATGTATCAAAAGACCCTTTTTCATACTATCTTTGTGCAAGGTTATTGTAAGAAGAACTATTTCATCTTATAATAAAGAGTCATATTTTCGGCTAGAGAAAGCACTGTGGGGTTTCAGATGCTTGACATGGACTAGTTGGATGTGAACTATTCCTGTTTCAGCTTGTTTCTATGAACAGTGAGATCGTTCTAAATTATGAGTTATTTCATGTTATGAATGTGCTACTGTTTATTTATGTGAAATTTCCACAATCATATCTGAGTAATGAATGTTTTAATTAACAATGAGCTATCTCTTTGTTTATCTGTCTATTTATATTCGCATATTCAGAAATATTAACAGCTATCTGTAGTATTCTAAATTCATGTGATACAATACATTACTCATTATTAATTACAGTATTGCTCCCTAGGGATAGGTTAGGTAGTTTTATTTTGTTTTCTTTCTTTATGGTTTAGAAGCGAGAGAGTTAAGACGAGAGGTAAGAACCTACGCATCACATTGTGACATTCCTTGTTTTCTCTATCAATTGCATTTAGCTAGGCACTTGCATATCATACCTAAAACATAAAACTAAAAAATACAATTCAACGGTGGACCGGGCCGCAACCGGTAAAATAAGCTTTAACCGTTACTTGACCTACGGTAGTCGGACTGTAAACCGAACGGATTCCCCATACCAAACAATAATGAGCTAATTGGGAACGTTTATTGGGGAGAATCCCTACTATTGTTACCTGCGATTTTCCAGGCCTCAACAGGGTGTCGATAAGAAGTTTTGATTGTTCTCCTTTATGCTGGATTGACTTCTTTTTTAACTATGATGAGGATCAAATTTGGTTTTGCTTCTTTTTCCAACGAATCTTTATCATTCTTAAGGTTCCTTATCATTTTGTCTTTCAATTCCTTATCCTCTTTAATCTTTTGAATCTGATCTATTAGACAATGTTTACACTTCTTAAAGTGACTATTATCTTCGATATTTTCTAATAATTTATTCTAAAGATCTTGATTCTCCTCTTCTAGCCTTTGATTGTATTGTGCCTTATCCTTAGCCTTCTTGATTTGAAGAAGCAACTTATGATTATGATCTCTTAGACGAGAGGTCACTTCTTCTTTGTCCATGATGACTTTATCAAATTATTTTTGCATCTTATGTATTGATCTTTGATCTTCTTATGAAAGAACCTTCGAGATTTTTTTAAAGTCTTTAGACGACACAACTCCTGAACTTGACTTTAGTGTAACATCCTAAAATGTGACATTCTTCTTTTTGTAAGGAAATGTCAAAAACATTTTCCTTGTGTTGAACATGAAGGTACCCAATGTATTTAACCAAGGTGACCCTATATTTATATCAATCTTATCTTTCTCCAATGATACCACTAAAACAATATTGAATTGAGTTAGGACCTTGTAATCATCAACAGATAGTTGTAGGTTCTTAAGCTCATATTTTTCATTAGAAAGCATCGTGTTATTTTCAATTATATCTAATTCTGGAAGCAATAATTGATTTTTTAGGTCAACGCTTTTACAATTCTTCTTGGTTATGGGGAAAATAGCGATGCAAACAGAATTCTCTTGAATAAGCCCATAAATTTTTAATAAGGGGTGTGCATGTTTTTTAAAAGTTTGCGGGGATATTCCTTTTTTTTTGTCATGAGACTCCATTTTATTATATTTCATATCCCAAGATATATCAAAGAAAGACATCTTTTATCTTGTATAGTATACTATACTCGTCAATAATTAATTTTTCCCTTTAAGAATTCTTGTATATTAAATGTAGATTGGGTGGTTGAGAGGAATGAATGTTACCCTTCCCACCTAGGTTCAAAAATTAATATCGTGTTTTATACCTTTCACTTTTATGTAAAATCCCTTTTTATCTCACTTAATGTAAAAAGATATAATATAAAAATTTCCAATTATTTTCCCACTTTTAACTAAATATCACCTTCATTAATAAAGTAGTAAGTTAAACCATGTGTGGTTTTTTAATACAATGGGTGGGTTGTTTTTTTCCCCTTTTCTTCTTCTTATCCTTCTTCTTTTTATTTTTTTATTTTATGACTTGTTTATACAACCACAATTTTAGGAAACCCTATTCTTCTTCTTTTTATTTTTTTATTTTATGACTTGTTTATACAACCACAATTTTAGGAAACCCTAGCATAATGGTTAAAAACAAATTTTCACCAAGTGTAAAATATTAATAATAAAGTATTATTAAATTTTAGGGCAACGTGGAGGGTGGATGGAGATGAGCAAAAATGGGAGGGATGAGTGTGAGCAAGAGGATTTGATTTAAGGTCAAAGACCTCAAAATTCATAAATTTTTAAAATAACCAGAGAAGGTCTCAATCTTTATCCAAAATTTGGACCAGAGCGTCGCTCTGATACCAATGAAACAACCTAGATGGTTGTATTCAAAACCCTCCAATGGATTAGTCAACCAATTGACGATAATTCCATAGTAAAAATATAATTGCTGAATAATTGATAATTATATAAAAGATATGATATTACAATGAAAGGGAGGCTTGTATAAATACCCACACAAGGTTTGAATCGGTGACGAGACATAAACTTTCATAAGGTGTCTCTTCCCTACATTTATTTCTTAATATTTAATCTATTATTTGTTTTTATTTATTTATTTATTTATTATTTAGGTGTGTAACAGAAGAGGAGAGACTCCTTGCATCTCATCATCTGATGAAGTAGGAGCATTATCTTAATGCTTCTTACTGCTGACAAACTAGGACCTACAAACACAATCTGAAATGGAAAAGAGATTTGTGCATACTCCTTCCCAAAGAGTACAAGAATTAGGACAATTTGTTACATAATCAGTTCCTTGTATAGTTGCAAAATTGTGATGTGAATCACATATATTTGTTCCAATATGTTGTAGCACCGTTCCAAATATGATATGAGGCTAAAAAACTCTGATATATCAGAAACATAAGCATATGGAACAACAAATACAAAGGTTTCAATGACTCCATGAGGATATAGGGCTAGACTAGGAAAAGTATAAGCAACTGGGGAAAACTGATGAGTGTAAAAATATGAATCATGGATGGACTTTAGATATGAACTACAAGTGTTTAGAACATATCCAAACATGTGTAATATCAGTACAATGATGACTAAGGTTGTGGATAACAAACCAGTGAAATATAAGCAAGACTTCAAACCATGTAATATAAGTAACATTGCATAAAAGGCCAATGAGGAATCAACTAGTGAACTTGGGATTTGTATAGTCTTAGGAGTACTTAGAGGTATGGTAGATGGCATGTATGGTGGTATGAATGGTGTCATGAAATTTATATCATCCTGCAAACATGCTTCTAAATCAGAATTATAATCATGTGATTAAGAGTTGCTTAAAGACAAGTCAGGATCTAGTGAAAAATCACAATTATTGAGAGATGAAACTAGGAGACTGATAGGTGGATTATCAAAGAAAGGATATGATATTTCTGATTATGATATATCAGATATGTGAGGAAAGGATTTAACTTTGTAACTCAAGTCATAGTTTATATCACCTTGGAACTGCACACTATGACAGTGTTCTGAAGAATCAATAGGCTTCCCTAGCTCATCTAGAACTTCGATGTTGTGATACTTACGAAGTTGAGACATGATGTCCATATTATTCTTGAAATATTTCTTCTCTAGATTAAATCCCTTTCTGCAATAAGAAAAATTTGAAGTTCTCTCTTTCTTATAGACTTTCTTCATTGATTCTTCATCACTAGGCTTGAAACTTTCATCTTCAATTTCTGACTTTGGCTTATTCTCTTTCACAATTTGCTTTTCTTTCGATTTGGTATTATTTATTACTTGAACCATGAGAGCATGATATTTTCCCTTGGAATATTTAATAGCATCCGCTTGGATCAATTTATCTTGTTCCTTTGTTAGTGAATCAAAGAAATTACACAAAGAAGGAATTTTACAATTAGAAACATCAAACCTAGTAGCATGAAAAGTAGATACAAAAACTGAGTATTCATGAACCAATTTTGATAGAATGAAAGGATTAATTGATCATATTTCTTATCCATCCCACAATTCTTGAGAATTAAAACAAGTGACGTGAATTTGGTGAAGAAACCCTCAATAGAATCGAAACTGCTTGGACTCATTGAGAATAACTCAATCTCCAACTGATGTGCTCTTAACTCATATTGAACTCCAAAGAGAGACTCAAGTTTAGTCCATACTTGGTTTGGAGTGTTCAAACCATCTAGATGAAAGAGTATATCAGGAGAAATAGATAGGCAAAGCAATCCATAGGCTTCATCCAAACTATTATGCCACTTAGCTTTCTCAACAACATAATTTGGTTCATTCTTCAAGGCCATAGAAACTCTTTAGAGTCCCTTAATGTGCAATAGAATGGCAATTTTGGATTTCTATTCATGATAGTTGAAAGGATTCAGGATCATATCTAAAGAATAATCCATACTAATATGTTGATGCACTCAAGGAGATACTCTTTGCAACCTGCACAAATAAAACTAGGAGAAAATCGTGTAAGCTTAAATCAAGCTCTTCTTTATAGAGGAATATGAGACTGGATGCGCTCTTATAGAGTGAACATATAGATCCTCAACTATGTTGAACTTTAAAAACCTTCCACTCTGATACCATGTAGGAGTTCTCTGATACCATATAGAAATAACAGGTCTAATGTTAAGAGGAATCACAGGAAATCGATCTTGCTACTAAGATAATTATCACAAGCATACACAGGAAAAAAATAGAGAGAAGAATATAGGTTGAATCACATGAATAAGAGATGAATATTGGAGTGTATCCTTCCATTAAATAATGATGAATAGTAGTGTACATAGATAGTGCATCCCTCATAGATAAAATCGAGTTGTATTGGAGATAACTCGTCAAGCTCAGAACGATAGACTTACTAAATATGATAAACCCCCATAGGAGGCTAAAGAACTTTCCTAATCAGTCAAGGACCTCGCAAATTAGATAAAGCATGAGTGAGTTTTCAAGTATGACGGAAAAATATGATAATCCTGGAATATGGAGATAAAATCATGGAGGATGGGTTGGCAATAGAAGATAGCAGTTTCCTAGTAGACTAGCTTTACCTTATCCACTAAAAATATGGAATAAAGAAGTAAAAGATAGAATTTGCAAGCAAGCACAATTACTAATTCTGGAAGTCAATAAAGTGGGAAGGATCAAACCAGAATCATGATTAAAGTGCTCCTGGGTATCATGATTAAAGTGCTCCTGGGTATATATGGAAAGTGTTGATCATGTGGTGCAAGTGGATCCCAACTATCTAGGTTAGTGGGTAGGAAATTAATCAAAATTGATTAAATATTTTATCCTAAGGCATGAAGTGGGTTTATTATATTCCCATGCCTCTTCCCTGGACTATCTCAAGTTGTCTTTGTTTGAGCCATATGTGCCTTCATTCTACTAGAAAATCCTATAGAAATCTCTATGGGCCAATTCAGGGACTCCCTTAATAGATGTGATTGACTCATTAATGAGGGCAAGAAATGGTAGCGCAAGCAATGGAAAAAATGGAAACTTGGAAGATGATTTGGGATATGAATTAGACAGGGACCTGAAGGTAATTTAGAGTAAATTAGATTGTATAAGGAATATAAAACTAAATTAGATACATATATAAAACTAATTTAGAGTAATTTAGAGTAAATTAGATACATATATAAAACTAAGAACACTGTTATAAGTTGTACATGAAGCTATAGTGTGAGCATAGTAGAACAAACATCGGAAATACAATAGCTTAAGGAGAAATTTTGAAACTTGTAGCTAGAACAAACATCGAGCTTCCTTGATTTAAAATACACTCCCTCGCTATCTACTTCCATCGTATCTTTTGGAAACCACTAGGTAAATGCAAAGTAGGATGAGACAGTGGAACATAACACAACAAGAACTACAACAACTAAGGTCTCCCATCTATCCTTTGTCATTGGAATTATGACACTGCCCAATAGGGCATGGTAAATATCATGTATAATATCCTCTATGTTTTATAAATTGGTTTTACTTTTGGGACAATTTTCAAGGCTTTACATAAACCAAACAATGAACAATAATTTAGTTTTTTTAGTAATATGTATATAGCTAGCAGTATGACTCAAATTATGAAGCTCTTAGAGTAGTTGTTGATTTTTAATTTTGTTTGTATTAAAGGGTTGGAAAATTAGGTTGTAGCCTCTACTCTTTTTTTAATACAAATATAATTCATTCTTTTTAAATACACAACAATCGGTCAAAAGTTGCTACATTAGCTTCCTTAATGCCACCTAATAACTTTAGCAATTTTTCCCTTGTGATTCCTCCCATCTATAGTTTTCCATAATCATTCTATGGCATTCTTTCCAATATGCATTATGTCAAACAAATGGGCCACTTTTACATGCTCATAGCAGGGAAATCAATTGAATTAGATAGAGTATCATTCCATACCTCATGGAATTCCACCCCGATGACTTTGAGAAATGTAATTGAAGTAGATTTTTTATCAGATAAATTAGAAAAAAAAATAGAAAAAACTTTAATACAAGTAAGAAATATGTATGTTTTTGAAACCAATCACTTACCATGATTCTTCACAAATTCCTTTTTCCATAGTTGGGAAATCATTCTTTATTGTTTTTTCCCATCCTCTTCCTGACCATTAAAGATATTTTATGATAGTTGAATACTTGTAGTTCTTAGGGAGCAAATGCTTGAAATCATTATACACTTCCTTTCCTAAATTTCCTTAACATCTAGATATTGTTCTTGGACCGTATATTGGACATCCATATTTACCCTTTATTTGAATCCCTACGAGATATAAAATAATGTTAATAAAATTCCTAAATATTAAAAAAATAAACTTGAGCAATAAAGGATATATAGAGTTACATTGCAAATTTACATACCACACAAATGTGTAATCCCCAATGCAACATGATTTATCCATATAAGCATTCCATGGAATTTAAATTGTTTTTGACCTATTAGTTTGGAGATGTTGTAAATATTGATGCCAACCCATAACTTTAAAAGTTTGTCAATAAGAAGATAAAGATATACATCCTCATCTCTATCTTGGTGTTTACCAAGTTATTTGAAAATATAAATAATTAAGTCATTGTACATGCCAAAATTGTAAGAAAAAAAATAATTATGTTGTTAACATTCTAAAAAATAAATACCTGAAACAATTAATGCCAACATTAGTTGCTCCCTCTTAATTGACATATAAAGATGAAGGTTATTGTTTATAAAAAAAATTATCCAAACTGAGTAAATGGATACGAGATATCCAAATGGATTGACACCATTAGTTTCCATTGATAGTCTAACATTATGAGATTCTTCTTTAAAAATGGACCATCTTTCCTTGATATCCCTAATGCAAAACCATCTCTAGGCATTGGCATAGCACCATCTTGATTTCTCTTTCATGCATGATAATCCATAAATTATGTTATGTTTTTGCACTTAAACAACCATTGAAAATGTAGAACTATGGAAATATGACAAAGAAGTTTGTGAGGCACCTTATTTGTTACCTGGTTAAATCAATATCTACTAATTCCACATTCAGGGCATTCAAATTTTGTTACATGTTGTCCATAGTATATAACATGATCATTAGGACATGCATCGATTGTGTTGCACTCCAATACTATCTTTAACAACACAAAATTATCGATATGTGAAAGGTAACACATTTGACAGTGGTAGGAGAATATCACCTAACAATCTACAAGAAAAAATAACTTAATATATCGCATAATAAATATTAAGGTCCTATATATTACAATAGAAAAGACAATAAATATATTTATATACAGAAAAATCTTGCATACCTTAGGATATGTGTCATACATGTGTTCTAATACCATTTAGTACCTTCATGTAGACCAACAACAAAAGAGTATAGAGAAGACTTGTCTTTGAGTCTTTGTATAAGGGTTTTTGTGCCTTATCGGTAAGAGAAACATAATGAATATCTTTATAGATCCCATCCATGAGTGTGTTATCATTAAAGGAAATGAAGGTATCATGGATTCAACCTGTTTATCCCTTCATTCTCAATAATATCAATGTCATTGTATTCCATGGCGTTAGCTTCAATTCTATCACCCTTACAATATATACTACAAATTATAACATATGGAATTCTAAGAATTGGTGCTAATTACAAATAAATAAATATAAATAGTACCAAAATATTAAAGTATTGAAAAATGAAAAAAAAAACAAATTATCACTATCTTACAAAGTGGTGATATTGTTTCTCCCCTTTCACGTGCCCATTCTCTAAGCAATGTTTCCTAGTTGTTGACCTGTTAATTCTTCTTCTCTTCTTATCTTTGTGTCTTTGGATTTTGTGCAAGGGAAATAACATTTTTCATCACCAATATTAGGATGTTTGAGATGGTTTATCATGATTTCTAGTATTGTCACGTCCCCAAGCCTCCGGCCGGCAAAGAGGACGCGATCTACGAGCTTTATCAGACCGGGCTAAGTGCCCATGAACATGTACAGGCTTAAAAATACAATGCTGAAATGCTAAAATAGAATGCTGAGAAGAATGCATGACAGTATAATCATGCACAAATTCAATTGTTCATCATACACAGCCTAATTAATTCATCTTGCACAGCGGAAAACAACATGCATTCACACATTCATTATTTCAACATGTTCATTCCATTTAATTAACAGTAAATATGGAATTGCAGAGGTAAAATACACAAGATCACTTATCTTATGAACGCTTTTCTCCGCAACCAGCTACGTCGCTGCAACATTCCACCCAACCATAGGCCAATGTGCTCCTTAATCTCTCGGCAACGCTGCCACCCCCGAGCTGGGCATGATTCTCCAAGGAATAAGGGAACTAGCAGGCTTACACATAGCCAAGGATGTCCAAAACACACAGCCAAGCCCACTCAGTTGGGTTTATCAGGCCATTAAGGAGCTGGAGAAGGCAAATTGCTAAGCTAGTGAGCTCATTACAGAGCCAAGAACACCTACACCAAAACTATCCTGACCTCTAAGACACCCATCCACACCCAACACAAGGAATCAGTCCCTTCTCTGCTACACAGTCCCTCAGGCCCTGCATTCCCTTCCAGTGCTATTCAGGGGGGATGGAGAAGAAGGCCAGCCCTCTAGTTTTGTCTGTGTGGTTTATAGCACCAGGTTTGTCAAGCAACCAAGCCAAAATCCTTACTCCTCACACAGTCCAAAGACCAACCATTGCACACAGGCAGTCAATTTAACTAACACAGCTTGAACAGTAAAAACGAATTACACAGCCCCATACGTAACAGCAAAAATGGCTCACAACATGGGGGAAAACACACAATCCTGTAGCTTATCAGTGAGCACAACTCACTGCAGGGAAAAACATCCCAAATAGCCAGTGCGTGAGACCCATAGTCGCTGAGACTGTCAAAAAACGTGAATGGCTCTTCCCAACCATGGTAAAAACACATGAAATCACAAAAACGTGAAGGGAAAAATGCACCAGCAGCTCCAAAAACATGAAGAAGACAACCCAGTCCCTGGCACTACAAAAACGACCTCCCATCCATGGGAAAAATGAAGCTAACAGCCAAAACGTGAAATCCAAACACACGGGAAAAACTTCAGCTGCTCCCCAAAAGCCCCAACGTGAAGAAGAATGGTCTGCCAAATGGAAAACGTGGATGTATGGCAGAATGGCCTGCGTTTTTGGGCATTTTTCCTTGCCAAGGAAGTCAGAACACGTTTTTCAAAAATGGGTCTCTGCCCAATTCGAATTTGGTTGCCCATACTCTTCCCATCCATGCAATAACTAACTCAACCACATTCTGGCAGAAATAAATGATTGGAGAAAAAGACAAGAAAGGTAGTTGACAGCTTGATGGGTTTTCTCATAGACATTTGGCTTTTCCCCATTGGCCCATAGGTTAAATATTTCACTCTCCCCTTATCCTTAGAAAATCATGCCCCATTCGATTTAGTTGCCGCGACCGTAGCTGGTTGTGTCCATTAATTAATTATGATGCATATTTACATGACGGCCAACATATTATATGTCGTATGCCGCGATAGATCTTCGGTGACAATTAAATCCAAAACATAGCATTGCCGATCAATGGTGGGGCCTTGGCCTTTAGCTCCACACCATGATCATTACAATATATACATCATATAGATATAATGTAACGGGGTCAAAACCGGGACATTACAAGTATGTGGAAAAGAATTGTATTCACCAATAATAAAATCTACGATGAGAGCCAATGCTTTATTGATTACAAACTATGTAGCATCCAATCGATTGGAAGCACCAACATCCAAGTTAGGGTCATTTGGCATTGTTTTCTATTTCAACAAAATATTCAACCCATTGATTAGTACAATAAGAATACATTCAAATAATTTCACAAATAGAGAATTTGTGACGAACCAATCTGGTTCAATTATTAATATCCAAAGTAGATATGAAAGTATAAAATAATTAACGTAGATAAATACATAATATGAGAAAAGCATGAGATGATTGAAGATACCATGATAGTGCCATATAAATACAAACCCTAAAGACACTGATTGTGCAATAAAGTATTGGCAAAGTATTCACCTTTGATTTCCACCAATACCACGATGAGCAACTCTCATACCAATGTGACGAACCATATTGGTTCAAAATAGATATACATGTATATGAGAATTCATACGAATAAATATATAATATGAAAAAAGTAGAGATTATTGAAGATACAATGATACTGTCATATAAATACAAATCCTAAAATAACTTATAACAATTGTTCATGAAGGAATGTGTCCCTTAGTTATTGTTATTATATAAATATTTTTTTAAGAGTTTATATTATATAATATAAATAGAGGAAAATTACGAATGGTAGACCAAGTTGACGAAGAAGAACATCTCATCATCGCATAGGTTCCAAAACATATTACAAAATATAAAGCGGCCTTCAACACAAGACTCCCTCACTTCTGAACCATACACAATTATGCCTTTGCTATGGTTATTTTCATGGACGTCAAAAAGACTATAATCTAGAACTGGCATGTGCATGACCCCAGCGTAGACAAGAGAAACAAACCAATATTAAAAGACTAGCATTGACGCTTAAAGTGAGACAATAGAACTAAACCACGACAAAAAAGACTGACATCGACCTTTGAACTGATGCAATATTTTGAAATTAATATGTAGACTATGACTTGCCAATGGCCATGCTCTAAATTTGTTGTCTAATTCAGGGGTGCGTCACATGGGCCTGAGAATCTAACAGTTCATGAACTCCCAAAACCACAACATCTTGAGGAGAGAACATAGAGACACGATGATGGAAGGATAGGTTTTTTTTTTAAAAATAGGATAATGAAGAAAACCTGGTATTCATTTATTCCACTGTGTAATCCACGTTTTAAATGTCACGACCTGGTATCAAACATAAGACTAAGATTCTGCTCCAAGCAATTGCATTTGAGAGTTGGTTCGCTTGTTCCTGCTATGTGCATTGATTTGGTTCATACCTCCACAAGAATTTGTGTGCTCCTCGGTGTCGTTAGGAGGATTCAAATCCTTTACAATAGGATAAATGATACCATAACCAAAACCCAATATTCCCTGGTCCTCGAACCATTCAACTTTGAAATCCCACCTATGAGTTTCCCCATTCTGTTGTGGAGTTTCTTCAAGGGAGGCACCACTTGCTTGGGTAGGAGACCAGCAAGACAAGGTCCACTCCCTCAAGGATCTTGCGCTCTTGGGATTTCTGCTCCCATCCATTCGGGACTTAGTGCATTTATGGAGACGAGGCATGGTGAGCGGGTGAGCTCGATGTCTGGACAACTTGAAAATGTGTAGGATACTCTCAGTGGAGTAGAAATAGAAGTAGAAATGCCCAATTAAAATGTCAAATTTCAATCCCAAATACAGTAGTGGGATTTTAAAACATTCTTTGTTTAATAAGACTTCTCACTTGTTGTTGGGCCAAGAAAAGTGCACAAGGAAGAATCTGAAGCGCAATCGCAAGACAAGAAAAGTGGGCGCACGACGGGATAAAAGCAGTTAAAAGATGGAAAGCAAGCGCAGAAGAGAGAAATTTGTGACAGAGTTCGGTGCGATGAAGGAAAAAGCGTACCTAAAGAGGCAGGTAGAAGAGTAAAGGTTGGACAGGTGCAGGTCAAGAAGGACCGCAGGAGCTCGAGTCGGTATAATACTAAAGGACAGTTTTGCGACTAAGTCATGAACTGTACAGACAAACTGAAAGACATTTCCGCGGCTAGTTATGGCCATGATCAATGAAGTGCAGGACGTTTTGCGGCCAGTATGGCCTGTCATCAATGTAGTAGAAGATATTTTGTAGCTACTTCTGAATGTAATAACTGAGTTGTACTCAGTCGACCCTGCGTGGTCTTGTAATTTATATAAATAAGAGGAATTTAATGGTTAGCTTCATTAAGAGTTGGTAAGAGTAGGAGTACTGTTGAGAAATCAGAGAGGAGTCTGAGAGTAGAAGGTTGTTGAGCCGCGGATCTGCAGTTGAGTGCACAGACCGTTTTGTAGAGTCATTCTACAACTGAGTACGCAAATAGTAGAGTAGAAGAGTTGATCCAGGCTGTGTGCGGATTAGTAGGAGTAGATAGAAGAATAAACTAGAGAGCGTGAGGACAAGAAGAGTCTGAGCCAAAAGACATATCTTAAAACAGTCAGTAAGTCGCAGACTGCAAGGTGCTACATATATTTCTCATGCCAAATGAATAGCACCTTGGTGGTTTTTCCCAGATGGGTTTCCATGTTATTTCCTATGTTAATGAATGATTGAATGTTGTGTTGAATGCTTAACTGTTAATGTTGAATGTTTGATTAACTCGCATTATTTATGGTTATTGTTTGAATGAATGTCGCAATACTAATTAGAAGTGAATGAATGGATATCTAAGCATCATCGAAGCATTGTGTATTAGTTCATGTTTAAACACTATCAAGTCAAAATATACGTCGCATCGCAGTCATTTACCATCAAGGAATCAGTTGTGTCGTACTATTGCACCAGTTGTTAAGTTGTTAAGGCCAAGGTTGTGTCGCACGCTGGTTGTGACGCACTATTGCACCTATGTCAAGTAGTAAAAGACTCTAACCCTCCATCTCTATCGAGCTCCTTGGTCGCGCGGCAAGGGACTATAATCCCTCGCCAACTGCGGAAACATGGTTCCGGAAGTTACACATTAAGATATCTCGGGTGAGACTGTGCCTGCCTCGCAGGTGTTGCCGATTGGGCTTGCTTCATCGGGCCGATGTCTTTGGGTGTTTTGTTGGTTTTGTGTTGTTGTTGAACCTGGGTCGCGTGAGTGAGGAATAGTAGGCCAACACTTTTTCACATAAATCTTTCCATATAGTCAATTATTTTGCATCTATCAACTTTGGGATGTCATCACTGACAATAGGTTCTTTCTCCTGAGAATGTCAATCAACTTTTTCTCCAAAAATTTGAAGTTAGATTTAATCAATGTAAGGACATTGACCAAATAAAAAATCATTATGATGACTTAAAACCAAAACCGATAAAAGACTACCAAATCTCTAAAATATGTCTATATAAATGGAATGTACATGAACAATTAGGCAACGTTAAAAAAACAAACAAACAAACAAATCCTTTTGAAGGTTGCAAATTGAGGATGAGGGTTGGGTTTTGGGAAAAAAACAATATTTATGAATCACTAAAGGGCACAATTTGCATAAATAATTTGTACTGCCATGGAGTAGACAAAAAACTAAATTCTTCAAACAAACAAAAAACACACTACAAATGTTCCTTAGAATGAAAATGTGGCAAAGAAGTGCCACATGGTAGAATTTGTACTATCATTAAGAAACTTAACATGAAACATGCATAACATAAATAATGAATAACAAACGATCTATCCTATTGACTCCTATAGAAAAATCAAGTTAGCATCAAATAACAAGGGAAAATGAGAGAGAAATAATTTATAATGGTAGGTGGAGAAACATCCACTTTAAAATAGACTCTCTTTTAAAACACCAACTCTCATAGATGTACAATATGTAGTTTATATGACATCTATACACACCTTCTCCATCACATAAGGGAATATGTGATCATATTTATATAGGCCTGCAATTGCAAAGATGGAGAAGGTCTACCATCTTTGCAATTGTAGACCTATATAAATATGATCATGGATTGCCTTATGTGATGGAGAATGTGTGTATGGATCTCAAAATATTTGTTACAATACTAACCTCCTAACCTTCTAGCTAATCAAAACTCTAGGTATTTAGGAATGCTTCTCTTAAATATTTGTGGACACAAAGATAAAATTCTAAAGCAAACCAAGTAATTCTCTACCTTTCTTAAGGTCTGATAAACCAAAATGGGTCTTGGTGAACATTAATATCCATCATTATAATATTTCAATAAAAAATACTATTGTACAAATATTTGCATTTCTTAATAAATATATATTATACCATACTCTTGTTAAGATCTTAAACTTGATTGTTATACTTATAAACTCCTTCCACCTAAGTTCAAATAGTAAAGCATGATAATTTAAGGTTAGCCCTAAATTTCTAATTTCAACAATGCACTTGTAATTCCTAATGGGCCACGTCAACATTGGAATCCACTATACTTTAAACATTTTTTCATATAAAATTACACAACAGGAAACCATAAGGCATGAAAAACATGTGATTCCATATTTTAAGTGCTAAATATAAGTGAGAGGAGATTCCATATGTGAAGGAATAATTTGGAACATATATATCAAACCAATTTAGACTCAATTCCAACCATTTCTCCAAATACACATAAATATTATCATCAGTTAGAATAAATTTTAAGAAATTATAGATGTGGCATTGGAGGCCAAGACTAGTCATTGAGTGAATTGAAATGATAATGATAAATAGTATCTAGATTTGTTTTAAAAAAGTGTTTTACAATTAACTGGGTTTACTTTGGGTATTTTAGAGGAAGATTTGTTATCCTCCTCATCTAGGTTCAAATCCTAATTATGACATATTGACACTTTGTGAGCCAATTAATGATTGAGACTCTTTACTCTTGCTTATAGATGTCAAATAATAAAAACCTTTACATTCAAAATGTATAAAGATATGTTATTTTCTAAGGGGAAAATGCAATTTGGATTTAGAATTAATTTTAGAAAAGAATCATTGATCCAAAAACAATTTGAATATAAAAGTTTTTAAAAGTAGGGATAATAATAGTCCAAAGTCCCTTGCAAAACTACTAAATTTGTAGAATTGACACAACAATGCTCTACAAACAATGTGAAATATATGTAATGTGACATAATGGTTGGGCATAGCTACCAAACATTTGAAATGAAATCTAACAATGCAACAAACTAAATGACAATCAATACTTCTATTAAAAATAAACCAAAGACAAGTCTCTGTAAATAAAATATCACCATGAAAAGTTTAAGGGTTTATCTTAATCAATCATCATTAGTGTTGCTAGATCTTTGACTAGTCATGTGTTGATATCCCTGATTCAAATCCCTTTGGTTAAGACACGCTAGTCTACATGGAAGCATACTTCTCTTGCCTATGAGGCTTTCCTTAGAAAAAAATATTCAACCACAAACATGCAAGGCAACATTGCCATTGCACACCAAAAAAACCCTTCAAACAATTGCAGATGAAACAAACAATTGAAAAATCCACCAAAACAATAACATATTTAAGAGTAAAAAAATTCAAACAAAAAGTTGAGGAAAATCATGGTTTTCAATGTGGAGGGGATAATGCCCAAGTGGCAAACCACCTTGTTCAAAATTACAAGTGATGAACTTGAAAATCATTGCATTTTTATTGATGAGTTTAAATTGGCAATGTGAAAGAGTATGACCACTAATGTTAGATTCAGTGCAATGGTTAAAGTGAGACACCACATTATCACAAGGACGAAGGCCCAATATGTAGGGATTGAAAGGGAGGTGGAATCCCTGCTCAATTTTGAAAAAACTAGGAGAATAAGGGAAAAAGGGAAGGAGAAAGAGATAAATAAATAGGCCACTAGGTTGATTGATATTTGTAGTTGTATTATGCGATCATATAGCTATATATTACTCTCGTAATTCCTTAGAACAACAAAATAACGAAACTAAAGAGAACTAAACTAGGATGTATTCCTCTTCAATCCTTTGGGGTACTAATCTATTGGAATAAAGGAAAGGAACATGAAATGAGAGAGAGAGAGAAGTTTTCTTCAATTCACTACAAACAATGAGTGAAAACATTAAATTGATTAATCCCTTTCATTATGGTGAGCAAGAAAAAGGGGACTGTCACCCTTTCCTTAACATTAAATTGATTAATCCCTTTCCTTTATTCCAATAGGTCTAATGTAATGTACTCAACCATGTAATGTACACAAAAACATGGGTTAATGTGCTCAGTGTAAGGGTGAGAAAAATTAAGGTTTGACCAAGTAGACTTTTTAAAAAGCATGGCTAAAGGGTTTTGGGGTCATTAGTGGAGCCACAAAATGAGGCATTCCCTACTAACTAAGCAAAAAACAAGAGCATGAATCCCGAGGCTTGATTAATTTTCCCAGGATATGTCATAAATTGAGAATCCAATGGGTTTAGTAGGGCCAAACATGCAACCAAAGGTCAAAACGAGGAAAACAAAGGCAAAGGAAGACCATATCAAATGAATAGACATTATGTGGATGTACCATGCTCACATGTCTATGTTAAGATAGGTGACTCAAAGGAAACTAATCCGCCATAAATGAATTGTCATAAAAATAAATGAAAGACCCTTACTAACAAGTCATGTATGACAAATACACCATAAATACTATCTACCCCTGCATCTAAAGGTCATATGTCTGAACAGTATACCGTGTGAAATCCACACACTAAGTCATATAAATGTACATGCTCTGTACTAGTGTCGATGTCGAGCAACTCAACTTCCATTCATTGAGTTAGTGCAAATGAGTCTATTACATGCTCTGTACTATTGTCGATGTCGAGCAACTCAACTTCCATTCATTGAGTTAGTGCAAATGAGTCTATGTGCAAAGGAAAGGGCTACCGTGAAAACAAAAGGAGCTACAATAAATGAGTGAAGAATAGGAGTTTAATATGCAATGAAATCGAGATATGAGGAATATTTGGGAAGAGGCCTCCCATGAATTGTTTTTCCATACGTGCAACACCACAATGGTGGGTAATGGATCCAACATACTTGCCACTGGTGCTAGAATTTGGAAAACTTATCCACTTGTCATTTTGATGTTATATTTAAGTGTTTCGAGCAATGCTTGAATTTGATGTTCAATCTTTCCTATTAAGATATTTCCACTACCGTTTATTTTAGGTTCAAATGTTTTCACTATGTTTTAATCAACATATTACTTGATTTCTTTGCTTGGAAACATGATTTAGTTCTTCCAAATATTTCCATGCTTTAGATTACAGAAACATTTGAGTGAGTTCACTCTGAAATTTAAAATATTATTTTTAATTTGTTATATTATGAATATTATTATAACAATAAACTAACCATAATGTAATAGCATATTAAATTATATAAAACGATCTTATTGCATTTGATTTTACATTATATAATACTGATTTAGTTCTTCCAAATATTTTCATGCTTTAAATTACAGAAAGAAAGATTTTAGTGAATTCATTATAAAATTTAGAATATTATTTTAAATTTGTTATATATTATGAATATTATTATAACAATAAACTAACTATAATGTCATAGCATATTAAATTATATAAAACGATCTTATGCATTTTATTTTACATTAAAAAAGCACACCCTACCTAGTAGTACCCTTTAGACTATGGGTACTTCCTATATCCCCACAGATCAATGAACCCACTATATTTTTTATCAGTATGCTCGTCTCCGTCTGAATGAGACCAGATCACACAAGGCAAAAGATGGCATAAAGTTGTATTGAAAAAGAACCTTGTTAGTTGAACGGTAAGGTTAAAGTGCATACTAGAAAGGCTAGAGTCAGTAGGCGCACAAAGGGTGGATAGGAAGGGACAGCCTGTAGGATATGAAAGTATTATTTGTCACATATTAAATTATATAAAACTATGTTATTGCATTTGAATTTACATTATATAATACTGTTATTATTATGTGGCAAAATAAATTCATTATTTTACATTATATAATATAATAGTGTTATTATTATATGGCAAAATGCATTGCTTGCAAAATTTATTATTAAAATATTTATAGTAAAATATTGCATTTTGTTTATTAGATTTTTAAGAAAGAGTATTAAAAAAGAAATGTTTTTGTTAAATAAAAAAATTAATAACATTTAAAATTAAACAAGTGAAATAGCAGCAAGGCTGCTTATACCTGCCTCTTAGAAATATTTTATTGTGATATTGTATATAGTTTAAAGCTAAAAGTTAAAGAAATTATGAAACATTCAAACTTGAAACAATGTATTACTTGTTACCATGGTACTTATATTTCTATGTGAGATTACTTGTTGTTTATAGGTTGTTGCATTACTTGCTACTTCTTGTAACTGTCATTGTTTATATTTATATGTGTATATCAATTAATTAGTTATTAAGTAAGTCCTTGAAATTAAAGATCCAAAATGAGTTTACTTGTCTTTGTGAATAGGAGAGCTTTTGTCACTACCAATAGTTGAGATAAGCAACATAGATGCCTAGTACTTGGCTCTTAAAAATAGTTTAATAAATGTTACTTAAGAAATGGATATTGAATAACATTAACAATGTTGAATGCCTAATAAATACTTAACAATATAGATATTAAAAATGTAACAACAATTGGAGATTTTGAAAAAACTGAATTCCAATGGAAGCACCAACTATTACAATGAAACTTTCAAGAAGATAATTCTTTAAAAACATAGAATGTGTGGCATTGTTTTATATAAATGTATGCTAATCTAATAAAAAATAATAATAAAAGGAAATATTTACAAGCGTTTATAAAAATAATGTTATAGAAATTGAAAAAGAAAAGATATTTGATTATATAAAATTAAAACAATAATAAGAAAAATATGATTTTTAGTGAAAATAAAAAATAAACTAAATGATATTAGGGATTTTTTTTTAAATTTTAATATTTTTTGAAATCAACCCTTTAATCACATAAATAAACAATTAATTGAGTATATTAGATTTAATATCAAACAACTATGTAATATATATAAAGAATTAATAAAAAATAAAATACATTTAATTAAAACACAATTAAAACATTTATGCATACAAAATGTATCTTTTGCCATATGTAATTAAAAATTTGAATAATTGGTGCTGGATAGAGCTGAGTAATAAATGATCCACTAATTCTATTTATATATAAAAATTCATTTTCTATTATTAATATATGGGTAATAAAATGACTATACAATAAGCAATCTATGCACACAATTAAGGCTAACAATGATATTGTTACAAATAAACAATGCATTCACACACAAATAAGACTAATAATGATATTGTTAAAGACCAATATTTTTTGGAAAAT
>LPNX010367988.1:98875-162713 GCA_001517045.1 Pseudotsuga menziesii
TCCACCATAGAAAGAATAATACACACAACATTTTATGATACCCCATTTTGATCACCTTTTGGTATTATATATAATTATCGCCACTTTAAGAACTATTTATAATGATGGGATTCAAGCCATATGAGGTTAAATAAAATGACTTCATGCGTAAATGATGTAAATATAGTGTTAGAGCTAAGTGCAAGGCCATGACTAGGCATATAGTTGTAATAATAATCCTTCAGTGCCATGTGGTAGAGTCTTCCATGGTAAGAATAAAATGTAAATATTATTATGAAAATTAATATAAAGGTATAAGATGGCTAGAGGTAGAATGTGAGGTCTATGAGTCCACTAGAAGTGAAGAGAAAAAGGGGTCCAAGGGAGTAGGAGAAATAATCCTATCTTTTCTAACTCTTAGCTTTATTTTATGTGCTTTATTTAAATCTCAACTACTATTATCTTTGACTTAAAAGCCAATCACATAATGCATGTTGTGGTTGGTGAGAAAGTACATGAGTGTTTGACCATCATCCTCATGGGTGTTGGTACCATCATCCTCGTGGAAATTCAAACCTCCTCCATTCCCCTACCAACTTTTCCTATTCCAATTTCGAATGGACTCATACACACCACCATTATCATTTTATATCTCTATTGAAGTTTTAAACAATGCGTTCTCATGCTTTACACTAATATACAAACCTATAAATGACCAAATCCAATTACGAGAAACATATATGTCAACCTATGAATGGAGATGGATTGCTATAGAGAACCTTAAAAGCTTGTTTTTTTAGCAAGCCTTAATTTTCTCTATCCATTGTTTCTCATTGGGTGCCTTATAGCCAAGTTATTATCTACCAATTCATTTCACAAGATAAAAAACATGGTCGGTTCTTCCAGTTGCCTTTTCTTAGTGGCCTCATAAATTTGGTTGGGGATGATATTTGTAGTGAATATTTCCATGAAAAATTCTTAGATGAAACTAATTTTTTGGATCAACATAATGAAAAAATACTTTTTAAATTTATGTTTATAAATATGTAATTAAGTTTTAGCTTTTCTTATGAATGGAATTTGAAATGAAATCATTGTTTTAATTGAATTTGATGCATATTTATTTAGTCATCTACATGAATTTCAATGGCTTTAAAAATTAAGGAATTGCCAATTTATATGAAAATTTTGGATTTAGATAGCATCCATACTTTTTGGATGTACATAGCATCCCTGCTTTTTGGAATATGTAATTCTTAGAAAGGGATTTAGTCATTCTAACAATTCTAAACAACTAGGTTATGGAGAAAACTATTGTTTTCTTTACCATGGAACATGGATGCCCATAAAATTAAAACAATTCTTTTTAGTTACTAAAATCTTAAAAAGTAATGAAAAAGATCACATCATAAAAACCCAAAAATATAATTAAAAAACACTTATAAAATAGATGAAAACACAATAAAAAACAAATAACAACAATAAAATTGAAAGTAAACATACACCCATTTTTGCTAGAATTCCATAAAACCCCTACATATTAAGAAGACCCTACCTTATTAAAAAAAAGAGGGCCCACTAAGTTCGAAACTCATGGATAAATAACAATGACAACATTACAAAAGACCGAAATTATAAAAAAAAAAACATGAAAACCAATAAGCACCAAACCTCTGCTCTACTATGTGGAGTAATGACAAACCTGTACTATACTATGTGAAGTAGAGACAAAGTGGATGAAATCCGATGTCCATTTGATACCTAAACCTTATAATCTCCATTGGTTAAACTATATTCTCTTGGATCATCTAAGTATAAAGTCTTAAATTTTCATTATATATATATATATGATAACAATCGATTTTGTTGTCAAAATAAAGGTAAAGCTACTCTACATATTAAAATAAAACAATTACTTAAGTGTTGTTGGTGCAATTCAGTAACACCGCTCCCCCAATAATTCGAAAAATATCAACTTGCCACCATTTCTTAAAAATAGAAGTTTGCTTCATGGCTGTGTAGAATTTCAGACCAATCAACAAATTCTGAGATACCATTGTACCTATAATTACATCACATTAACGTTGCTTTATATGTGTTATTGAACTGGTAGTCACTACTTCACAACAATATTACTAATATGGATATGGCCATTGGCCATTACAACAACTTGCCACGAAAGTTACTAGTATGGATATGACGTCGCTGCACAACTAACTTGTAATTTGTCATGAAAGGCATCGAATTTCAGGGATCTGTACGGGATAATCAAAGATGTAGTCAAACCACCCGTTGTCACAAGCGGGTGCAATGTCTTTGTTGACGATCCACGCTGCACTGTTGCATTTGAAGCCACTGTCGAGACAAATCTGCCAGATCTTTTGCCCTTTTTTCATACGACCTTTGGACTCCAAATACTGGAATTGATACCATGTGGACAAAGAAGAAGTATTTCCAAATCTGTACAGAGTCATTTTCGATGGTTCTATGGTCTCAGGAGGCAAATTCAGTCCTTTCTCCACTGCACGAATCACTGCTTTGCCACCGGAATGGATGCACATATGATTAAACGCTCGCTTAAAATCGGGCACATATTCTTTCTCTTTACCCTTCACGAAGATCTTTCTGACCAAGAACTTGCTGGCAAGATAAAGAATCTATTCATAGTAGGGAAGAACTAGAGGACCCAATTGTCGCATGTTTGCCTTGAGAGCCTCCGCAGCAATTTCCATAATGTGTTTGCTGAGATTCACCCCGACTGTTCCAGTCAGATCCTCTTCTTGAAAAGCAGCATGATAGGCCATGTCGCTCACGCCTGCTCTGTGCGTTCTAACGACATGAAGCAATCTATATTTAGCACGATGGCGATCGCTTCTTTTGTTCAACAGAAGCACAGCCCCGCAACCCATTCTGAACAAAATATTGGAAACCAACATCGGTCCATAGTTTCCGAAATACCAATTTTCTATAATATTCTCTGTGCTTAGAACAATTGCATAAGTGCCTCTGTTGGAAGCACGAAGGCAACCCGCCACCAGATCCAGTGAAATTAGGTTAGCGTTGCATCCCATTCCGCCGACATTATAAGTCTTGATATCGCTACGAAACCCAAATTTATTAACAATCATCGACGAAAGCAATGGAATAGGGTTAAAAACACTGCAATTCGCACCAAGAATACCAATTTCATTAACAGCAATGCCAGTTTTGTCCAGCAGATCTTGAACACAGCCAAACATGACGATCTCTGCTTCTTGACGAGAATTCTCATGTGTCAACCTCGGCGGCAAGTAATGCAAAGCCGGAATAACAGCAACAAATTCGCTCACAGTAGCTCTTTCAAGAATCCTTTTCTGAAAATCCACACTTTTTCCTTTGAATTTCTGTGAAATCACAGCATGTTCTATGAAATGATCGATCGAAACTCTCCATTCCTGAGGCGCTTTGTAACAGGACAGATCGAGCATTTAGATTTGCTTTGACAGACAAAAATAGTAAATAAAAAGGGTCCCTAAACCACAAGTTAACCAGAGAAGCCATACGATCGTGGCCATATGATCACTAGTTCTCCAAAAATAGAGCTGGTCGATGACAAATACAAGTGCACCAACTGCCAGCATGGGTAACCAGAACACTGATGCCCTAGATAGCAGATCAGAGTATCCCAACTTTATGTAATTAAAGTTAATATTCTCTGCCAAATCAAATGGCTTATCAGTGCAATCTGCATGCCCGGGTTCCATATCGATCTCCGACTTTCCTGTTACTGCAATAATTAAATTCTTCTTCGTATCTCGATTGAACCTCTCTTCAAGCTATCACACAGATAGTGAAAAATGGCTACGCATCTCGCTTCTTAAATACAGTCTCCAGCATCCAGTTTCTGTAACGTGGCCAACTTGCGTCCATTTGTATTCCACCATGGTGTAAGTTGAACGTTCAAATTCAGTCTTTGAATTATAAATAACATAATAATAAAATAAAATAAATGCTGATGTCATCATTGCCATGTGTCAAGTGAAAACCATATACCAAACTCCAAGAATGACATCACTTCTAATGGCCAATCAGAAGTTTACAAAATAGCAAATTCAAATATTTTCATTAAAATTTAAAATATTTTTTTTCAAGCTGTAAAGTTTAACTTTGGAAAACTAATTTTGATTTTTTGGTGGCAGTAAACTAATAGAAGGTCAAAGGTGGTTGACTAGAAACCGATTACTATATACCTGCTGAGGCAGGTATAAAAATATAAATATAATATTAATTTACTTGTAGTTTTAAAAGGTTGAAGTGAAGTGAAGTGAAAATATTTTCAATTTTCATAAATAGATAATCGAAAAATTTTCAAAATAACATTGAAAATTATCATATTGATATAATTATAATTTGTTCATAAAATGCAATTTTAAAATGATACTGAGTAATATTAATTTGTTATAAGTTTGAAAGAACTTCAATTCTTCCTCTAATTATTTTTAAATGATGGATCATATAATTAGATTATTAGATTTACGATTGATTAAACAAAGGTTTGATATAAATATTTCAAAAAGTTTTAATTATCAATTTTTTTAATCTTTTATTATAGCCAATAAAAGAACAATTCACTTTTTTCCCCACAAAAAAATCGTATTTATGTTCATGTTAGAATGACAAATACATTCATCATTTGTGCATTGCACTTTTACAATTTAACACGATTTCAAAACTCCCAAAAAACATCCACTTATGCCACAACTACCACCTAATTGGTTGATCTTACAATTGGAATCCTTCATGCTTATAAAACAAAATTAATTCTCATTGGTTACTACAACCTAAGGGAAAAGGCTATGTTCTTACTACTCAACAAAATTCACTGTTCAAAAGCATATAGATTGTTCATTTAGGCCACCACTCGATTATCTAGATTGCATCAATCTATAAACAAAATTATACCTAAGTACATTGGTGTAACATCCCCATCCCCTAGTCCGACCAACAGGAGAGGACATGAACTGATTTTGGCTCTCAAAATTCTACCCCATCTCCATTATTATGAGTTTCATAACAATAAAAACGTGTGTGTAGGTGCAAAATAAAAACACACAATGAAAATACATGTCTACACATATCTATCGTGTGTATGCAAGATTAATCATTACAAACATATAAATAAATATCATTACACATCATAAACAAAAGAATACTTATCTTTAACAAAAGAAGATCCAAGCAATTGGTTGTGTAAGAGCGATTTTCCACCCAACCATAGGAACTCTGTAGAGCATATATTCTTTATACTTAGAGGCCACCCCCAATATGGGCTATGAGACCACTAAGGAAAAGGAAGCACCTACATGCTTCTCTCACTCATGCCACAACCCATTCTACTCTCTATGCTTATCCAAAACTCATACAGATATCTCACTCGCCCATCACAACCGTGGCACTCCTTCTAACTACCTCACACAAAACAAGGAAGGCATTCCCCTTCATTGATCCACAGTTCCCTCAAGGAATCCAACCCTTGCAGTGCTTACTAGTTTGTGCAGTAAGAGTCCAATCTATTGTATATGATAGGGGAACCTTCTGTAGCACAAACTGCAGCCTCTCAAGCATCCCAAAAGTAGAAGAATTCCATGAGTAAGGATTCCTAGCTTGCCCAACCTCTATGCTCACCTACAACCATCAATCATTCCTTTCCAAATTCATCTTTGTCTCTAGACTTGAATTTTTGGGTTCAACATCATCTAGTGATGGTCAAGAACAACAATGGAAAACTCTACATAGTGTAGGAAAGCATGCATGAGAGAAAAATGATAGATTGAGTGTTGACTCCAAGGGATCATACATGATGGTGAAAATATAATTGACATAGCTTTTGACCATAGAAGAAAAGTACTACTGCAACTGGCATAACTGTCACTATGCCCATGCTTCAATAACTACATGAAGTGACTTTTCGCACCAACCTCCCACATGCATTGAATGAATGGGTTTAATAGTCAAAAAGAAATTAATTGGATAATTTAAAGCACATAGCAGAGTTTTGTATGAGTTCTAAGGTAGATACTTGGAAGCATAGGACTTAGTTTCCCCATAGGCCCCTCTTCCTCTTCCCCTTTGTTGGAATCATAACCCCTCTAGTGCTCTTTACACAACCATCTTGGACCATTTTATTAATTTCCAGCATAATATTTACATAAATTTCGGATTGGCATGATAAGCCAACCATAGGGTCCAAATTAAAAATATATACATCATACATGCCTAGACATTGGCCTTGAACTCTGCACTAGGAATCCATACTGGCATATTTACATCATTTTGATTAAATACATTCAAAGTCAAAATTGGGGGTATTACAATTTGTAATGATACTGTCAGCAAACAACATTTCCTAAGCAAAAAAATAGTAATTTTAATACACGATCTACTTGTACAGGTTTGATTTTTAATCCAAATTTACCATAGCGTTTTCCAGTTTTCTGAAATCCGTCATTCATTATTACTGCCAAAATTATTCTCCTATTACTTTCTTAAAATGAAAAATCTAATCAGTGCATGAGTCACCTTCCATTTTCAATTCTTGCTAGCTCATTCGGTTAAGGTTTGGGTCTCGTCAACAGGGCGATCCAGGTTCATTTCCCCTTAGGGGTGAACTAGTTGGGAGGAGACACCCAAAATCCAACCAGTTGAGGGTTGGTGTGGCCTAGGCTGAGTACGATCCTCAGGTGATTTTGATGGCTTAGATGGCACTGGTTAATGATTTTTTACACCAAAGGCTACTCCCATAAGACATAGAGATTCTAACAAACAAAACAAAATGAGTCTCCTTCCATTTCCTGAAGCTACAAAGTTCTAGGTTCCTTTAACAGTCCTAAATTTGACATTCGATATGCATGTTGGTTATGCTCCCTAAAAACATGAGTAAATGTTATCTCTTGGAACAAACTTGCCACACATTTGAATGTTTAGGTCTCCAATAAATTGCATGTTGTTCATCCAATTTATCACCATGAGGGAGTCTCCATATACTTGAAGAGACCTCAGGTTCCTATGATTTACTACCCATAGTATAGCATGTAGCTTTTGTTAGCTTACTTCTCTATCGACCCAAGTTCAGATCCCTTGTTCATATACAAAACCCAATATTCGTACCAACTGAGGAGATCTCCATTGACAATACCTGCAACGTAGATGAGGCCTAACCTAATATATCTATGGGGAGTCGCCATAACTAGGTTTCTACAATTATGAGGGGGGTTTCCTTATTACAGCATTATCAGATCACACGACCGAAACCGAGGAACAGAATTTTGTATCATACATTCATTCCAGAAGATAGCCTATTGATCTGTTAACATATATGACAGTATGTAACATAAAGCAGTAACACAAATTAACTACTATTCCATATGATCATAACATTAGATGTCTAACATATATAGATAAGTTCATTCCCAACAGATTGGCTTGGCACATTCAGATCATCTCATTCACAATAGATATGCATTAGACATAAACAAATATATTAAAGACACACAGACACAAGGTCTAATGTGGAAACCCATCTTGGAAAAACCACAAAGGTGCTATTCTTCTGGCATGAGAAATGGTTTAGCACCGTTGGTCTGTGCACTTAGCTTGCAGACTATTCCTTAGATATTCTTTACAATTCACATGTTATTTTCTCGTCTCATGCTCTCTATTTTTTGGTCTCTCTTTCTTTCTTTCCCTTCTTTCTATATTCTATGTTCTATGTTAAGTCCTATCCTGTTCCACATCGTCTGAACACAGCTTGGATTGACTTTATAGCATTTTACAACTCTTTCTCTACCCGTTGATTGATTCTCAACTGTCAGTTGACATGGTGTCTTACTAATTTTACTCATCCCATTACATCTAAAATAAGCACTATCGGCCCAAATTACAATCATGCTTTATTTCCCAAAACCAAACTATTCATATAACTAACTCTTTACCAAAAATAGGTTGAACTCATCATCTTGACCTTCTTTCTTCCTCTTTTGTCACAGCTCCTTCCATCACGGTATTTACTTTTCTTGCAACGAAAATATTCATCTTTCTGAGCAAGATTCTGGCTATCTTTTCTTTTCTTTTCCTAGGGCCAACAAGCCCCAGCACTCAAATGTGGCTCATCTTGAGCCACATTAGTCTACAATTTCGATTAGTGCAATTTTGCTCTGAAAATCTTGAAAGATATTCACGACCTGTTATGTTTCTTGTAGCACCTCTTCTTCTACTATCTTTAGATGTTCCACAAGTTCAGAACTGATATGTTCTGAAGTTGTCATTCCCATCGAACCCAAATTTTGTCGCACCTTCTCATGAATAGGTTGAATAATACCTGTAACCTTTTCTGCTTCCACCTATAGATCTGTGACCCATTCCGTTATTTTATGTTGTTGTGTTCGCAATATGGATACATGGTATTGTAATCTCTTCATATTAGCTTCCTTGGCTATATTTTCCACTATTGTTAGCTTCTTCAATTCATTCTTCAACTGGTTAAAGTATGCTTCAGCAGTGTGCAACTGCTATGTCACCTATTCAAGCTATGTGTCATCGATTGAGGCTTCCCATGACTGAGAAACCCATTTGAACACTTTGGCACAAAATGCCTCTGCCTCCTCAATATTATGCACAACCTCAGTTATTGCCTTCCATTGTTCTTCCAGTACCTTCGAAGGTATATTGGGGGTCATATTTGATTCCAACTCCGTGACTCGCTCGCAGAGGTTCTCGACTATCTAACCTAGTTTAAAAAATTTTACTTCGGAAAACATCTCAGGTGTAATCCCTTCCTCAATGAAACTATTGCAAGTGAGTGTAACAACTGCATCCAGTCAATGCTTATCATCCTGCTAGGTTTTTGCTTTATTCTTTGTTTCCTTGACTGTATTCTTCAGTGATGAAATGGTTTTCTTTAATGTCTTGAGCTGTCCAAATATCACACGCTCTCTTCTTTTCATCTCTTCTACTATAACATGTTGAATAGCATGCAATTGATACATTAGTACTGCAGAAAAATCAAAAGTCACATGACCAAGATCCTTGACCATGGCATTGAGATTTGACGTTCCTAAGTCAATTTCTTGACCAATTACTTGAATCTTTATTTGTGGGGTTATCGATGATGTATCGCCAAGTCTCTCTTTAGATGGCCAGCTTGGTCCTGTGACACAGTCAAATATGGTGCTTGGTCGACCGCTACTCTAACTTATTTTAATGTAGTACAAAGCGTCTGCAGTAAATCTGTAATGATGCTTACCAATTCGGTGTGGAATTCAACCATCTTCTTGCATATTTTATTTGTGACTTCCTCCATGCAATCTGAAATCATGTTATAATCATCATTTGTAAGGCCGACAATTCCAGATGATCTGTCGGCCTTCCTTTTCTTGCGAATCTTCTCAGATTTTTCTGAGTTTTTTCTTTTATCCCCCAACTCTAGATCTGTTGGGGTCGCACTAGATTCATTTTACTGTCGTAGGGAGAAATTCTTGGGCTTTCTTCTGCTAGTGGATCGCCTCCCTCATTTCCATTGTGCTTCTCCGATGGATCATCTTGTCGCGGCTCATCTTCTGTAGAGATTTGATCCTCTACGACATGTACTCTCCATTCTTCATACCAATCCTGAATAATCATGTCAATTTCTTCAACATGTAGTGTTATCACTCCAGGAAACGCATATAGGTTATAGCTCGAGGATGCCTGGTAACTTAAATATTTTTATGGATTTTCTAAATGGATCAAGTCAGGTGACCTATAACAAGACCTCACACTCTCAATACATGCATGAAACTCAATCAAAGATAAGGCTTCTAACTACCATTGTTCAGAGGTTTGATAATATGGTGAAGAGATGGAGAAATTATTATGCTGGAAGATTCATACATAAAACAGTAATATATAAATGGATAATCATAACAAGGAAAGTACTTGCAATTCAAATCATCAACATGTAGATAGGATGGCAGCTATCAGACATCAAATAACATGAATAAACCTAAACAAAACATTCAAGCATAGGCACAGAACAGATAAGAAATGGAAGTTGAACATATGATAGCAAAAGAGCTTATTAGGTCATGAGCAATATGAGAAGCTTGATAATAATAATGGTCAAAAGGTCCCCGAAGTCGAACCATTTCTATAACATAAGTCTTAGGCTTTATAGCCTTTACAAAAATATTCAGATCCTGACAAGTTGGATCTGTTTTTACTAAAAATAGCTAAAAATAAATGTTTTTGCAAAATTAGGTCAAAAACCCTAATTTAACTACTAGTCTATCTAACTCTAACACTTGTTCACTTATTGAACCTTTTGATGACTGCAGTGAGTACTGGAGGAAAGTTGTAACCTGCCTTTTGATAGATAAGCCATTGTTGGTTAAAACATGTAGGGTTTGTGACACTTTCCTCCTTGATGTATCCTCAAAACTGGAACAGACCTTCTCTGATGGTGTTCTTCAGCAACTTTCAGCTTTACACTTCATCCATGAGATAGTTGTATTTTCCAAAACTGTTCTTTTGTGCCAAAATATCTTTATGCGCCTCTTTTTGCTTTCAGTGGTTAAGGAATCAAAATCTCGGGCCTGTTAGCTACCGAAACCTCTGCTTTTGGTGGCTAATGAACCGCTTATGTGTCCTCCTAAGCCACCGAAAGCCCTATTTTTGCAAAAATTGTAATAAACCTCCCAATTCATCCTTTCCAGCTGTGTTGTTGATCTTCTGGCACTTCTTTAGCTTTCCCAATGTTTGGAAAATCAGCAGCATCCTAAGCTGCCTTTGGATTCTGAAGGCTTATTGTTGCTTCAGCTAGGGTTTCTAGTGCAAAGTGAGTCTGAGAGCTAGGGTTTGATCTGAAATTCTTCACCTGCAACCTTAGAAGCCTGATCATCCTGTATATCCTGGTGTTGTCCTTCATAAACCTCTGATTCTTTTTTTGCAGCAAAAAATACCTTCCTTTCATTTCTAGCAGGGAATTATTCAATTCAGTGTTTTTCTTGGTTAACACTACATTAGTTCTTTTTATCTCTCTCTCTAAAACTTCCAGTTCATATACTTGCCTCAGCAACTGGTTGACTCTTTGTGACCTAGGCTTGCTAGAGGAAGCCTTTTCCACTGGTTCACCCTGGTCTTCTTTTGGTGTGGGTGATGGAAGTTCTTCATTTTCTGCTACAACCTACTCTGCTGGGTTAACTTCCTCCTCCCTCTCTTCTTCTGAGTCTGAGTAAGGTAAGTTCAGGAAATTTCCACTTTGTGTTGTGACCTCCTTCTCCTTTCCACTGAAGTCTAAGGTTCTTTTAGCCTGGTTGGTTTTAGCAGTGGGAGAAGGCTAATCCACTATTATAGGTGAGATAGCCCTCCTTTTCCTCTTTCCAATCCTGGGGCTGGTGGATATCTTGGAAGGGGACTTTCCTTTATCTTCTGGCTGTAGGCATGTTTCAAATTCATTCTAGAATAGAAAATATCTCCAGGCTATATTTTTCCTTTGCAACAATTCTTGGACAATAAGTTGTATTAGGCCATGGTGAGATAGTCTTCCTACGATTTTGGTGGGATGGGCCTTCACCTGGTGTGCCATCTTTGTCAAGCTCTTGTGGAGTAGAAGGGTAGGTTTAAGGGGATTCTTCCTGTAAAATGGTTCATCATCTTGAAGAGATATATCATGGCCCTGTTGTACCTGCCTTCACAAGTGATGTAGACCAAAATTGCTTTCAGTAATTGCTGCCACCTCTCCTCTAACCAGATGGATGGAACACTCTTCTTCCATACAATATCTTTGTGTTCAGGTTTTAAATATGATCTGAACTCCACATATTTAGTAATGGCGGTCTTAAACCACTTCTCCCCAGCTCTTGGGAGTTCTGTCACCTCTACAATTAGGGTTTCATCCACTAAGAATTATTCCTTTCCTACCAGTGCCTTGGAGCCATCAAAAGAAAGGGAAATGCTTTTGTAACCTGCTAGTGTGAACCTTGGATTTTCTCACAAAATCTATAATAGCCTGCATCTTTGAAGAACTGGCAGACTTCTGGATGTGATTATAGGTAGTTGATGTCTCCTAGTTCTTGCCTGAGAGCAGGTCCTCCTTTCTTCATCCCTGAATTGTGCTTCTGAGTACCTGCAAAAATCAAAATTCAAATTCTGTGGAAGAGGTTAGCAAGCTGATTTTCAGAGATGCCCTCGAGCAGTAAGGATGCATGTAACAAATGTGGAGTGTATTGAAGGTATGGCGTTGATTCTAAGGGGTTAACCACTTGATAAGTGCTCAAGTGAGATGATGATAGCTTCTGGTGATATCTACGAGACAAACAACCTAGTAATCATTTTTAGGTTGAACTTGGTATTCAGTGGAGGTTTAATGTAGTCATGGGATAGATGGAGGGTATATTAGGGTTTTGATTCCCATCAGTCAGGTCATATCAATAACAACCTCTTTAGCCATCAACTCATGCCTTACTATAGTTTCCATGTCCTTTCGGTGGTTAATCGTGCTAAATCATGACCTGCCTCATGCTGGCGAGTTTGATTTGATGGACAGGTAATCATTTTCTCTTTTCGGCCTTTTCGGTGGTTAAGAGAATCTAGGGTTTAATTCGCTAGCTACCAAAATCTGAGCTTTCGGTGGCTAATGAACTGCTGGCACGTTCTCCCAAGGCACCGAAAACTTTCTTCCAAAAAAACATGTGTAACGAGCCTTCAGTGGTTTAATTTCTTTTTGGATCTCATCATTTGCTGAAAGGCAGGCCTTTTGGTGACTAATGAACTATTTGAAATTTTGCCTAAGCCACCGAAAGTCTCTTTTTCAGAAAACATGATCCACAAGCTTTCGGTGGTTAACGTGGTCCTGAGCCAAAGTTGTTAGCCGCCAAAAGCTGGCTTTTCAGTGGCTAATGAATTGTTGGAATCTTCGCCTAAGCCACCGAAAGCTAAAACTTTCAAGATTTTGAACAAATAGCACACCATGCATTCCAGATTTGTTAATCATCAAAAGATCTTTCATAATAAACCTTGAAATCTTCACTTCTAAAAAAATAAATTATTTGAGCTTGATCTACTGAAAAAAAATAAAAATTGGGAGATAACATCTGGCTCCTACTTGAGGATGGGAACCTACCTGTGAGGTCGCAAGAACCCTAGACCAAAATTCCTTTCCTGAAAAATAAAATAGAACTAAACCTATCTTCTACTATTCCATTGGGCATGGAGTTTATTTTGCAAAAAACAAAGACAACAAAAAGAATAATATTTTACAATAATAATAAGGATTTAAAGCCTCAGATGAAGTAAAGTTTCAAAAATCGCCCATTTACTGGGCCATCAAACACCTCTTGTCCTTCCAGATTTTGCAATTTGAAGGTGTTGTTCTGCTCACATGAGCTATCACAAAAGGGCCTATCCACCGAGATTCAAACTTTCCATGCTTTCCCTTATCTTGTCTAACAGTATCCCATTTGAAAACCTACTCTCCCACCTGAAAGTTGTTTGTCTTTGCCTTCCTGTCAAAAATAGTCTTGATCTTATTCTGATGAGCTTTTGACTTTTCAATCACCTGTTCCCTGACTTGCTGTAATTCTACTAAATCCAACATCCTCCTCTGGCATATCATTTGGTTCACCCTGTTCCTCCTGGAAAAATTTTACTACTGTCAAGATAAGTTGAATGGGAAAAATGGCCTCGGTACCATAAACCAAATTGAAAGGAGAAGTCCCTATGGATCTCTTGTCAGTCACTCTATCAACCCATAGAGAAAATTTTAGCTTAGAGTCCCAGCTCTTCTAATTATTCTCCAATAGTTTTCTAATGATCCTAACCAGGATTTTGTTGGATGACTCAGCCAGGCCATTGCCTTGAGGGTAATAGGAAGTGGAATGTACCAGCTAAATGCCCATGGACTCACACATGTTTACCAATGCCCCGGCTTTGAAAGCTGGTGCATTATCAGTCACTAACCTTATTGGGCAGCCAAACCTGATATAGATGTTCTCATATAAAAACCTCATGATGACCTGGTGAGTGGCATTTCTTGTAGGGACTGCCTCTATCCACTTGGTGAAGTAATCTGTGGCGCCTAGGATCCACTTGTACTGACCACTTGAGAAATCACCTATGAAATCAAGACCCCACTGCTGGAAGGGACCATTCACTACAATAGGTCTGAGAGGAAAGGATCTGAGCTGTTGTTTTCCTATGAATCTTTGGCACTTGTCACAGGCTCTCACAAAGGTACACACATCAGATAAAAGAACAGGCCAATAGTACCCAGCCCTCAGAATGTTGTGGGTTGTGGTCTTCCAGTAATGATGGCCTCCACATGTGCTTGAATGAAACTGATGCATGACCTGAACTGACTCTTCTTTATCTAAGCATCTCAACAAAACACCAGACAGATCTTTCCAATACAGCAGTTTATCAATTATACAAAATTTTACAGACTTAAGTTTAAGAGCCCGTCCTTGATTTAGAGTGAGCCCAGGAGGGACTTCTAACTTTTGCAGGAAATGAATAATACCTGAATACCACTCACATGAGGACAAGTTGTCAGCTACTTGTTGACTGTCATTCTGCTTATGAGCTGCCTCTATTGTTTTTGATGTTGTTTCTGCTGCTATCTCTGTCTGCATGTTAGTTGAAGTTATACCAATAAAATTCATTCCCAACAGATCACAATTTTCTTTAGCTGTGAGCTTAGCTAGACCTTTGCCTTTCACTAACTTGGTGGGATTTACTTCTATGACAAACTCACTAAGCTTGGAAATCCATTTAGCTCTCTTTCCATCAATGTCAGGCTGGGTCAATACATCCTTTACAACAGCTGAAGGGACATAGGCAAGGACTTTAGCATGTAGAATGTAAACCCTAAAATATTTCAATGAATTGATGATAGCATAAGCCTAATTTTCAATGGGATCATATTTTAGTTCGGCATCTCTTAGTGTCTTGCTGAAAAAGGAAATAGGGTGATCAAGGTATCCATCATCGTTTTGCAACAGCACAGCTGCCATGGTGTCATAGGATGTAAATGAAAAAATGCAGAAACCCTTGGTGTAGTTTGGGCTAATCAGAGTGGGAGCTTCCATGATAGCCTTCTTGATGTCTTCAAAAGAATTTCTTGCTTGCTCTATCCATTTGATTTCAGCATCCTTTTTCAACATATATGTTATGTTCTTTATCAACTCAGAAACGTTAGGGATGAGCCTCCTGACAAAATTTATCTTACCTAGAAATGACTGAATATCCCTTTTTGACCTAGGTATGGACAACTTCTGGATTGCTTCAACTCTAATAGGATCAATCTTCACACCTTCAGCGGAGACTATGTGACCTAGGAGTTTGCCCTCACTGAGTGCAAATTGAGACTTATTTGGGTTCAATGATATCCCAAATTTTCTACATTTCAGAAATACCCTCCTCAAGTGTTGCAAATATTCGCCATGGCTGTGGGAGTAAATAGTGAGGTCGTCCAGGTATATAAGCACAAATTTGTCTTTTAATCCTACAAAAGCTAGGTCCATGGCTCTCTGAAAAGTGGCCCCAGCATTCATTGGCCCAAATGGCATTTTGGCATACATGAAAGTGCCCCAGGGAGTGGTAAACGCAGTCTTTTCTTGGTCATCAAGGTGCACAGCAACTTGGTTGTATCCAGAGAAACCATCCATGAATGGCATGACAATAGCCCCTGAGACTCTTTGCAATAGGTGTTCCATCTTGGGTAGTGGATAGTTGTCTTTCTTGGAGCATTTGTTTAGGTTTCTGAAATCCACACATAACCCAATCTCCCCATTCTTCTTCCTCACCACCACTAGATTTGCAATCCATCTGGAATACCTTAGGAGAATTATTATTTTGGCTTTAAGGATATTTTGGATTTCTTTTTCAATCGCAGGTAGGAGGAGAGGAATGATGGATGTGAGCTTCTATTTGAAAGGAATGGTGTCCTTCTCCAGGGGAATCCTATGTTGGATGATACTAGTGTCATATGTTTTCAAGTCACTGTATTTCCAAGCAAAGACACCAGCAAACTCTTTCATTAGGCTACAAAATTTGGACCTCTGATCCACAGTCAATTCAGTGGACAGATTTATGAATTTTGGGTAATTATGGCTACCTATGTTTTTCTCTTGGATGGCAAGATCTTTCTCCTTTTTGGCAGGCTTAAAAGGGACATCATTATGGCCTAGCATTCACATGGGAGATGAATCCCAAATCCCAACTATTGGGAGAGGTTCTATTAAAATCCAGCATGGTGAGTTCAAGAATTTTCTCTATGTGCCCTCTCTTGCAGCAAATCTATTGTATGCTTATCAGATGACTCCTATAGGCTCTCCTAAGAGAGTTACATTTTACTCTGACTCATTTGAAATCACAGAAAAATCTACTGGAAATCTCATATCAAAAGGGTTTGCTAACCATGCCTCAAAGGCATATGAATTCTCTCATTTTTTGTTTGCTTCACATCCAACAAATTTATTGACTCGTGTCAAAAACATGAGCAAGCTATGGCATGATATATTTGGGCATCTCAATTTCAAATATCTCCAGCAACTCCACAATGAAAAAATGGTTGAAGTCTTACCCCTCATCCAAACATCAAATGGAGTATGTCCTAGTTGCTTGGTAGGTAAGCATCTAGAGAAGAGGTATGAAGTTGGGAAGGAAACTAGAGCTACCTATACACTTAATCTGATACACAGCTATGTTTCAAGACCAATGCCTACAACATCAATTAATGGTTCCAGGTATTTCCTTACTTTTATTGACGATTGTTCAAGGTTCTGCTTCGTATATTTCATGAAACAAGAATCATAAGTATTCGAAATTTTTTAATTTTTTAAAGATTTGATTGAGAATGGTTTCAGGAAAAAGATCAAGTCCATTAGATCAGATAATGGAGGTGAAAACATTAAAATAGATTTTCATCATTATTGTGAATCAAAGGGGATTCGAATGGAACACTCAATTCCATACACACCACAGCAAAATGGTGTGTTGAGAGGAAAAATAGATCATTGAAGGAGATGGAAACATGTCTTATCCAAGCCAAGAATATTCCTCTTTCTCTTTGGGTTGAAGCTGTAAATTGTTCGTCATACATACAGAATAGAGTGACTCACAAATTTGTGGTTGGGGCCACTTCTTTTGAAGCACTGCATGGGCTTAATCACAATGTCTCTCACTTGAGAGTTGTTGGTTCCAAAGCTTGGGACAGAATACCCATGGATAAGAGAAAGGCCTTCCAAGACTAGAGTAGTGAATGCATATTGTTGGGATATGTTGAGGATGAAAAAAATATAAATTGATGGAACTTGCAACTAGGAAGTGCTTCATAGAGCGCAGTGTTTAGATTGAAGAAGATCATTTGCTTGATATACCACAATCCAAAGCACAAGAACATATAAAAACTTTTCCATTTCCTTTTGATGATGATATTTTGTCACATGTTTCAGATTCAGATGAAGAGGAATAGGATCAATATGATCTTGATATTGAGGTTGTACCTCATGAGAATCTAGATCCAGATCCCATCCCAAATGAGTGACCTAAGCCTAAATGGGCCATAAAGTTGATTGAAACAACTGGGGATGGTGTTGGGAATCCAGAAGACGAAAGGAGAATAAGGTCACAGTATCAGAATGAGCATGTTTCACTCTCTCACACAACTTCTCTATATACAGAGTGGTGCAACAAACTTCCTGTAAAGTGCTACTTGATGATAGTGAATGATCAACCATTTGGCCTACAAAAGAAAAAAATCAATCATTCCATTCCTCCTCCAAAAAGAAGAAACACATACAACATCCATTAGATCAGAAGAACATTGAGAGGTTCACCTGCATAGCTTCAGCATGTTGTTGCACAAAAGAACCATATTGTTGCATAGTGCTGCAAATTGCAACAAATTTTTTTGCAAGTTATGACCCAAAGAGGAAAATTTTCTCTTAAGTATAGCTTGTTTTTCATTTTCCTGTTTATTTTGAGGGGGGGGCTCCCATGAGGTTTTCCCCATTTTCCTTAGTTTATTAAGAAATTTTATTTTTCATTAGATTGTATGGGTGACTTTTGGCAATTTCCAAGGCCCAAAGTTGTCAAAGTCAGGATTAAGGGGGGTGTCAGCAGTATATAATCCTCCCTTTTCCATAGATAGTCCATTTGATCATCTTGTCTGACTTAGGGATACATTACTATTGTACTAGAGTGTGGGGAACACATATATAGGTTAACTGCCACTTGTTGCATGTTCATGCATGAGTTTATGTGCCTCTGAGACCAATCCCTACATTATAGGAGCCACTATGAGTGCCACCAGCAACCTCCATCAGTTGGTTGTGGTAGGTAGGAAGTTATGCTGAGTCAACATTCAGTTACATTCAATTAGATCATTCTCAGTTAGTCTAAAGCCAGTTTTGCATGGTTGCATGGGGAAGTGGCTCCTTTTTCCACCTACCTCATCAGTTTAACTGGTTTAACTAGTTTAACTGATTGTTAGACTAATTTAGACATCGAGAGTTATACTATTGGATCCCATGCAGTGATTTAGACACTCTCAGTTAGCAATTCAGTCAGGTTTAGTTGGTATATTTGAATCATATCCACATGATTCGAATTCTACTCGTTGTAACAATGTTGTATACTATTGGGAATAATGAAGATTAATGTTGTAATTACGTGATCAATTCTTATCATATTTGTCTAAAATTTGTCTTGTTCAGTGTACATTGTTCTTGATATTCCACTGCAAAATTCTACCTTTCAATTTCTCTTATTTGCATGTAGATCAATGATTCAATAATTTAACATAGTTGAAACTGTGTAGCTAACCACTGGTTTTGTGGGTCTTGTTGCAGATACAAAAATATGGTGAACCCCGACCTAAAATATTATAGTGTTACGAAGCCTTTTGATGGTTTCCTCTGTTATTATGGCATGCTTCTTAATACAATATCTAAGTGCCTCTCCTTGCAAATAAAATTCCACATTGGTGTCTCTTTGTGATTGCGCGTTCTCCTTGTCAAACCAGATATTCTGGTATCTGACTCCTCGGCACGGCACAGGGACATCTACCCCTTGGTAGTCTCGTGGTTCTTCCCATGCAACAAATGAAATTAAAATAAAAAATTGGGAATAATTAAAGGGATTACCCTTTTCCTGTGCATGTGCAACATCTGCTAACAAATCATTTAATAAATATGTCGCCCAATTCATTTGTACACCTGATGCACACTTATCTACCGCAACAATTGTTCCTGTAGTGCACTGGTTCAATCACATCTTTAGCAGTGTCTTGTTGGATAAAATTTTGGACACAAACTGAATGATAGTGTCGTTGATAGAGGCAATGGAAAAGCCTCTCTTATCCCTTGACATATTTTACGTTTCCTTCATTTTATTGATAAAAGTTGTATCCTGGCCCTTCCTAGCAACGAAGAGTGTTGGATCGACTCCTGCAAGAGGAATTCCTGTAATGGATGCTATGATCTGAACGTCTACTGAGATTTTTCGGTTGAGCCAGGGAACTTCTGGAGGTCATGGTTAATGAATCCCATTTTCTTCAAGTTAGGTATAATGTTCGTTGTCACCCAAACTCCTTTGGGTATCGCTAGAATTACTAACTGATACTTGGAATTCTTGAAAAAAAGTAACCTTAGGTGCTTCTGATGTCCTTGGTGGAATATAATCAGGTAGCAGTCTGGCTAACCCAGCTAATGTTGCTTTAGCATCGGGTGGAGGTACTTTCTTTCTAGGTTTGCAACTAGTTTTGCGGCCATAGCATTTCCTTCGTGTTGGGTCAGGTGAATCTTGCAGTAAAACAACTTATGGAATCAGTAGTGACTGTGAAAAAACTTATGTGTGTTCTTCCATGATAGGTGTGGGTGATGGAATCTCAACGCCTGATTCTTTGACAGTATTTATGCTGGAGACAGAAATGACCATGCTTTAAGAAACAATTCGACTTGAATGGTTGCAGACAAACAAGTTTGGCTCAGTGCAAGCTTTAAGTCAGTTGGATACAATGGAATGACCAAGATTTAGCGTGAAGATGAAATATGTTTACATGTTCGATTAGTCATTCACTCACATGATATTGCAATAAATGGAAACGTGGCAGCAAATTCTATCACATGGAGCAATCTTTCTAATCATGTCAAGGAAACTGCCAACCAAATTGTCCCTTCACCTGTTAGTTCAACAGTAGTTATTGTGCATTAATGGAAGATGTGACCAAAAAACACACCGTTGAACTCTTTTGTTACCTCCCATTATTTGTTATCCAAATTTCATTTGCGACAAAAATCTATCATGCGACGACAATTACTCCCTTTTGACATAAAGTCTCATGTGCAATAGACCCATAGTCTATGACAACATTATATACTTTGTGATAACAATTGTTCTCTTTCTACGGACATATAACCTGCGACAAAACTCTTCTCTTACGACAAACATACAATCTATGACAACAATTTCACACTTTGCAAAACACTCACAAACTTGCAACACTCATAATCTTGTGACAAAAACACTCATATTTGTTTTTGAACTATCAGTCAACCAAATTGTGGCTATCCTAATAAGGCTTTAGCCGACTTCCATTCATTATCCCTTTGAAGGGTGTACCATCTAATTTATTCAATTGAACTCCTACTCCTTCTGTTATCTGAATGACAATATATGGTCCTGGCCAATGTGTCTGAAGCTTGCCATGATGCTTCAAAAATTTGTTGTCATATAGGAGAACAATATCTCCAATCTGAAACTACTTACACTTAATATGTCATTCTTGCCAAGCTTTATGTTTCTCCTTCTTGATATTTTGATGATATCCTATGACAAATCGATCTTATTCTATATGTACTAGCTACAATAATCTTTCTTCGATATCAGCAACATCGGTCATTTCCTCTATCCTTAGACTGGGTACAATATATTCCATAGGTATGACAACCTCTTGTCCATAAACCAATCTGAAGGAAGTTTGGTTTGCCAACTTTTTACATGTGGTGCGATAGGCCCATAATACTGCAGGTATTTTCTAATCCCAATCATCTCTTTAAACAATACATATCTTTGTCAATTCATTTTCCAAAATCTTATTGAATGCCTCGACAACACCATTCGCTTTTGGGTGATATGGTGTTGTCTTATGGTGTTGGATATGGAATTCTTCAGTTGGTTCTCAAAATGTGTGCCTTGATCGTTTATGAAAATCTTCGAGCATCCAAATTGGGTCACTACATGGTTGAACAAAAATCTAGCAGCAGTCACAACAGTACAATCCTTTATTGGTGCTGCTTCAGCCCATTTGGTCAAGTAATATATCACAGTGATTATATAACGTGCACCCGTTCTTTTTCTTGGTGGATTAATAGGACCAACAAAATCAATAGCCCATTTGTCAAATTTGTATAAATTTATCTGTGGTACTAGTGGCATCTCATCTCATTGTGACGGTTTTCTAGTTATTTGGAAGATATCATAGTTGCATCAATAATCTTTGGTGTCTGCATGTAGAGTAGACCACCACAATCCAACCTGTAAAATTTTACACACTATCGCTTCATTCAATACCATCAGCCGCTCATGTTCCAAGACACAACGACAGAGGATTTCATCTAGTCCCATATTGTATAATTGTCTAGCAATCAATTCGAAGTCTACAACTTTTACAACTAAGTGTTTCTTCAGTGTTGTACTAAATCCTTTTGGTGCAAACCCTGTAGTTAAGAAATTTATAATATCTCTATAGTGATCATCAAACATCTTGATTGCAAATAGTTTTGTGTCAGGAAGAATATCTTTAAGTACTGGAGTTTGCACTAGATTACAATGGTACAAAGCCCAGGACTCATAATGTTTAAACGAAAGTTCCTGGTTTTAAATATTTTGTTCTAGTGTGTATTAACAGAAAGGGAATCGAAAGGGTTGATAAATGACTAGTAATCAGGCATAAAATAGATATTGATAATTAAATGCAAGAGAAAATAATAAGGATGGCATAATGGTATATAAACTACAAACAATAGATATACATAGGCCAACTTTGAAAATTATATATATGACAACAAACAGTTGGTACATATACATAATGAAAATACTCTTAGGCAGAAAAAAGATTCTAGATAAAAGGTATACATATACATAAGGTTGTTAATGAGTACAACGGATAGAAATGTTAAATTTTCATATGCTAAGCTATATCATTAGTATTTCATTTCGATTTCATAACAAAAGCATATAAACAGGATCATTGAAAGATAGACAAGCACAACCATACAAAAGGAGAACACAAAGATTTATCCTTGGAAAAACCCAGCAAAAGCTTCCTCAATATAGATGCCCCAAAATATAAAAGATAAAACCAACAAGGAGATCAAAGCCTGATCCTCCTCCTTCTCCAGCTACTTCTCTTCTCCACTAATGCACTACACAAGTGAGAGTGTGTGTGTCTCAAATGAGGAGCACCACACCTATATTTATATTCATCCATTCACTTGAATTAACTCATCCGACATGTAGGCTCGAGTTAATCATGTAGGCTCGAGTTACACATGTAGGCTCAAGTAACCACACTGGGGTGCTAATGACCCACCTGTTGCAGCTGCAACAATTCTCCCCAAATTTCTTAAATTTTGGGCCCCTCCTCATGATTTAGCGTTGTTTTTAATCGTTGGATCCTTTGAAACTTTTGGTCATGCTTTAATGTTGGACGATTTTAAAGGATTGACTCTCGGCCTGTTTTTGGAGGTTGCGTGTGTTTGAAATTGTTTGCGTCGCCGATTGTGAGTTTGGTTTTGCTGATGGATCTTTGAAAGGCCACTGTTTCGGAGGTGAAACGTATTTTGACCGCTATTGATTTTTTAAACTGTCCAAACAATCAATTTTCTGTTAATCGGGCATCATACTATGTTAAATCGACGGCTGCTGTCCATTTCCCTTCCACCGTTGCGGCTCCCAAAGCAACTAAGTGCCCGATGTGTAAAGCGCTCCACTCGTCGATGTGTTTCAGCCCTCTAGTCGCATGTTTATAACCTTTTTGCTTCTGTCGTTGCAGCTCCCAAAGCAATTAGCCACCCGAAGTGAAAAGCGCTCCGCCGCCGATGCAGGTCGCTTGTCCATAGCCTTTTCCTTTCCCGCCGTTGCGGCTGTGTAGAGCAATTGGCTTCCGATGCTAATATCATCCGACTTTCGATTAATAATTTCCCGCCTGCGGGTCGCGTGTCCTTAACCTCTTCTTTTCCGTCATTGCGGCTATGAATAGGTCTACCCTGCCGAGGTTAGTGCTCTAAGCCTCCGATGAAGTTCACGTTTCCTGTCGTGGGTGTTTTCCTTCGAACCCATAGTTAGACGAAGTAGTGGTGCCAGCATTTGTGAAGCCTTGTGGTAGTGACGCAGTACATGGCCTTCTTAATGTTTAGCCATTTTTAGTTGATATGGTTTGAATGAGATTCCAATGAATGATGCACGCCGTTTGATTGCAGGTGGTTTCCGGAGATTGGTCAAACTACTGCGGCGCTAAGGGAAATGGACCGTTTGGTAGAGGTATAGCTAAAATCGCAGGATCGCAAGGAGGACGAGTGGAATAGAAGACAAAGCAGTAGCCACCAAGGAACAGACCTGAAAGGTCCATCAGTGACTCACCCAATCATGGGTTTGCGCAGAAAAGGAGGATCTGAAACGTTCAAGGGACTGGAGAGTCACACGTTTGGGGGCATCCCAAACGATCTGCTGTCGTAGTTTAAATATTGGAAAGTTAGAACTTAAAAGGGGCTTTTTCCCTGGAAAAACTGGTAACTTAATGCTTGTAAGAGGAACTATTTCATTTTACAACTAGAGACTGCAAATTTTGCCTGTTGGAGGAAGTGTTGTGTGGAATATGTCAATGTGATTAAATGAGCAATGTTGAATGTGAACTATTTCGTTTTCAGCTGTGCCTCATTAGCTGTAAGAGCGTTCTAATTTATTGAACCTATGTTCTTGTCTGAATGTTCTTCAATCCCTTTTATGACGTCTTTTCCACTATGAGTAATGGAATTTTTAACTGTTGATGAGCTATCTTATCATATATACTTTTCTTCATGTTTATATGTTTGCTTATAAGAACAAGCTATCTGTGATTTGCCATAACACATGAATAGGGGTGCATTACTCATGAATGAATACCTAGCTCTCTAGAGATAGTTTAGTTAGTATTTATTTTCTTGCATGATTTGGATGCTTGTGAGTTCTAAGACGAGAGGTAAGAACCTGCGCATCACATTGTGACTACTCTTTGCATCTTTATCACCTTGCATTGTTAATTAGGAACTTGCATATCATACGTAAGTCAAAAAATACAAAATACACGGTGGACCGGGCCGCAACCGGCAAAACCTTTGTTTTTGTTACTTGACCTACGGTAGTCGGACCGCAAACCGGACGGATTCCCTATACCAAACAGTCACGGGCTAATTGGGAACGTTGACTGGGGAGAATCCCTTGCTATTGTTGCCTGCGAATTTCCAGGCCTCAACACCACCTTTACAAATAGAGGGGACAACCTCATGACTCTTATTAGTTCTTCCAATTAGAAGCATCGGGGTACAAGATAATACAAGTGGTTCTCCCGGTAGGACCATTGGGGACCACAAAAGATACATATAGAATATTCTTCGAAGTTACAATATTTCAACACTCCCCCTTAACGAGAAGGGTATTCTACAACAACATCAACAACAACAATAGTAGGAGAGGAAATCATCAACATCATCAAGGTAACACATCTATAAATCATTGGAAGCTTTTCAACATTATATAGTCTTCGTCTTCAATATTTGATGACGACAACTCTTTAATCAACATCAGCATCTTTTGACCTTTTGATCAGCAACATCTTCAACACTTTGATCTTTCAATCAGCAACATCTTCAGTACTTAGACCTTTCAATCAGCAACAACATCTTCAGCACTTTGACCTTTCGATCAACAACATCTTCGGCACTTTGACCTTTCGATCAGCAACATCTTCAACACTTTGACCTTTCGATCAGCAGCAACATCTTCAGCACTTTGACCTTTCAATCAGTAGCAACATCTTCAGCACTTTGACCTTTCAATCATCACCAATATCTCCATCATTTTGATCAGCAATATCTTCAGCACTTTGATCTTTCGATCAGCAAAGACATCTTCAACATTTTGACCTTTCGATCAGGAACATCATCACATTCTGATTAGTAACATCGTGATTAGCACCATCATCATACTTCAACTCTCGAACAGAATCATCATCATCATATTCTGATCTTTTGATCAGTATGCCGTCATCATCACATACTGATCATCATCATCATCACACTCTGATCTTTCGATCAGTACATCATCATCATCATACTCTTGATCGTTCGATCAATACATCATCATCATACTCTGATATTTTGATCAGTACATCATCATCATCATAAAAACATCATTGTCATGAAAACATCAACATCATCAAAACATCATTATGATCAAAACATTCAACATCATCAAAACATCAAAATATCATCATCATCACACTCTCATCTTTCGATCAGTACATCATCATCGTCATAAAATCATTATCATCAAAACATCAACATCATCATCATCAAAACATCAACATGATCCTTCCTTTCAGAATTACGGGATCAACATGTATGTGGTACTCAGACAATCCTTCCTGTCGGAATTACAGGATTTAGGTCTTTACGGAGTTACTAATGATCCTTCCTTTAGGAATTACGGGATCAACACATTTGTGGAGCTCAGAGGATCCTTCCTTTCAGAATTACGGGATTTAGGTCTTTACAGAGTTGCTAACGATCCTTCCTTTCGAAATTACGGGATCAACACATTTGTGGAACTCAGACAATCCTTCCTATTCGAATTACGGGATCAACACATCTGTGGAACTTAGACAATCCTTCCTGTTGGAATTACGGGATCAAGTCTTTATGGAGCTACCAACGATCCTTCCTTTCGGAATTACGGGATTTAGGTCTTTACGGAGTTACTAACGATCCTTCCTTTCAGAATTATGGGATCAACACATCTGTGGAACTCAGACAATCCTTCCTATTGGAATTACGGGATCAATTCAATGATCCTTCCTTTCAAAATTATGGGATTTAGGTCTTTACGGAGTTACTAACGATCCTTCCTTTCGAAATTACGGGATCAACATAGTTGTGGAACTCAGACAATCCTTCCGATTGGAATTACAGGATCAACACACATTCTCGAGTACCGAAGTCACCGGATCTATTATGAACCGAGGTTCAAGGATGATACAATCCTACTACCTTCTCAATGACCGAAGTTCACTGGATCCGTTATGAACCAAAGTTCAAGGATGATACAATCCTGCCACCTTCTCGATGACCAAAGTTCACCAGATCCATTTTGAACCGAAGTCCAAGGATGATACAATCCTACCACCTTCTCGATGACCAAAGTTCATTGGATCCATTTTGAACCAAAGTCCAAGGATGATACAATCCAGCCACCTTCTCGATGACCGAAGTTCACCGGATCCATTCTATACTGAAGTTCAAGGATGATATAATCCTGCTACATTCTTGATGACCGAGGTCAGTGGATCACTTCTAGACATATGTCCCAGGATGATACAATCCCTCTTCATTCTCGAATACTAAGGTCTCTGGATCACTTCTGGACATATGTCCCAGGATGATACAATCCCATTGCAACATCACTACTCCCCCTTTCAAGGAAGGTCTTTCCAAACCACACCAAGCTTGTCTCGAAAGTGTTCAAACTTTACTCGAGACAGAGGCTTCGTCATCACATCACCATCTAAACCATCATCATCTACATCTTCAGTATGTGAATACTGAACTATCACCATCTGTATCTCCAGTATGTGAATCCTGAAAGCATCATCTATATCTTCAGTATGGGAATACTAAAACATCATCATCTGCATCTTTATCTTGTATGTAGAAATATCGGATTTCTATGTGTTACGATGGAACACAGGGTTCTCTGTTATCACAACTCTCGTTATCACATAGAATCAATGTAGTATCCATCTTCAGGTCAAGGAGACCTGATATTAGCTTCCGAAGCCATATGGCTTCACAACTTAGCAGAGCAATCTGCTATGTATTCTGCTTTTGTTGTTCTAAGAGAAACACTGGACTGTTTCCTGCTAAACCATGAACTCATACCAGACCCCAAACAAAAGCATCTACCTGATGTGCTTTTCCTGTCTGAGATACTTCCAACCCAATCTGCATCTGTATAGCCATACAATCTGTAGTCATGTCTACCATCATAGTATAGACCAAGGTCTATAGTCCCTTTCATATATCTCATCACATGTTTTGCAGCTACTAGGTGAGCCCATATTGGTTGAACAAGATATTGACTTAAGGTGTTCACAACAAAACAAATGTCTGGTCTGGTATTTGTTAAGTCCATCAATGACCCAATGATCTGTCTGTAATGAGTCGCATCTACTAACTCTGATGAGTCATCATCTAACAGCTTCAGGTTGGAGTCCATGGGTGTGGCCATGGCTTTGCATTCCAACATATTTAATCTCTTCAATATCTCTACCGCATACTTTCCTTGGTTGAGAAATATTTCTTCTGAACTTTGTCATATTTCCAAACCTAGGAAATAGTGCATTAACCCAAGGTCTTTCATCTCAAATTCTTCTGCTAGTTTCTTCTTGCTTTCCATGATTAGTTTCTCCTTCCCTATCAAGAATAAGTCATCCACATATAATAACATGATGACAGGTTCATCTTCTACAACCTTGAGATAAAGGTTAGGATCAGCTTTACTCTTGGTAAAACCCATAATTGACAGGAAACTGCCATACCAAGCTCTGGGAGCTTGCTTCATGCCATAGAGGCCCTTCTTCAACTTACATATATGAGTCCATCTATCTTCAACTTCAAATCCTTTCGATGTAAAACTCTTCCCCAATCATACCATTAAGGAAGTATTGTCTTTACTTCATCATGGAAGAAACTACCATCATAGTTCTGAAGGAAGTGTACCTTGCTTCCTGGAGTAAGTGTCTCTTCAAAATTAATTCCCTCTTTCTTATAGAAACCTCTAGCCACAAGTCTTTCCTTACTTCTATCAGTGACATATTTTATCTTGCAAATCCATTTGTAAGATACCACATGCTTGCTTTCTAGTTTGAGTACTATATCCCAAACATCATCATAACATCTTCCATGAGTTCGTCTTGTGAGATCATCAACATATCCTAGTCTTCTGCATTCAACTTTGAAGGTTGGAACCCACTTTACTCTTGGTAAAGTCTCGATCCATCAGGAAGCTGTCCATCTTGACTGAGTTCCATCTTGTCATACATGAACGTTCCCCAAGGAGTAGTGAAGCTTGTTTTCTCTGTATAATATGGATGTATTGCAATCTGATTGTACCCTAAAAACCTATCAATCATTATCATCCTTTGAGCACCAACAACTTTCTGTAAAATTTGATCAATCTTTGGCAATGGATAGTTATCTTTCAAAAAATATATATTCAAATTTTGAAAATCTACACAAAGCCTTATTTCACTTTTTTTTTACGTACAGGAACTAAATTTGCAACCCAAGTGGAATATCTGAGAGAATAATAATATTTGCATATAAAAGTTTTTTAACCTCTTTTTCAATAATTGGTAGCAAAACATGATTAATTCTCATAAGCTTTTGTTTGAAAGGTTTGGTATTGGGTTTCAATGGAATCTTGTGTTGAATTATGCTTGTATCATATATCTTCAAATATTCATAAGACCATGAAAAGATGTCTATAAATTCCTTTAAAAGTTTAATATATCTTTTCCTTTCTTCACTTGAGAGAGCCTTAGAAACTTTTACCATTTCAGGCTCATTTTTGTACCAATGTTGCAGTTGACAACATTCTCTTCAGGAGACTGCATAGTGCACTTTGATAAGGTATCATCTTTTGAAAATGATCTCTTAAGAGGCACTAAACCTTTGGGAATAAAATTTCCTTTTATCTCAGTGATATTATGATTAACAATTGAATTTTCTGAAAAAGAAGGAATCTGATATGTTTCAATACCTTCATCTTCATCAATAACAGAAGTAGAAAATTCACCTTCTAATTCAAGAAATTTCTTAATCTCCATATCATCGTTGAATACTCTCCAATGTTTGATATTGTCTAGTACTGAAGATCTGTACCTTACTCCAATTAGATATTGGAGATGTGACACTTTTGGAAATTTAAAGTAAGTTGTTGCTAAAGCCATTGAATATGTTGTTTGATTATGATCTCTTTGGATGAAAGAAATATTAAAATCTAGGAAAAAATTATCAATTAGATCCCATACCTCATTTTGGTATACTTTTAACAATTGTTGTTTGACCTATTATACATTTTTCGCCTGCTGGACAATCAATTCAGAGTCGCCAAATACAGTAAGTTGTTGAATATCTAGATCTTTTTCAACTCTTAACCTAAGAATTAAGGCTTCATATTCAGCAATATTATTTGTTGTTTGGAATTCCAACTTACACATTAAAGAAATAATATCTCCTCCATGTGAAATAAGCACAATACCTGCTCTTGATCCCTCCTTACATGATGAACCATCAAAATACATTTTCCATAGATCATTATGAATTTCCATGTTAGGTTGAGTAGTATGATCTTTTTGAATTTGTAAAATACCTTCACAATCATCATTTAGATGTAACATGCAAGACCCAAAATACTCTTGAACTGAATAGATTGGATGATTAGTAGGATTCTTATTATCACTTAGCAAATATGCAAGTTACACTTCTCTATAAATCCTTCTGTACTCACCTCCAAATACTGGTATGGTAGCATAAGAAAGATCCATTTGTAGGGTTCCCCCTACCCTATTTTCCCATGACCTTGACAACAACATACCAAATTTAGGGGAAATATCTACAATGAAAACATCCATGAGTACGCTTTTCATTTGCACCTGTATAGGGCTGACCACAAGATATTTAATTACTCCAAGACATTTTACTGCCCTAGAGTCAAAACCATAAAGATCGTGATAGGGTTTAGTGATAGTAAGCCCTAAAGCTTCCATAACTACCATAGGCTTGAGATTATGTGAAGCACCAAAGTCTGGGAGACAGTTATGCAACATTTGTTCATGAATTGTACGAGTAATATAAAATGGAGGAGGGTACTCAGATTTATCATCTGGATGATCAAATGTCTAGGAACAAAAAATAATAGTCCAATTCTCATCTTGTAAATTAATCACATCGGAAGGAACAGAATTTGTTGAATAATTTATAATTTTGAGAGCAGACTCCCTATATGACTAATTTTTAATCAGCTCAGTTAATGGAATAGGAATCTTGATCTTATTAATTTCATGTTCCAAACTGAAACCAACAATAGTTATTTTGACTTATTCTGTGTCCACAACTTTATCTCTACTTCCTTGTAGTTCTTGTTTCTTTTCAAGAGATAATCCTTGTTTTGCAGGAACATTCCTTGCATTCATCTTACCCGGTGTTGTTTACTTCATCCCAGATCTGAGACCATATTACTTCTACTGCATATCTTGATAATTTTTTGGCATATATGACCCTTGCTCAAAGTTATATGTTTCATGATAATCAACCATTTTTGCATAATGGTAATCAGATCTAGTTAAGAAATGAGAAGAAGACATGTCATCCAATTGATCAATATCAAGCTCTAAATCTTCAACTTCCACTTCATCTATTTCATAAGACTTATCATCTTGTATCAAACTGTTTTGAAAGGGAAGCTGTATTTTTTGGTCTTCATTATTTCTTCTGTCTCTAGGAAAAAACCTAGGATTAAATGGCCTTCTAAATTGGTTTGGATTTTTATTATCATTATCCTGGACAAACTTATTTTGATTACTATTTTCTGTTCCCAACCTACTGATTTTTGCAGATAGACTTTTAATGAGTTTGGTCATATCATCCATTGGACTATCGGCTACTTTTGTCCCTGAAGTAGATGGTGACATTTATTTTTTCTTTTTCTTGTCTTCTCCATGATAATATGACTTATTCCTAAACTTATTGGCTTCCATCAAATTTGATTCCACCTCTAAGACTGCTTCTTGCATGTTTACTAAAGTAATGGCTCTTCTTTCCCTCAGCAAAAGAGAGAATTCAACATCAAAAGAATTAGCATAGGTTAACTTTGCAGATGTTTCAGTAGGCTTGATTTTTGCAGGGATTTTACTATACATTTTATTAAAACATTTAGTAAAATCAGTGATTGTTTCCCCATGCTTTCTTTTTAAGGCTCCAAACTCAGTAATATAATAAAGATAATCCTTAGTATCTCCCTATTGCCTCATAAAAACTTCTTCCAAGGAATTTATCCCATCGATTGAATTTGGAGGTAATTCTCTAAACCATTTGATTACTTCTCCATCTAAACTTTGAACAAAGATATGCATCCACACATCCTAGTGTTCTATATTTTGGTTATCATCGTAGCTAAAATAGGCATTCCAATGTTCTTCTCTTGTAACCGCTCCCTAACCATTGAATATTGGGAGATACTTATGGTAATCACCACCATGAAGAGCATTTAGAGTTTGGGGTAATACTAATGGGGCATATCTAGCAGCTACTATAGTATCCATCCCATTAGGAGGTTGAGCTGCAATATTTGGATTAGATTGAGCAATGGGTGATTGAACTAATGTAGTAAATGGTTTTGTTTGTAAAATTTATGGTATTTTGATTCCTATATGGCTGATAGGAACTTTACTAGTCAGAAGTGTATAAGGTGATGGAAAAGATTTTGAGTAACCAAATTGTTCAGAACCTAAAATCTCTTCTTTTATATTACCAGTTGACAAAGGACTCCAATAGACCGTGAAGCTATCAAAATTACTAGGATTCTGAAATTCAAGGATAAAGATAGATAAATATTCCTTCCTTTTTTATTTTTCGATTGTAGGTAAATTTGAAGAAGAAGGGTGATGGATAAATTCACTTGATGACTAAGAAACCGATGTAGCCTCTGATGTAGAATTAAACCTTTTTCTAGCTTCCCTCAACAATATCTCTGGATCTGAAACAATTGGATGCAAAGGAGATTAAGGATTTCCCCTAGTTCCTATTCTCTGGGAAGCCATTGTGATAATTGTTGACTGCTAGTGAAAATGTGGTCTACAATATTTATGACTTTGTTCACCTTCCAAAATTAGATTAAAGAATACCCAAGGAAGTCTAATTTCGTTTCTCCATTACCCGACAACGACGCCAAAAGATGTTAGTATTGTATTTTGCACTAGACTACAATGGTACAAATCCCATACATCTCATAAGGTTTAAACTAAAGTTATAGGTTTTAAATATTTTGTTTTCTAGTGTGTAATAATAGAAAGGGAATCGAAAGGGTAGATAAATGACCAGTAATCAGGAATAAAATAAATACTGATAAGTAAATGCAAGAGAAAATAACAAGGATGATATAAAGGTATATAAACTACAAACAGTAGATATACATAGGCCAACGCTGAAAATTATACATATGACAACAAACAGTTAATACATATACACAATGAAAATACTCTTAGGCAAAAAATCATTTCGGATAAAAGGTATACAAATACATAAGGTTGTTAATTAGTACAAAGGATAAAAACACTATCATTTGCAATGTCACAACAAAACGATATCAAAAACATTGATTTGTATATGTATTTAATCATAAGTCAAAGTGGCTCATAATACATATTGCATCCTCAATATAATCTTGAAAATATACTTAAAGAGTTTAAAATAAGTTTTCATACTTGGTACATACAAAATCCCCTTTCACGACGCTCGGTTATCAACAACACCTTCCCCTATTTGATCTTTCTATATTTATACAAAAAGAACTTCCTAGAAACTGTTTGTAGATCCAAAATTATAGGATCAAAGGAGTCTAAAAATAGATATTGCTAATTACATCAGTAAAAAGAGTTTTAAACACAAACTATTTGTTTCCATCTAGATAGTAAACTTATGACAGATTGACTTCAAACTTTTTTCCATGAAGATCATCAAAACTTATATTGCCATCATGTCATAGCTGAATGGCAGCCTCTGTGAGTATAGCCATACTATCTAACGCCTGGGATATCCTCTAAAGTTGACTGAGTTCCTCCTCTATAACTAGCACCTTTTCCTATAATTCTTGGTTTTGCTTGAGTAATTTAGCATTTGCTTATTTGGCCATGTTTCTCCTCTTAACTGCTTCCTCAGTAACCTATGCCAATTCTGCATAGTTTGATTTTATTTCTTCAATATCCTTCCTTATCATATGGTTTTCACTCACGATTTAATCATTAATTTTATCTAGATGTGAGTTTTGAGCCTTAAAACCTTCGCTTGGATACGCAAGTACAACACCCAACGCGACAGACGCCACATCGACATGTACATGAAACTCTTTCTTCTAGTCTAGAAATACTAATATGAGTGTTGTGACCATCTTGTTTTTAAGAACATCCAGAGTCTATTGACATTGTTCACTCCACTGAAACTTGACATCCTTCTTTAACAATTTCTCCATAGGGTCAGTCACCTCTACATATTCTTTGATAAATTTTCAATAGTACCCCATATGTCCTAATGTAGTTCTCAATTATTTCACTGTCGAAGGTGGTAGGTCGACAATAATTGCGATCTTTACAGGATCCATCAGCATTCCATCACGACAAACCACATGACCCAACAAAATGCCAAAGGGGCACAAAAAATGCACTTATTTAAGTTAATGGAAATCTAGAACTGTCGACATCACTCCAACATCATTCTAAGAATTTGGATGTGATCTCTTACTAGCTCAAATACTATCCAGTCATCAAAGTAGACTTCAAGGAATTTATGAATGAAATCTTTAAAAGCAGCTACAACTATCCTAGAAAAGATAGTGTTGGAGGAGCTAGTCGGTTAGCCAACTAGACTAGTTAGCCGACTAATTGTAGATTAGGTCGGCCCTCAGCAGCTATATCGATTGAGTGAACCGACAAGTAGTTATTATAATTGTTTTGTAAATGTATATAATAGGCTATTGAGCCAGATATAAACTTGGTTCTATTTGATGTATGTATGAACCCACATGTGTTACTGTGTAATATAAGTTGTTATTCAAACTACTATCTTGGTCTCTTGTCTTTGTTATGATTATATGATTCTTTATGTGTATTATTGGTAACCTAGTGATCTGAGTCATTACAACAGATAGCAGGAGCATTATTGAGTCCAAAAGGAATTACCATATACTAGAAACATCCCCATTCTGTCGCAAATGTTGTCTTTTGTCGATCTTCCTTTACAATTTTGATCTGATGGTAACTAGAGAACCCATCAGTAAATGAATATAATTCTTGTTCCTCGACACTCTCTAATAGTTCAGCTGTAAACGAGGTCGGAAATGGGTCATGCAAACAGGAATCATTTAGCTTCCTCAGGTCGACGAAAATACGCACTTCACCATCATTTTTGTTATTTTGTACTACCCTAGGGATCATCCGTTCGAAATATTCAACATGTTCTATAATGCCCGCATCTAAAATTATGTCTAACTATGTATTAAATTTTTCTTTGTACCTTAGATTGAGTTGATATGGACGTTGTTTAATAGGCTTTGCATCGATCTTCAAGGGAATACTCATTTCTCTAAGATCTCAACCAATTCCCTTCATTTCTAAAAAATTAGTGGGAAATAGATCCAAAAATTCGTGTAGTATGTCTGTAATCTTCCCGATGGTCTCATCATCCCAGTAGTCTCTAATATTAGAAAACTTTGGGTTCTCTGGAGAACCAACATTCACTTTCTTTATTTTCAAAGGATTCAGAGAATTGTTGCTTAAAATAAATGATCCTTCTATTGTGTGAGTACCCCCGTACTCAATAATATTTATGTCACGTGGATCATCATCATCAGGTTCACTTATTACATTGTAGTGTTTCGTCCAATGTTGGACTGTTGCGCTGCTCTGATGGAAAATTGTCATTGATACAATAATATATTCAAAGATCTCAGTCTTGATTACTTGTAGAGCAATATCAATTGAAGGATGATCATCAACAAATTCAAACGTATGCATGAAACTGGTAGCTAGTTATTCCCACTCAATTGTTCCTCATCACAACTCAACAGATGTAGACCAGTTCCTCGGTATCATGTCCAAAGTATGCATAAATGGATGGACCCATTCCCATCAAAATGAAGTCTCCCATGTTGCGCAACAATGCTCAATATGTTCGACAAGATTAGTCAGTCTTATATATTTTGAACCAGTAAAGAGCATATTTTATCCAAATTAGACTTCCAACAGTCTTCGGTATTGAGGCCATTCTGAAACAGTCTGCTTGTACGCAACCCACCATCTTGTAGGTGTAGCCTTTAATACGAAGTCCAGGGATACTGAGCACTGAGGTTCTACTACTTTCTCTTCAAACTCTGTAAGAAAATATTCCAAGTTAGGGAAACCTTCATAGGTAGGCAGATCGCATACCTCGGTACCTACCCATCGCATTGATTTTGTAATTCTTGCTCATTTTTGCATTGATACTTCATGGAGTCAATTATTCCAATTCCCCAAAGCTTATCCTAAATCTAAAGAGAATGAACTAATGCTTCTCCAGCTAAGTTTTCCATTGGTCGACGGATTCACATAATCATCCATCACATAGGTAATATTGTAAATATGGTCTAAGTGGTGCAACATACCTCTAGCCTTCTAGAGGATCAAGTGGTGCAACCACACTTAACTATGTATCCTCAAATGTTAATATCCTCTTCTTAAAACTAATATGTAACCAGGAATATTTCACCTTCTGCGGATAGAAGTTGTTCCTCTAGTCTGAATGGTTCAGATCCAGGACAAACGAGTGAACGACAAAGGATGAAGACCTTCCCTGGATATCGTAGACACCTGGAATGTTGCTTCGATAGTGAACTTGTGTACCTGCAAATAGATCAAACATGCAAACACATCAAAGCTACCAGAAAATCATCTACGTATCCATGTTAGTGACTAAGGAATATAACAACATGTACATGCGCAATTAAAATAATAGTGATGTGGGATGAAAATCAGCTTTGCATTAAGATGTATGGAGAAGTTTACAACCAATGAAGCCTTAGTGTCGATAAGCATCTCCACGAAACAAACACTTCATCCCCATAAGCTCTAATTTTGCTCTCTATGCTCTCCAATGGCTTGGGCCAAGTGATCAATCCAACAGCATAACAATACCTCTATAGTTCTCCCCCTCAACCATGGACATGAGCTTGTATTTATAAGGCTCAATGGATAGGAATGGTTGAGAGATTTGTGGATGAGGTGGCCTCTAAGATCCTATGATGGGGGATCTCGAGCTCAACTGACCCATAATGATAGGGATAAGGGAGGACACGAGGCTCATGATCTAGAAGCCTCAAGAAACTTCTTTTTTTTCCATTTTACCCAGGGTACTACTTTTATCCTCTTATGACAGAGTGGTTTAGATAAGAAATGCTTATGGACTAAAGGCCACAAGCAGTGGCACTACTTATGGTAAACAAGATGCAGGCAGGGCAAGCAAGGTACCGCTCATGGTTCACATGGAAAGCGCGGTGCTGAGTATTTTCATGTAGAATTGACAAACAACATGGGGTTTCCACTCTAAATGTTGGGATTAAGGGAAAACATGTAATTCAAAGGTCTTATCACATGGCAGTGACAAGATTTGGGTATAACAAAATGCCCCCCAAAGCGTGAGTCTTAGAGGGATATGATAAACGAGATCTTTGAGAGAACAAGTTGTCACTTCAAGGTGAAAATGTCAGCTCGATCAGAGCATGTTGTCAAGTAGGCATCTGTAGTACATCAATATTTTTTACTCATGGACACAAGTAACCAATGTGTGGCTGCAGACCAATACAAGGCAGATCCATGGGAGGAATAAACAAGCATGGCTACTAGAATACAGTGTAGATCCATGTGATAGAGGACTCACACTTGGAGATAGCTACCAGACATACAACATAGATCTATGTCATACAGACACAAATTTGAGCATAGCCATGACCATACAAATGTGGATCCATGCTAGATATACAAAACTCCATCGCAACCTGGGGAAAGCAATGAGCGATTAAACAAATACCCAGGGTCTTCATCTCACCTTCCACAAAGTACGATTATATCCATGTGATTACAATGATCTAAAGTTGAACATGGTAGAAACCACTTGATTACCAACAAATGATGTGAACCGTTAACAAGTGCAAGGGAGATCACCATTGATGTCAATGATTCCCAAGGTACCCTAGTACAATATACTGAGTGTGAATAGATGTCCTGATGTCGAACACCTAGTCGATTCTATCGATCAAAGGTCAATGATGTGAACCTATGTCGAGAGTGAGAGAATCTGTCATTAAGGCATATAGATCTCAAGGTACTAAGTTTTTATTTCTAAGACTATTTCCCGAATGATGAGCTGATTTCGATGGGGATAGTCTCATAGAAGGAGGGCCATGATGAATCCCACATCGACGACATGAAACTTGGAACATAGTTCTGGAATGATGTGAATGTAGTAACCATAAGACTAACTCAAAAAGTACTGAAACGGAGACCATTTTGACTTCAGAGAAAAAACTTCTTCCACTTCCCTTCGAACATTGGTTGGCACGACAAAAGACTTGGCAGCATGACTAAAAGGGACAAACACACAATGCAATAGTGGACAATGCATTCTTTTGAAAGACTCAAAAGGAGTGGCATGACTCATGAAAGTGGATCGTCACGGATACCAGCTGAATACCCAATTGATTGTAATGATATGCAAACAAGTGCCATGTTCAAAGGTAATGACAAACTACTGCCATTTATTTGCAAAATGATTCCCTTCCCATTTCCCCCATCATGGTTGATGAGTGCCTGTTTTTGGTTTTACGAGTTCAAAGAGGGTAACAAACACTCGGTATAGCTTGTTCGAAGACAAGTCCAAACTCATATGTTTTACAAACCTGAGAGAGGAGGGGTTCGTTCCCAAAACGGGTCTCTCAATGTTTAATTTAACAAGTCCAATGAAAGAAAACTCGGTATCATTCATGTTTAGAGAGTCTGAACGACCACGGAAGAAGACTCCAAAGGGGTCCTTTTTCGTATGATTTAGTCCCTAAGGCCCGAAAAAGTGTAAAATCATACCTTAGACAACTCTTCGAGTAATGGTTGGTTGGAGTGTTCCTTTTTCGTAAATAGTATAACCGAACCGAAAAAAGAGATAACCTACCATCGGAGAGACAACTCTTCAAATGCTTTAATGAGCATGAAGAAGACAAGATCACTCGACAATCTTTTTCGTATTTAAGGAGCCCAAAAAGAGTTTAAAGAATACTCCATTAGGTCTCTTTTCACTATGAAAGATTTTACGAGCCTGAAAAGAATCAGAAATGGACTCGGACCTTTGATACTTAGTTTCGAGAGCGTGATCAAAGTGTCGTTAAAAACGCTCGACGACTTTTTCCGTTTTATGGTAGTACGAAAAAGTCAAAAACGAACTCCCAATACTTTACTGCTACTGTTCTTCTATCCTACAATGACTCAAAACAAGTGTTAAATGCACCAATAACTAACATTAAGGGATTACAACAAATAAATTTCGAGTAATAGGCGATTTTAAATCAAAACTATAGCATGTCAAACCCAAAAATGTGTATAAAAGTCATGTAAATAGTGAAAAATCAAATCATTTTACTATTTACCCATAGTGGAGTGCATTTGGAGCACTTTCCTAGTCAGATCTTCAGTTGCTGATATTGGGAGTTTTCACCGTCGGATTCAAGCGTCGTCCATTCCAGGTAATAGTTCAAACCCTACTCTTCCTTTTCATAGTCTCAATTTTGATTTTGAATGGTGTTTTGGGCTTGGTTGGTAAGTCCTAAAACCATGGGAACGGGCACCGTGCTTATCCCTTGCGGGATACGCAGTACCTCACTAGAACCGCTCCAAAAACAAAGCACACAGGCGGTGCCAGTCGTGACGGTGTAAAATTGTTAACACAAGCAAAACTAGATCATTTCTTTGGATTTAAATGATTAAGAATGATTCTAATAGGTGTTATGATTGTTTTTGGCAGGCTCTTGCTGATCAAAAATGGTAATATGGAAGGAAATACAACATGATAACGATGACGCTTTCTCCAAAAGGAATGTGGGATGCATAGCCGCATTACAAGACTGTGGACTCCTAAAATTCTTCTAGACTCCCAGTATGGTATCACACGAGCGGTTGCTTGAGCATATACTCCGGATGTGGAATCCGGAGCAACAACACTTTGATGTTGGGGCTCATATTCTGACAGTTGAGGTAGAGGATATCTACTTCTTGACTAGACTTTCGAGACGGGGTGCCCCCATCTCGCTGACAAGTTCCCGAGGAGGGGATATTACCACACAAGAGTTGATAGACTGTCACTGTATCCCAAGGGCGAGGACATCGGGGAAGAAAATCCCCATAAAGGCAGTGATGGATGGACCTCTACGGACTGTCTTGTTTACTATGCAGTAAGTGGCGAGAAGCCAGGGAGTGTACCAGGCTTCTAGGGAACACATGCTATATGCCATAGAGGCCATGGCACCTACAGTATTCAACTGGGCGGAGGCCCTGCTTCCGATATTCAAGGACCAGCTAACTAAGTGTCAGCAGGGGGAACTGAAGCAGTTCAGTTTTGGTTCCATTCTAGCCTGCTTCTTTTTTGTGTAGGTACCAAAGATGAGACCCCAAGTGGTCTTTATAGAGCTGAGAACGCGGGAGCCTCGCATGCAGAGGTGGGTCCAGATTATGGCCCATACTGGAGCGGGCGGGGGGAAGGTGAAGTTCGGTGACCCATTCTTTCGATCCTCATGGTGGAGTATTATGCTTATGCGGGTACGGACTTTAGTAGATACTCTGACCTACCACTCCCACCTGGTGGACAGTGGGGTGACATCGATAAGAAGCAAGAAACCTTAAAATGGACATAGTGTTTTTATGTTTTAAATGTTTTATAATTTTTATGTTAAGTAACGAGACCTGAATATTTTCATGCAGACGTTGGAGCAGCACGACCTGGGGGAGATTCCCCATTGGATAGATGAGCTGGAGCCTACTTTGTACCGTAGGGTGATGATGTGACCGGGGAGTTAGAGGAAAACCTAGAGAGGTTGACCCTAGACATCGCTAATGCTTCCATTGACGACCTCCCTCTGAGGTATCAGAGACCTACAGCAGGAGTCCTGGGTCAGTTTAGTAGAGTGCTACGTAGAGTAACCTGGGCAGTGATGTGCTACCACAAGCATCACTAGACGTTGTATGCATGAGATATCTACTGAAAGCTAATAGCTTCAGGATTTTGTACGGTGATTTTTACCTGAAAGCCTACGTGCTTCAGATGAGGTCTCATGACCTATTTTTTGTAAACATGTTCATATATGTATATATGTATATATATATATATATACAGACTTTTACCTGGTGTTTATATGTCTCAAATGGTGGATGTATTTTACATGAGTTTTATGTGTCTTTAATTGTTTATTTACAATGAACCATGTTTGATTTTAACGTCATGAATGGGCAATATGCCAATCTAGGATGTAATTAGCTAATGAGTCAGCAACTACATTATGTTCCCTAGGGATATGCCTATAAGTGATGGTTTCAAATGACCTTTTTAACAAGAGTACCCTCTGGAAGAGGCAGAGAAACACAGGATTTATAATGGTATAAACATGGTTTAGATGATAAACTAGGAGTTGTGAATTCATCAAGACTACCAGATTGCGAACATCTTGGGAGGTAGCTTCAGTGAGAAGACCTATGACTACTCGATACTCAGCGATGTTGTTGGTAGTGGGACCAATACAAACCGCTCCTGAATTGACCAAATCTTCAGCTGGGGAACAGAGGACCCAAGCAGCTGAGGCAAGATTCAAGGTGTGGCGGCAAGCACCATCAGCGACACCATAGAAATCCATCTGTTCTGCTTGACCAAAACATGGTATAAACAGATGCAGACACTAAACTCAAAACCATATTGAAAATACTAAAAGCACATTGAAATTCAAGCAATATACATATATACAAGATGCTATCCAAGAAATACCTAGGCATAGTACCTCTTCAGGTACAACCCATTGCGGGGTTTCCCTAAAGGGATTCCATCGTAGTCAACGAGCTCATAGGCCCCTTTCTCTAAAACTTTAGAAATGACGAAAGGACCGTACCACATGGACTCGAACTTTCCTTTCCCTAGTTTGTTATATCTCTGGTCATAAGTCAAAACTAGGTCACCCCCGTTAAAGGCACGAGGTTGGACAAATTTATCGTACTGCGCCTTGATGCGTTTCTTATGTGCCTCATTAGCGAAGGTAGCATCTCTCCAAGTCTCATCAAGGTTATTCAAGTACAAAAATATTTCTTCCTCTGCGGAAGTGTCTGGAAGAAGTTTGACGACAAGTTTTAAGGATGGAATCTGAGATTGAATCGGTAAGACAACTTCGAGTCCATAGACAAGTTGGAAAGGAGTGAAACCAGTAGTTGTTTTCATCGAAGTCCTATAATCCCAAAGAGTGGAGAAAAGGATGTGGTGCCAGTTGGATTTATGATCTCCAACCACCTGATGAAGCATAGTTTTCAAAACTTTGTTAATGGCCTCTACCTGACCATTAGCTTGTGGATAATATGGCATACAATTTTCATGGGGAAAACCTAGCTTGGCACTCAGTTCCTCCATCATTTGATTACAAAAATGTGATCCATGATCAGTAACAATGGACTGTGGGACTCCAAATCTAGCTATGACATGATTGAACAGGAAGAGAGTGGCAGTCTTACCATCTTCCACATATGTAGGCATGGCCTCAACCCATTTTGTAAAATATTCAATGGCTATGATGATGTAACCATGCTCCCCAGCTGAGGTAGGCTTACAATGCATATAATCAATCCCCCATTTGGAAAATGGGCCAACAGCAATGACGGGGTGTAGCGGAGCGGGATGTGAGCGCTTTTTGGGATAAAAATGTTGACAAGGTGGGCATTTCTTAACAGCCTCAAGACAGTCTTTAAAGACTGAAGGCCAGAAATAACCAGCGCGGAGGATTTTCTGGGTTGTAGCCATCCCAGATAAATGACCACCACATGCTCCAGAGTGGAAATCATTCAACACATGTTCAGCCTCCTCATGGGTGAGGCATCGCCAAAGAATAAAATCAATCCCACATCTTTACAAGGTATCATTCAGAATGAGGTAGTATTTCGCGTGGTGACGGATACAGCGGCGATCATCATGGGATAGATGTGGCTGAAATCTTTGTGTTTGGAGATAAATTAGCATATCTCCATACCATGGGTCAGTAGTGCTTATCAGGAATAGAAATTCATCAGCAAATGAATTACTGGGCTCAGATTCCATTGAAGCACAGGGAATATCACACATGGGCTCGGCAAAGACCAAGGATTTCTTTGATGTGGCTTTGGCAAATTCCAGATCAAACTCCTATAGTATGACTATACATCGGGAGTACTCACCCCCGAGCACCTGACGAGTCAGGATGTAATACGTCGGGTTCTGGTCTGCCAATACAGTGGTTCTGCGAAGCAAAATGTAGTGACAAAATTTTTGTACATCAATGACCGTGGCCAATGCTAACTTCTCCACGCGTGAATAACAGGTTTCAGAATCCATAAGATTCTTACTAGCATAGTAAATCATGTGCTCCTAACCGTTGGGATTTTCCTGCACCAAAACCATAGTGATGGTAGTAGCGGAGGCAGCAGTATACAAGAGAAAGTCCTTTGAATAATCTGGGGGGTGTATCACAGGTGAATGAGTCGAAGCATGTTTGAGATTATCAAAGGCACATTGGGCTTGGTCATCCCAGAAGAACAGAGTGTCCTTCTTGAGGAGATGCATATAACCGTGCGTTTTCTCTGCAAAATTACACACGAAATGGCAGAGAAAGTTTTCCTTCCCTTGCAAACTTTGGAGTTCGAGAAGATTGGTTGGGACCGGCAGAGCTAAAATGGCGGCAATTTTCAAAGGGTCTATCCGGATGCCATCCTTAGAGACCACAAAACCTAACAGATGTCCCATCTCAACGCAAAAAAGACATTTATGCGGGTTGAGCCGTATATTATAATGACAGCATCTCAGGAAAATATCTCTAAGATGACCAGAGTGGTCCTCCTGTCGCTATGAATGAGTGGGGAGGTCGTCAAGGTACGGTTCAACAATATGTTTAATATCGTGAAATGCATAGGACATCGCACGCTGGAAAGTGGCTCCAGCATTTTTCAAGACGAAAGGTAACTTCCTATACGCAAAGGTTCCCCATGGGCAAATGAATGTCATCTTGTGCTGATCGGTGGGTAATATCTCAATCTGATTATAGCCAGAAAAGCCATCCATAAATGAGAATATGACACTTCCAGCACAATTGTCGATAATCTGATCGATATGTGGAGTAGGAAAGTTGTCCTCGGGACAAGCTTTATTCAAGTCTCTAAAATTGATACAGACTCTAATGGTGCCCTGCTTTTTATTGACAAGGACAACATTTGATACCCATTACATCAGGGGTATGGGATAAATAAACCCAGCTTTGAGAAGTTTCTCTATCTCAGCTTTAATAGCTGCGGCCTTCTGTGAATCTACTTGCCTTAGTTTTTTCCTGACAGGTTTAGTCGTGGGATAGGTTTTAATTTCATGGACCACAACGAATGGGTCTATCCCTGGCATTTATTCATAGCACCAGGAAAAAATATCATGAAATGCTTTGAAAAGTGCCTTGTATGCTTCAGATTTGTCTACCGAGGAGTTCTACCCAACGTGAACATGCTCGATGGTACCAAGCTTGGCTGATATGTCAATCGTATTTGTCTGAGTAATGTTGCAAAGGTTTCCTTCAGAATCTATGTCTTGCAACAATATAGGTCTTTGAGGTTCTTTGACAATATCAGTGGAAAACAAGAATGCAAAATCATGGTTAACCGAACTGGTGTTGGGGAGGAACAGGGATCTATAATTATGATCCTCCCAAATGGACTCATTCGTATTCATAATATCCATAATGGACTCGTCAGAAGGAAAAGTCTCAGAGAGATAATCCATAATAGGAAGAGATGGTTATAACCAATAAGGCAGGTGGTAAGGATCTGAAGCCACCAGATGAAGATCATCGGTGTGATCATTGGAAAGGGTTTGAATCGTGTTGTACATTTCTTCATGTGGACTCAACGAGGTGGACTCAACAATTTGTTTTCCCTTGGGCACACAATCAAATGATGCATTCATATTCACTGTCGATGTATCTGTGTTAGGAGGATTGGATGGAAAAATCCCCATAAGGGATGAATCCTTCAACATGCCTACCCCAATCGACTGGTAAGGAGGAGGGGACTAGCCTAACATAGGGATGTTATTAGTTGTAGAGGTCGTAACATCCAATGTATAGAAATCAAGCTGATCAATGGTAACAATTATGCCTAGAAGTAGAAATTGGACAGTTCGGAATACTGTCGAAGCGACAACAGTCATTGCGTAAAACCAATTTCTTCCTAGAAGGAGGTTGTAATATAACGGGGTGTCCACTAATTCTACTTGAATAGAAATAGTTTTTCCCCCAAGCTCGATTGCAAGGGCTGATATGAGGCCGTGGGGCTGGAAACCTCATCCATCAAAGGCCTTCAGAGTTGTAGGTGATGTTACAAGCTCGGGTGAGCCGATAGCTTTCCAACAAGACAGGGACAAAACCGAAGTTGAAGCTCCGTTATCTAAGACAGTCCCAAAGACTTTCTTTTTGACTATTTTAATGATAATTTGGAAAGTAAGTTTGTGAGGTAGTCTAGAATTATAGTTCTTAACATTGAAGTGAATAAAATTAGAATTGTTCGGGTCTAAAGCTCCTAATGGAGTTAACAGGTTTTTGCGTTGTGTAGGACAACTTTGGAGCACTTCCAAGGTAGACATTACACATGGTTCCTGAGCGAGATCTTCAACTACATTATAAAATTGAGCAGCTCGGGCATTAGGGCTAAAAACATCCTTCCTAAGAGTACTCTTGGGTGGACGCAAAATCATATCAAGAGTAGGCTTCTCGATGGTTAGGGGGACGGTAGATGAGGATTTAGGAGAACCAGTAGAGGGAGATTTTCCTGAAGAAGAATGGTCTTCTTTCTTGTCTGCGGGTTTGTCATAATTCTGACTTCAAGTTTGCAAACTAATGGTATTCGAGGACATCATACGAATTTCCTCTGACGAACTAGAGTTTCCCTGATTAGACATGTGCTCTATCATTTGTTGTTGAGAGGGAAAAGGATTCGTGAGAACTACGGGTGCAGGATTTGTTTTCAAAAATTTGGTGATTTCGTCTCGGCGGGGACACTCTTTTGTGAAATGGTCACCTCCACATAGAAGGCATGGATATTTTGCTTTTCTTTTCCCTTTATCATTATCATTGTTGGTTGGTTTTGGGTATTCCTGTTGGTTTCCAAGTTTTTTATTTTTATTTTTACCTTTCTTTTTATTATTGCCAGAGGTTTGAATACTCTGAATAGAATTAACCTCGGTGGAAACCTTGGGAGTTGAAGGAGTAGGGGTGGCAGTCTGGGGTTGCTTGGCAGGTTTTGTTGCTGACGGGGACTGGATTGAACCAACAATCCCATCAACAAGGACTTCTGCTAGTGGCTTTGCAGGATCAATGCTTGGGTGAGGAGATTGAGGAATCAAGTCATACAAAGTTCCAAACTGGGAATAGACCAAGTCTAGAAAATGGGCTCGACTAATGGCTTGCTCTTCAGTAACGTCATCGCCCATAGCCACATCAGGGGAAATCGGAGGCAACAAAGATTTGGTAAACCAATCAGCTAATAACTAATCCGGAATAGGAGCCTTAATAAGTCTTCTCCGCCTTCTCCACTCATGGATATGATCGGATATGTGGGTGGATGTGTTTTGTCACAGAGAAGTTAAGAGATCAGTACCCATTTCATAATGAATAGGGAGTTGAAAGTGCGTAAGAAATATAGTTTCCAACAAGCCAAAATCCACAAACGAGTGTTGCAGAAGTTCAATATACCATTTCACGGCTGTATCGGTCAAAGTTCGATGAAAGAGTCTTAAACAAACTGAATCATCCATAAGGGAGTTTGAAGAACACCACAGATGGAATGTCATGACATGGTTTTTCAAATCATCTCCTTGTTTCCCATCAAACTTTGGAATGTCCGATGGTAACTTTACTGGAATGGGAGGCCACGAGGGGTTATGTTGAATGGGGTCATTAATCAACTTGGACAAATCAGGCAAGTCCAAAGTTGCTAGGAAAGGTAACTAACGGTTAGGTTGCACATAGTGGTAATATTGATATGGCATATAATTACCAGTAGGACTATAAGTAGAATGATAGACAGGTTGTTGTGACAAAGAACTACCGGAAAATCCTCCCGTAGGGGGTTGATTTCTGGGATCAGGACCGTTAGGACCACTAGGGCCTCCGGGACCATTGGGACCACCAGACCCTCCAGGGCCTCTAGGAGGTAAACCTCTAAAGCATCCAGAACCACTAGGAGGAGGGCCACCAGACCCTCTAGGGCCATTAGGAGGAAAGCCATCAGGCCCCCCAAGACCACCGAGACCATTAGGACCATAAGGAGGAAAGTCGCTAGGCCCTCCAGGACCATTAGGCCCCCCAGGGGGAGGACCTCCATAAGGCGGTCCTCCGACACCTCCCGTAATATGTATAGGTATCCCCCCCATAGCTGGCATGTAGGACCAGTTAGGTTGCCCCCATGGCGTGAAGTATTACTAGGATATGGAATTCCAGCATAAGGCATTCCTGTAGGATTGGGTGGATAATTAATGTTTCCTACAAGTATATGATTTGATGTATAACCATAACCCCAAGAGGTTTGATTGGTTACAGGTTGTGCCCCCAAGGGCTGACCTGAGCTAGATGGGGGATTAACCACATTAGTGTGGGTGGGAGGGACATAAACTATAGATTGCTCTATACCGGAGGTCTGACCTTGATTAGATACAATTATGGTGCTAGATAATGTAGGTCATGCTAGGGGTTGCCCCCCGGCACTAAAAGGTAATGACAAAACAAGAATTGAAGGTTGAGCCCCAGGTTCAAGGGACCTGGGAAGATTGGGAACAGACATAATATGGGAGGTGGTGGGGTTGGTAGTTTGACCTAGGTTGTGTGGAGTTACTATGCGATCTATAATCGGTTCAATGGGTTTCATAGAATCGACAAGTGAACGATATCCCACAGGAACAGTTGTGGAACGTGATGGTGGTGTGCCCAATATGTCATCTATTTTCCTTTCAATCTCCTATGCACGGAGAATGTCTGTGTGGTATTGTCTACGTTCTTCTTCATCTGAAGAAACTTCTTCAGAAAAGTTTAAATGGGTGCCAAATGAGGCAATGGCTTGTCCTATAGAGGTATCCCAAAATGGAGCATTGGGACCATAATCCGGATGGGTAGTATCATCAACATGACCTTTTGTGGGAGAATGGAATGAAGTATTACCCCAAGAAGGTTTTTGGACCAAGGGAGGTGAGTGTGAAGGATATGGTCCTCTGCTTTCTGCAGCCACATTATCTCCCACTTGGGAGGTGGTAGCAGCTCCTTGTTCGATAGCTTCCATTGGATTTTCTCCTAAAACAGGAATAAAATCAGGTGGCAAGCTTCGTACTCTTCTGGACTGTCTTAGGTCAGACAGTCTGTACAGCTCCTATCTAACATAGGGTCTCAAAAACTAGAAAACACACCAAAAATTTCCCTACTCAAGCTATAGGTCAAACAAGCAAACTTAAAATGATAGGATGGGTTCAGATAGTCAGATCTCTCACCAGGATTGTCAAGAAGGTGCCACTCACGATATACCTCAAGGGTACATGCATAGTAATCTCCTCGAATGTTTTTTTCGATGTATGGCTCCAAGCAAGACGGCCAAAGGGATTTCCTCAAATGGATAAGGTGTCCTAGTGGGGTCTCCCGATATACACAAGGTACATGGGAGCTCAAATCAGTAGTAATGTTGTCTAATGCATAAACGTACATAAGGGGCCTTCCGATATACAATTGAGTACATGAAGTACCTTTCTATATACCTCAAGGGTGCGTGAAAGGTCATTCGATATACTGACGGTACGGGGAAGAACCACGTGAGTCCCGATATGTAATGCGGACGAGTAACAACAGCTCCTATGCTTAATGACGCCCGAACATGTCCCTACCCTATCACTCAAATTGCTATGTAAATTTTAACCTATAAATACCATTAATTTTAAAGTGGACGGTTAGGTGAATGCATGGAGTTTTGACAGAAAAAGTAAAACCATGCAATATGCATATGCAAATATTTCACTTTACCGTTTGGTATGCCTACCTACAAGAGGGAAAGAGAGTATTTTCTTTTGCTTCAAAACCAAAAATATTTCCAAACAACAATCTTGAACACAAAATCAAAGACAAGCAGCACTTTCCAAACTCATTTCTCTTTTTTGAAAGCAATCAAAAGCAAAGTAGTCTCTTTCTTCAAAAGAAAAACAAGAAGCACACTATATGCATATGCAGTCTATTTTTCGATTTTTCTTAAAGCATAGACAGATCTAACTTAAAACTATAATATTTTTTATTTTGATGAGATAGTATAAATGCAAAAGAGACAAAAGAACATAGAGAACCTTAAAGCTTGTGAGGCCAATTAGAGATCCAATGTCTTATACTCACTAATGATAATGACCTAATCTCAGTAAAAAAAAAAAAAAAAAATTTAAACAAGCAAAAAAGAAGTCTTCTATGGGAACAAAAAATGAAATCAATATGCTAATTAAATGTTTTTCTTTTAGTCTACATAACAGAAATAAAAGAGAGCTCTCTAACACCTAAGCTTTCAAAACAGAAATCCTTTCACAAAGACAACCAACAAGCACGGAAGAAAATGGACAATCAACAAGCCTAATCTAGCTTTTGGATTCTTCAAACAAACCGTTCTTTTACCACCAAATTTCAAACCATAAACATCAGAAACTAACACACAAGCCTGACCATGCAGGGCTGAAAGCAAATCAACTCAAATTTTTTGCAAAAAATGAGAAAAAAAGTGGTCTTGGAATAAGGCCTACCTGGCACCGCGCTAGAGGGGTCTTGACAGAACGGTTCTGGTCAAGCATCGCTTTTGGATAATAGGGCTCAGGCGGTGGCACCACGTGCTGCTAACAGGGTTCAGGTGGTGGCACTGCTTCTCACCAACAACATAAGAGTGGTTCCCTGTATAGATCCAAAACATAAAGGAGAACGACAAATCAAGTTAGAAAAAGATCAGATCAAGGTAAAAACTGATAGATTGAGAGTAGAAAAGAGCATAAAAAGTCGAAATACTTCATATGTGAAAGTTTCAAACCAAAATTCACTGAGTCAGATAGCAAATCTGACTGAAGAGAGTTGGAGATGGAGCCTGGATTCGGACAAGAGTTCAAGAACTGAGGAAGATCAAATCAACTGATATACATATCTATTCCCCAATGGAGTCGCTAGATTTGTAACCAAGAATATTCACCTTCTGTGGACAAATTTTGTTCCTCTGGTCTGAATGGTTCAGATCCAGAACAAATGAGTGAACGACAAAGGATGAAGACCTTCCCTAGATATCGTAGACACCTGGAATGTTGCTTCGATAGTGAACCTGTGTACCTGCAAATAGATCAATCATGCAAACACTTCAAAGCTACCAGAAAATCATCTACGTATCCATGCTAGTGACTAAGGAATCTAACAACATGTACATGTGAAATCAAAACAACAGTGTGGGACGAAAATCAGCTTTGCATTAAGATGTATGGAGAATTTTACAACCAATGAAGCCTTAGTGTCGATAAGCATCTCCACGAAACAAACACTTCATCCCCATAAGCTCCAAATTTGCTCTTTATGCTCTCCAATGGCTTGAGCCAAGTGATCAATCCAACAGCATAACAATACCTCTAAAGTTCTCCCCCTCAACCATGGACATGAGCTTGTATTTATAAGGCTGAATGGATAAGAATGGTTGAGAGATTTATGGATGAGGTGGCCTCTAAGTTCCTATGATGGGGGATCTCGAGCTCAAATGACCCATAATGATAGGGAAAAGGGAGGACACAAGGCTCATGATCTAGAAGCCTCGAGAAACTTCTCTTTTTTCCATTTTACCCAAGGTACTGCTTTTCTCCTCTTATGACAGAGCGGTTTCGATAAGAAATTCTTATGGACTAAAGGCTACAGGCGGTGGCACCGCTTATGGTAAACAAGATGCAAGCGGTGCGAGCAAGGTACCACTCATGGTTCACAGGGAAAGCACGGTGCTGAGTATTTTCATGTAGAATTGACAAACAACATGGGGTTTCCACTCTAAATGTTGGGATTAAGGGAAAACATGTAATTCAAAGGTCTTATCACATGGTGGTGACAGGATTTGGGTATAACATGATAATAGCATGATTTCCAATGGCCCAACCGATCCCCAGAAGTACGAGATATGGATTTGTATCATCAACAATATCTATCACCTCAAGATCTGCATAAGTCTTAAGTCCTTCTATCTCGACATGAACCTATGTCAGTTGACCACTAGGCAAAACCTTCGACTGATTAGCTAATCTTAGCTGGATAGGAGACCATGCTAGTCTCATGTTTCCCATTCTTTCCCATGTTTGTCTAGTAAGAATTTTAACATTAGAACCCAACTCCAGAATAATATAATCCATGCTGCAATCATGTATCAAGGCAGTCATCCTTAGCTCACGACCAATTTCAATCTTTTCCCAATGTGGTTAACTCTCTTTTTTTGTCACACATCTTCTTGAGGTTCTTCTATTAAAGCTGACAGTTCTGCTACAACATCTTTATGTGTTATTAATGCTAAATAACTTTTAAGGAATTCTTTCAATTTACTAACATTTTTTGTCGGTTTCTTTTGAAATAACTATTCGAACTTTGAGGCATTTCCAATATTGGTCCTTCATTTAGTACAACAGCAGAAGTCGACGCTTGATTTTCATCGACAAACTCAAGTCAACTGTCCAAGAATACTTCCTTTTCCTCCTATACATCAAATGACACCTTCTTTTGTTGTGTCGGTCACACTCTTGGTCATCCATATGGTGCTTCTTAAGTTGCTTTAGTCGCAACACCTCCTCTTGTCATGGTGACAATATCAGGTTCTCTATGTTCAACGTAAATCTTATGTATGTTTGGATTAGCATTATGAGGTGGGTTATGGTTTCCCATGCTTCTATCCTGCCACTTAGAAATCAAATATGGACATTCTTCAATAGTGTGATCCAGTGCTTTACAATACTAGCATGTCGACATAGGATTATTGCAATCTCTGGAAAAATGTCCAAGTTGTCCACAATTATAACAAATTACTTGGCCTCTTCCGTGACCAAATCCTCCTCCTTGTCCTCGACCTCTAAAAATTCCACCTCATATGGGTTGAAGGTATTGGGCCTAAGGAAATTGTTCTTGAGGGTATTGTGCCTAAGGAAATTGTGCTTGAGCTCACTCAACTTGCATCTGTTCATCATTCCTAATCAGGTAGGTGTCAACTATCTTACCCTGCGATATTTCTCATCATGTCCTACTGATCAATAGAATTTGTGATATAGATTGGGTGGTGCGATTACTATTTTTTGTAAATATAAACATTCTTCCAACCGATATCCTCTGGTTTCAAAAATTATACACCAAGGCATCCCTTATGTATTTATTCGATTTAGTGCACCTGATGCAAGATAGCTCATGAATGATAGACAAGAATATTTATGGTATCCTTCAGTTCTACATCCAGTACACCATAGTTCCTCTTGTATTTCTTTCACTTTCTTGATATCTTGCACTTACAATGTGACATTAGCAAGTTGCGAATGTATCTGCATCATTCTTGCATTGTTTTCTCCACTGGTGAAGCTTCCAACTTCATGGTGAGCTCAAGAGCCTCACTATGTGATACAATCTTATGTTACATTAGATGAATACATATATGCGGTATCTTTGCCCCAATAAACCATTCTTTATGTTGGACATCTAACATCTGAAAACTTACTTTAGCCATCAAAGTTTTGAATCTTTGATAGAAGTCCCAAACAGACTCCGTAGAAAACTGCTTAATCTCTTTTATTTTTGTAATGCACTGCAACTCAAATTCAGGCTTCTTAAACTCATCTATCAATCCTGTCAGGATTCGATCTAATGTATTCTTAGGGATTCTTTTTGGAACCACAGAGAATTTCATATACCAGTCCAATGAATGACATCTAAAGGTTGTAATCATCTCAACTTTATTTATGGCCTCATCTTGGATTTGTCGTATTATCCATACAACTTCGCATAGGAACCAATGCTGCTTAGGGTCCTTTAACCCATTTCCATTGAAGATCGACAACTTTATATCATTTCCATCCATTCTATTTACTCTTGGTATTGTTGAATTAATGGTTCTACCAGTGGGAGTTCCTTGACTTTTATTTCCACTATTACTGTTATTATGATTGACAAAACCACTGGGTGATGTGTTTTTATACCTTACCTCATGTTCATTGTAATCTTGATCTGGATCTGGTACCTCTTCTTATTCTTCTTTAGATATAAGTCAATATTCTTCTTCTTTGTCACAAGACTCTCCATCGAGATGTGGTGCCAATTTGTATTCCCTTCTTTCGGTCACGTTGCAGCTTCCTCTCTTGGTCACAGTCCTTCTTCTCTTTCCCCACCAAAATCTTCTTCCACTTCTCATGTGACCACCTTCTTGCTCAGACTCGCTATCAACAAGGAACATATTAGTTTATTCTCATCCATTCTGCTCACAAACTTTCTTACAACATTTCCCCAGTTCTCCACGCACAAATATTTACTCGTCGGACTCTATTCTCAGGATCCCTTTTTCACATACCAGCATCTTTATCCACAACTTCAAATATTTCAGATAATGACCTCTAGATTCTTGGAAGAATTCTCTTTTTGTTTTGTTGTATGACTTGTAGAGAATATAGTTGTCATTGATGTCAAAAATGTTCACAAAAGACAAAGGAATAACTAGTAGATATGGTAGCAGCTCAAGTGGAAGAATGAAATGAATGAAGAGAGGATTTGCACCGAGAAATATTGCAGATCCACAAAGTCACTATGAGATCCGCATTCGATCTCAAATTGACGATCGGGAGGCGTCCCGCACAAGATCCAATTATCAAAGATTAGTTTCGCATAAGATAGGAGAAAATGATGAAGTTCTGCAAAAGTTTAATATCGAACGGCTGAGATTAGTTCAGCTAAAATAGATCACTAGTTTGGAAAAGAAATACAGAAAGCGGAAAGGAGAAAAGCTAGAAGTCGAAGACATGGAAAGTTGAGTTTTCAAATTTCACATTCCACAGTGCGGAAAAGAGTTTGCAGAAGGGAAAGTTTGGAAAGTGGAAATCCAAGATTGGACAACTGAGAATAGTTCCGCAAAAGAGATCTACGGTCAGGAATGAACGCGGAGGAGATCAACGATGCGGAACGCCTGAAGAACAGAAAGCGAAAATATCTAAATGACTTTTGGGAAAAGTCACATTTAAGGTATATGATTTCCATATTAGATCTATGGTTAGGAATGAACCTGAAGGAGATCAACGATGCGGAACACCCGAAGACTAGAAAGCGAAAATCTTGAAATGACTTCTAGGAAAAGTCACATTTTCAATATCTGATTTCCACCTTAGATCTACGATTAGGAATGAACCCTAAGGAGATCAACGGTGCAGAACCCCCGAAGACCAAAAAGCAGAAATCGAAACAATGGAAATCTTGAAATGACTTTTGGGTCACATTTCTAAAATCTGATTTCCATCTTAGATCGATGGTCGAAAAAATCCTGAAGGAGATCGACGGTGCGAAATCATTGAGGCAAAAAGGTGAAGTGCAGAAATTAGGAAAGTGTTGAAAGTGCGAAAAACTTGTGTCAAGAGTTATTGTTCCTATTTTCTCCACCCGACGATCAACGGTCAAGAAAACGCTTGAAGAAGATCAACGGTGGGGAATCATTGAGGCATAACTTTGGTGCAGAAATGTGGTTTAGAGGGGGAAATATGTGTGCTATATCGACGGACCAGAGAGACTCAAAATTATATCAATGGATCATGATGAATACAGGTTTGGAAAATGCAGAAGGTCATGAATGGAAGATTTAAACAGCAAATTGGTTAACAGGAATTAGCTTGTTTTATTTGAAGAGGCACGATCAAGAATGGAATGACGCAATAGTGAAGAGATGCACCTGAGCATGAGGGTATTTATCAATAGTTTAATTGAAAGAAACAATTTTTTCTCTGTGTTTATGGATAACAAAGTCCAAGGTGTGCATAACAGACTAATAAAAGTCAGTTGAGGGTGGTAGGATGGTGCTAGGGAAGACTATAAGTATGCAAAAGGTGTCGTAGCATCCTTGTCTATAGTAGCAGGCAGAAATCCAGGGTGTTATAGCATCCTTTTCTGTGGTAGCAAGCAGAAACTCAGGATGTCGTGGCATCCTTGTCTATGGTAGCAGGCAGAATCCCAAGGGTGTTGTTGCATCCTTTCTATAGTAGCAAATAAAGCAAATTTTGTAGATTCATCTTTTTTATGAGTTTGGATTGGTGGTTTGCTCTTTGAGGTTTCCACATTAAAAATGTGTCTTAACCTATTTGTTTCATTGTCTTTTTAAAAAGAAAAAAACAATACTAATTCACCCCCCCCCCCCACCTCTTAGTATTGTATAATAATTCAACAATTGGTATTAGAGCAAGTTCCTTTATTACAGTCTAACCACTGAAGGTAGATATTATTTGAAAACCACTATGGATCAATAGGAAGGATTAGCCACCAACAAACCTCCATTGTTCAGAGGAGAAAATTATTCTTACTGGAGTATGAGAATGAGGTGCCATCTAATGTCCCTTGGATGGAAGGTTTGGGATGCAACTATAAAGGAATATAAAATAAATGACCAAGCACCTATAGACAGTATAGAACTAGGCCAATATGAAGGGAATGCCAAAGACCTAAATGTAATCCTGAGTAGGTTGACAAATTCTGTATTTACAAAATTTATGTGATGTAAAACTACCAAAGAAGCATGGGATAAATTAAAAATTATCTATGAAGGAGAATATAAAGTCAAGGAATCCAAGCTTCAGACATATAGAGGATAGTTTGAGACTTTAAAAATGAAATATGATGAAAACATTGGAGAGTATTGTTAACCCAAAAAATCCCTCACTCAGCTCTACATGGCCTACACTACCCAAGGACACCCATTCACGACCCTCCATTAGACCCCCACACCCTCAAAAAGGCTTAAGAATGAAGAAAAGGGCTTAAAAACCCCAAAAAGGAGCCTAAACAACTCTCCTAAGGGCTAAAGCCTCCAAAAAGGGGCTAAAACCCCTCAAAGGAGCCTAAAACCCTAAAAGGAGCTAAAGTTAGGGTGGAAGGGGCTAAAATCCCAAAAAAAGGGGCTAAAGGCTTAACCAAGGGCTTAAAACCCTAAAAACCCAAAAAAGCTTTAAAAGGAGGGTGGGGGGTCACTCTCAAACATACACCTCTCTTGCATACTATTATGATGCCTGTGGATGCCTTGAGACACCTTTGCCTCTCAAGCCACCAACATCCCTCTCTCCTCCATCCATTCTCCCCATTGAACCATAGCTCCTCGTCCATTGTTGAGTGAGGTAGGAAGGTGCTTCCTCCCAGCCAGGGCATGGTGGCCCATTTCACCAAAGGAGGTATAATCTTGTTTTATTTATGCATTTTTCTGTAGTATTTTTTTATTTATGACCCATGTATGTTTGCAGGTTTGTCTATTAACATGTTTTGCAGGTTTGTTTTTGTTTAATGAGTTGTTTGCAGGTAGCCAAGGTGGAGCCCTAATATTGTTTGCAGAGGGGCTCACAGCCACCATCTTCTTTCTGTCTTTGCTTTCTGTCCATTTCGCTTTCTTTTCAGCATTTTCACATGTAGGAACCTACTCTTCTGTCCTATAGATAGAAGGGAGCCATTCCTACCCTTGTAGCAAGGAGAAATCTCTGCTACAGAATTGGCGACCATACCAGGTCGATCCCATAGGATCCCTGGTCTAGATTTTTAAAATTTCAAGTTTTTTCCATTTATGCCCTAGTTTTTAAAATTTCCTATCAGATCTAGGTTAAATCTAGTTTACTTCCTTTTTTATTGTTGCCAAAGCCTCTGCAAGGCAAATCTGAGTCTGTTTGGCCACAGTACAGGTTACTGTCAGCCAGATCTGACTCAGGATCAGAAAAACCCCAAATCCAGTGCAGGTCGTACTTATCGGGCCTGAACAGGGGATGAGGTCGCTCTTGTTGACCTAACAGGCATGACCAGGTTACCCTTAAAGCCCCAAAATGTGTGACTTCACTCAGAAACACAGACCGCTTCCATCTATGGAATTTGTGAGACCCCCTCGCCTGTTTCTAGAAACATTTTGCGACCCCCTCGCCAAATTTGACCAGAAATGCACGGTCTGTCAATCAGGGGTTTAATTTCAGTTTAATAGGGACTGTCAGTGCGGCTCAGCTGCCTCTGTCCAGCACATTAGTTCAATTTTAGTTTCTGTTTTAATTTACTGCAAATTCATGAACAAACAATGTGTAAATTCCAAACAAATTTTAATGACTTAATGAATGTAGCTTAACTAAAATTGATAGTAAAATTAACAGTCTTGCTTGCCCTTCCTTCTCTACCCAGTCATCACCCTTTGGGGTATTCTGGGATACGACAAAGGGAAAGCTCGTATAGTCCTAAGCCCTTCATTGAATATTGTTCTAAACCATTAAAACTGGATGACCTGGAAGGTAGAGGGGGTAGAGAAGGAGGGCTTCTCACGGCGCTAAGCGTCCTCCCTGTTGACCAACCTTGCATCCGGGAGGTGACCTATGGATCTACGGATGGGCTTAGTCCCATTGTGTTGAGATCCCAACACCTTCTCTTGGTTGAAGAGGAATATCAGTGTGAGGTAGTCATCTAGTTAGGCCATAAACATTCAGGGTTAAAAACTGTATTTGTTTACAAATTTCTGATTATTCATTGCATGCACAACAATGGTATGAACTCTGCCACAATATGATGAATTCATAAACCATTTGCAGCCATCTAATACCAGAAAGATAGAAAAACAAATACAACATACCAAGTAATCAACCCAACTCAGTTCATGACGCTGAGAGAGCCTTAAAATTTATCAATTTACACTAAGTTCAAACAATCTGCAGTCTTTGAGGACATAAGTCCTTGACTGCTTCAACCATGGGAAGTACTTGGGCTCTACCTAGAAACTCATTGTGAGGAGTACCATGGGAACCCCAAAGTAGCTGGTCACTGAGAGGAATCGCCAAGCGAAATGGGCAACGACCCCCATTGATTGAGTAGAAACGCCCATGAGGAAAAAGCAAAGCGCTGTGTTCCGGTAGTCTTGGTGGCCGAGTGACCACCTACAGCCAATAGGAATCCATTGAAACTGGGGTCCTAACGTCATTCCCACAAGTTTGAAAAACATCTAACACAATTGATCCCTCGCGCTCTTCATCACGCCTAAGAGGTGAACCACCACCATTCGGGACATTGAACCGACACTGTCGAGCCAATTCTTGATGACCTTGCACACCATCAGAAGGCCACACAGCCTCTGATTCAAATTCAGACCCATATCAGTTTGAACCAGACCTCCACACAGCACCATCAAGCCCCATGGCTGGTGCAAATCTGGATCCATTTTTCGGCATAGCCATAGCTAGTGGACCCATGTCCACATCACAACCTGTCACCCACAACCCAGTAGGTGGCCCAAGCACAGTCATGCAAACTATCATCAGTCAGCTGCCACCACCTATAGTGACTAGCCAAGCTGGCCCACTTGCAACACACGGGGGCAGTGTCCCCTCCACACACACTACCCCTCCTGCCACATAGGGGGGCAGTGGACCTTCCACTTACATTGCCCCTATTGTCATATAGGGGGGAAATGTCACTGCCACCCATACTATCCCCCCCGCAACACTTGGGGGCATTGGCCCATCCACAATGGTGCCATCGCAAGTACCCCCAGCTATGCAGATGCATTATGAACCTGCAAATCCCACCACCATCGCAGCTCCATCCCACATCAACCTAGTGTCAAACTTGCCTTTCATGGCTCATCTTAACTTTCCTGATTTGGCATGGTTAACAAACGACCCCATTCGCCACCAAGCTTTCTAGCCACCCATGCCAACCAAGCTGCCATTAGACATTCCCAAGTTTGAAGGCAAAGTAGGGGAATGTCCCCAAAACCACATAATGGCATTCCATCTATGGTGCTCGTCAAACAACATCGTAGACGATTCCATTAGACTAAGGCTATTCCAACGCACCCTCACAGGTGCTGCGGCCAAATGGTACATTGAGCTGCCACAAGCCAAGTACCTTGATTTCAACTCCCTAGCTTTCATGTTCCTACAGTATTTCCAACTCCCCGTCAGATATGACAAGGGGGTGGAGATCCTGCTATCCTGTCGTCAGAACACCGCCACTCATATAACTGACCACATCCATGAGTGGCGGTGACACCGTAGCTTATGTAAAATCCAACTTGACGACAGGATCTTCTTAGATTGGTTCCTCAAGACCTTGCTCCCACCAATAACAAAGGACGTCACATCCGAATGTCCTCAATTCGAAGAAGAGGCCATACTGAAAGCCCAACAGTTTGACCTGGTTTACGCTCAGTCTGGATACTTGTATACCGTCATCCCAGACGCTCCCCACGCAGGCACCTCTTACTGCGATGCACCGGGGGCATGCCATGCTGTAGATGGCATCATAGGATTAGTCTCCCAATAACCACAACACCGACAGACACCACCTGCAGTTCCATCACAACCAAGCAACAATGCTAATGTTGCTTACCAAAACCAAGCTCCAGACCACGCTAGAATGATGTCCCAGTCCGGAGCAACAACTTCCTACGCACAACCTACGCCATTGTAGTAGGCTCAAGCCATGACATGGCTAGCACAGCAATATGCAGGGAAAATGCCCACATTTGTGGCACCACAGCCCACCCAAATTTATTATGCGCCACTAGTGTAGGTGGTTCTAGCCCCCGCCCCTGCTCCACCCGCTCCGTTGGGACAAGTGTTTGCACAAAAAAACCGTCCCAACCAACCTGCCCCCAACAATCAACAAGGGAGAACCCGGAATAATCGACCCCAGAACCAAGTCAATAACCAACCGCAGGGAGGCAGTCAACAACCAAATCCTCCCAACAATGCCGCAGGGAACCGACCCACCCAAAACCCCCCACGACCAAATGCTCCTAGACACAACGCCTTGTTGTGCACAAACCATACATGCACACTCTGTGAGGTCTATGGGCACTACACATTTGAGTGTCCCCTCATGGGTCGCACTAAGCAGGCCATTCAAAACGAGGTTCAACAGGCTGCCAACACTGCAAATCAAGCCCAACCCAACCCAGCACCATAAGGACCTCCTCCCATGGTGCTTCAAAACCCGCTACCAATCCAAGGTTTGGTGGAAACCGCACCCCCTCCACAACCCAATCCCAACGCTCCGGGGGCACATCCCACAATCGAAACATGTGTTCACCACCTGCTAAGCATGACGACTGAAGAGGTCAACATGCAAACCAAATGGAATCAGTACGGTACCACCACCGAACCCGCTGACACATCAATGGCATCAACATCCAAAACAGTCAACCTACCTCTTCAGTTAACCCCTTTCCTTCGCCCCCCCATACACCAAGTGGCCAACAACGCCACAGCTAGAGCTGTTGTCAGCTATAGCATTGTGGATGATTTGGCCCAAACACCAACAACCATGTCCACTCTGGAGGTACTCAAAACATTCCCAACATAGCGGAAAGCGTTACTAGCCACCCTTGGGGCCGTAGACCCTTTCGACTCCAAGTTGATCACATTCGACACATAGAATGGAGAACCACGCATGCCATTGACCATCGCCTTCCAAATCCCAGTATCTATCTGGAACTTGGTTGTGCACCGATGCATAGTAGATGAGGGGGCATCTACGTGTGTTATGTCTACCCTGGTTTGGCAAAAACTTGGATCCCCAATTCTGCAACCATCCTCCACAACTTTGCAGGCTTATGATGGCCATCCCACTAAAGCCCAAGGAATCCTCCCCCATGTCCCCATCACATTAGCCGGGAAGACAGTGTTGATCGACATAGAGGTCGTCAACGCTCAACTGGACTATAACCTTCTCCTCGGGAGAAGTTATATGTATGCCATGAGAGCGGTCGCATCAACTGTCTTCCATCTCATGATGTTCCCTCATGAAGGGAAGGTTATGATGGTTGATCAACTCACTTATCATGATCCACAAGGGTTAACGACACCCACCAATGTTATCCCTACCATCACCACTATTGAGCCACAAGGGACGACTACACACGCTAATGTCGTCCCTGTAATCAACACTATGGTTGACAACACACCATCCTACCCATTGTTGAATGTGGACCCTAGGTTGTTTGCTGATCCCACCATGACGGCTCCTTTCCCTCAATGTCACCGCCACTGGCACGAAATGAGACTGCAGACTTGTGCATGGTATCATCCAGCACCGCTGCACCCAAACAACAACCGCAGCCGTAGCCCCAACCACAACAACAACATCATCCGCAGCAGCAACATCACCCACAGCAGCAGCGTTTCGTGTAGCTGCAACCACAATCGCATCCCCACATGCAACCAGCAAGGAGTTATCTGGGCTCATCGCCAGTCCATACGATTCCCTTCCTCTTTCCCCCACCTGAGGTCATGAGCAAGCCGGTAATGGCCACCTTAAGCCTACCTAACTTCACATTGGACATTCCAATGTGGTATCTTGATCCACCAGCTCAACCATCAATGCCCCAGGTAATCTTAACACTTGTGCAGCCCACTGCGGTCGCGTCCCATCCCCCACCTGATCCTCAAAAACCAACCGCTGCACCCGCACCCGCACCGCCCCACCCAAAAAGGGCCAAGGGAAAGAATGCGAAACCTACCGCAGAGTCGTGACAAGTCCCACCTTGCACCGTCTATGAACAACAGGGCCACCCAACTCAAAGTTGCCCTGAAATCCCAATGATCCGTGTGCATTTAGATGCCATGGATACAAATGAAAACATCCCTATGGTTGAACTTCCAACCGCGCCAATAGTTAGAAACAAGGCATTGAGAACAAACCATGCTTGCACCCTTTGCGGATTGTATGGACACTATTCTCACCACTGCCAAGACTTGTCCAAGTTCCGAATGGCTTTAGCGAACCTTAGAAAACATTCCCTTGAATCTGAGATCACCCTGATTGAAGAAGTTCACCCCCCACCTCCTTCTTCGGACACCATGTCCATTTACATGATGTCCAATTCAACCGACCCTATTGTCTCCACCATCACCGATGGTCCATCAGACTTGTCTCTTCCGTTGTTTCCCCAACCACAGCCGCAACCTCAGTTACCAGGGAAAAATTGGGGTTCATTCCCGATCAACACTATCCTTTTTCCTGTTCTTTTCCTTTTCCTTTTCCTACCATCCGAGATCGTGAGTAAGTCTGCCTTGGAAACCCTCAATCTACAGGATTTCAGACTAGGAGATCCTGTGTGATACCTTGAACCACCTACTGTACCTTTGAGGCCCCAGGATGTGTTGACTCATGTCCAACCAACTGAGATGATGTTGCACCTACCTCTAGGTCCATCAAAGACTCCTTCTGTCTCCAGGCCTGCCCCTCTTCCTCTAACAGAGACAGGGGGAAAGGCCACAAAAACCATAACCAATACCATTTACATGATCTCTAGCACCATTTTCCCTTCTGTCTCGTCGGCCATGGAAGATCCACCTGATCTATCTTGGCACCACTTATGCGATGACGGAGATATATGCAAGACTGCCTTTGGTTTTACCCCATTCCCTTTAAACCATAGTGTGGAATTGGTTCTTCCCATAAAATACCAAATTTCATCATCCCGCCTTGCCAATGACCTTTGTCTCGGCAAGGTGGCATACCTCTTCGCTGACTCAGACGGTCGACTCTTGAAGAAGTCATGCAACCGGATCCACCTTAAGAGAGTCTATGCATGATATAACCACTATGAGTCCCTTATAGCATAGTTTTTTCCCTTTCTTGTTTTTCAACGTTTTTTAGCACAAGTCAAGGGCAGCACCATCAGCTGCTAATCCAAAGTCATTCAGAACTGGTTCGAGACACCTCTCACACCTCCAGTCTAAAATTTCCATCTCCTGATGAGACCATCGTCTCATGTTTAACAAATTAATTTCGGGACCATTTCCCACAATTCACCTCGATTTATGAGCCATGACATGATGATGCAAGTGTCTATAGACCTGTGCTTGTATCACACTCCCCTACTGCTACTCATGCGAGTTTTCGGGCCACCGCCCGTTAAGGGTTACCATGGTTTTAATTTAGTTCTGTATTTTAACACATAGTTTCCTTTTCTATCCACCACACCTCATGCAGACCTCTGGACCACTGTCCACAACATGGTTTATTTTTCTTGCATGTATTTGGCATAGAAGTGCCCCCGGAATTGCACTCACATCACATGTAGTCAATTCCGTCCACCACAACACACACACACACTCTCTTGACCTCTGTCCGAGAGCCACCTTGGTTTGCATGCCTCTGCCGCACCGACTTGTGAGCCTCTGCCACAATTTATCCCACGCATGTATTGGTATGTTTGAGAGCCTTTTGCTCCGTCCATACTACGCAGGTGACCTTTGGACCTCTGTCCATCGTCCTGACATGGGGCACCGCCTGTGCCACCGCAATCGGTTGACCACACTGGAGTTTCATTTAAGCTCTTTTCTGACTCTTAAAAACAATGAAAATATTGTCGAGTGCAGCTACTTCCTTTCCCTCTCACTGAAGTATAGGAAAGGGCGTCTACATCGTCTCATTTACCTCCTTTTGTAGACCATGTAGACCATCAATTGAAAAGGACTTCCTTGGCACACTCAAGCCAAGACCGTTCCCCTCTGCATACTTATATGCTTTCTCGAGCAGAGGGGCCACACTTTATGAAAAATCTCACTACGAGTTGTTGTTAAGCTCTTTTCCAGCCTTCTTATCAAGAAAATATTGCTGAGCAAACTTGGTTTCATTCATGCTCGTAAAAGTATCTGAATGACCGTCTAGTCAGTATAGGTTTAACCTTTTTCGGCCTGATTGGACTACCAACGGTAAAGAGGTCTCTCATCCCCTATAGGATGGGCGAGCTCTCCTATGTATACTTTTATCCTTTTTCGGGCACAGGAGACTACCAACGAAAAAGATCCCCCACTAGAGTCTTCTTCATGCTTTCAGACTCTCTAAAATTGAAAGCACCATCGAGCATTTACTTTCTCTGGGCTTGCCAAAAATCCACGAGATTGTACCATAACAGTGTCCCTAGAAAACACCCCATAGAAAATAGTTTGGAAGCATTCCCCCTTTGAGTTGCCTTTGTTCAGAGTACTCTGCAATGTGTCTTCCTTGGATCCCATCAATATCAAAAGTGTCCACCTCCTCTAAGTATTTCCCATCTGCAGTAACATTCTTGGTATTACAGCTATGATCCCATTCCCATGAGTCAAGTTTCATTTGCTGCCTAGTCTACCCTGCCATCATACTTTGAACAAAGGAAGTTTGAGTCTACCACGCTCCCCTTGCCCCTATTCAATTCTTTCCCTCCCCCCCCCCCCCCCCCCCC